>OZ024916.1:19998548-20295103 GCA_964017125.1 Flabesymbios commensalis | reverse complement strand
TGATGCAAATAGTCGCAACTAATCAAGTAAAGTGGTGGTTGGTGCAAATAGTCACAACTTATAAAGGAAGGGGTGGTGGTGCCAAGTAGTCACAACTTATGAAGTAAAGTGGTGGTTGATGCAGGTAGTCGCAACTTATAGAGTAAAGTTGTGGTTGGAGCAGGTAGTCGCAACCTATGAAGTAAAGTGGTGGTTGGTGCAGGTAGTCGCAACTTATAAAGTAAAGTGGTGGTTGGTGCAAGTAGTCGCAACTTATCAAGTAAAGTGGTGGTTGGTGCAAGTAGTCGCAACTCATAAAGGAAGGGGTGGTGGTGCAAGTAGTCGCAACTTATAAAGGAAGGGGTGGTGGTGCAAGTAGTCGTAACTTATAAAGTAAAGTGGTGGTTGGGTAAGTAGTCGCAACTTATAAAGTAAAGTGGTGGTTGGTGCAAGTAGTCACAACTTATGAAGTAAAGTGGTGGTTGGAGCACGTAGTCGCAACTTATAAAGTAAAGTGGTGGTTGGTGCAAGTAGTCGCAACTTATAAAGTAAAGTTGTGGTTGGTGCAAGTAGTCACAACTTATAAAGGAAGGGGTGGTGGTGCAAGTAGTCGCAACTTATAAAGTAAAAAGTGGTGGTTGGTGCAAGTAGTCACAACTTATGAAGTAAAGTGGTGGTTGGTGCAAGTAGTCACAACTTATAAAGTAAAGTGATGGTTGGTGCAAGTAGTCACAACTTATGAAGTAAAGTGGTGGTTGGTGCAATAGTCACAACTTATAAAGGAAGTGGTGGGTGCAAGTAGTCGCAACTTATAAAGTAAAGTGGTGGTTGGTGCAAGTAGTCACAACTTATAAAAGTAAAGTGGTGGTTGGTGCAAGTAGTCACAACTTATGGAGTAAAGTTGTGGTTGGTGCAAGTAGTCACAACTTATAAAGGAAGGGGTGGTGGTGCAAGTAGTCGCAACTTATAAAGTAAAGTGGTGGTTGGTGCAAGTAGTCACAACTTATGAAGTAAAGTGGTGGTTGGTGCAAGTAGTCACAACTTATAAAGTAAAGTGGTGGTTGGCGCAAGTAGTCACAACTTATAAAGTGAAGTTGTGGTTGGTGCAAGTAGTCACAAACTTATGAAGTAAAGTGGTGGTTGGTGCAAGTAGTCACAACTTATAAAGTAAAGTGGTGGTTGGTGCAAGTAGTCACAACTTATAAAGGAAGGGGTGGTGGTGCAAGTAGTCACAACTTATAAAGTAAAGTGGTGGTTGGTGCAAGTAGTCGCAACTTATAAAGTAAAGTGGTGGTTGGTGCAAGTAGTCACAACTTATGAAGTAAAGTGGTGGTTGGTGCAAGTAGTCACAACTTATAAAGTAAAGTGGTGGTTGGTGCAAGTAGTCACAACTTATGAAGTAAAGTGGTGGTTGGTGCAAGTAGTCACAACTTATAAAGGAAGGGGTGGTGGTGCAAGTAGTCACAACTTATAAAGTAAAGTTGTGGTTGGTGCAAGTAGTCACAACTTATGAAGTAAAGTGGTGGTTGGTGCAAGTAGTCACAACTTATAAAGTAAAGTGGTGGTTGGTGCAAGTAGTCACAACTTATAAAGTAAAGTGGTGGTTGGGTAAGTAGTCACAACTTATAAAGGAAGGGCTGGTGGTGCAAGTAGTCACAACTTATAAAGTAAAGTGGTGGTTGGTGCAAGTAGTCACAACTTATAAAGTAAAGTTGTGGTTGGTGCAAGTAGTCACAACTTATAAAGGAAGGGGTGGTGGTGCAAGTAGTCGCAACTTATAAAGTAAAGTTGTGGTTGGTGCAGGTAGTCGCAACTTATAAAGTAAAGTTGTGGTTGGTGCAAGTAGTCACAACTTATAAAGGAAGGGGTGGTGGTGCAAGTAGTCGCAACTTATAAAGTAAAGTTGTGGTTGGTGCAAGTAGTCACAACTTATAAAGGAAGGGGTGGTGGTGCAAGTAGTCACAATTTATCAAGTAAAGTGGTGGTTGGTGCAAGTAGTCACAACTTATAAAGTAAAGTGGTGGTTGGTGCAAGTAGTCACAACTTATAAAGCAAAGTGGTGGTTGGGGCAAGTAGTCGCAACTTATAAAGTAAAGCTGTGGTTGGTGCAAGTAGTCACAACTTATAAAGTAAAGTGGTGGTTGGTGCAAGTAGTCACAACTTATAAAGCAAAGGTGGTGGTTGGGGCAAGTAGTCGCAACTTATAAAGTAAAGCTGTGGTTGGTGCAAGTAGTCACAACTTATAAAGCAAAGTGGTGGTTGGGGCAAGTAGTCGCAACTTATAAAGTAAAGTTGTGGTTGGTGCAAGTAGTCACAACTTATAAAGTAAAGTTGTGGTTGGTGCAAGTAGTCACAACTTATAAAGGAAGGGGTGGTGGTGCAAGTAGTCACAACTTATAAAGTAAAGTGGTGGTTGGTGCAAGTAGTCACAACTTATAAAGCAAAGTGGTGGTTGGGGCAAGTAGTCGCAACTTATAAAGTAAAGTTGTGGTTGGTGCAAGTAGTCACAACTTATAAAGGAAGGGGTGGTGGTGCAAGTAGTCACAACTTATGAAGTAAAGTGGTGGTTGGTGCAAGTAGTCACAACTTATAAAGTAAAGTGGTGGTTGGTGCAAGTAGTCACAACTTATGAAGTAAAGTTGTGGTTGGTGCAAGTAGTCACAACTTATGAAGTAAAGTGGTGGTTGGGGCAAGTAGTCGCAACTTATAAAGTAAAGTTGTGGTTGGTGCAAGTAGTCACAACTTATAAAGTAAAGTTGTGGTTGGAGCAGGTAGTCGCAACTTATAAAGGAAGGGGTGGTGGTGCAAGTAGTCACAACTTATAAAGTAAAGTGGTGGTTGGTGCAAGTAGTCGCAACTTATCAAGTAAAGTTGTGGTTGGTGCAAGTAGTCACAACTTATAAAGGAAGGGGTGGTGGTGCAAGTAGTCACAACTTATGAAGTAAAGTTGTGGTTGGTGCAAGTAGTCACAACTTTTGAAGTAAAGTGGTGGTTGATGCAAGTAGTCACAACTTATAAAGGAAGGGGTGGTGGTGCAAGTAGTCACAACTTATAAAGGAAGGGGTGGTGGTGCAAGTAGTCACAACTTATGAAGTAAAGTTGTGGTTGGTGCAAGTAGTCACAACTTATAAAGTAAAGTTGTGGTTGGTGCAAGTAGTCACAACTTATAAAGGAAGGGGTGGTGGTGCAAGTAGTCACAACTTATAAAGTAAAGTGGTGGTTGGTGCAAGTAGTCACAACTTATAAAGCAAAGTGGTGGTTGGGGCAAGTAGTCGCAACTTATAAAGTAAAGTTGTGGTTGGTGCAAGTAGTCACAACTTATAAAGGAAGGGGTGGTGGTGCAAGTAGTCACAACTTATAAAGTAAAGTGGTGGTTGGTGCAAGTAGGCGCAACTTATAAAGGAAAGGGGGGTGATGCAAGTAGTCACAACTTTTAAAGTAAAGTGATTGGTGGTGCAAGCAGTCGCAACTTATAAAGTAAAGTAGTAATCGGTCCATGTAGTCGCAGCTTATACAGTAAGGTGGTGGTTGGTGCAAGCAGTCGCAACTCATCAGTCGATTATCCGGACGTGATTTCAACTAGTCCAAGGTGTAAATTTTAGTCTTATCATATAATAATAAAATCACTGCAAGTAGTCGCAACTTATAAAGCAAAGTGGTGGTTGGTGCAAGTAGTCGCAACTTATAAAGTGGAGTGGTGATTGGTGCAAGTATTAGAGTAAAGTGGTGGGTGGTGCAAGTATTCAAGGTCCACCAGAGACACAGAGGTGAAAAGTGTATTTATAAGTGACTCTGAATGATATACCAGCAAACACTAGACACATGCACAACGTCGGTCCAGCGCTGGGATAAAGTCGTCAATGATGGGCCAACACTGGTGCAGCACTGCGCCCATGTCTGGTGTCTGCGGGGATATAAAATCTTGTTATATAAATTAGACTACAATAGAGTGTGAAAGCCCCTCTGTTATAAAACCCTGAAACCAGCGAAATGTTGTTGGTTAGCTGTGTTGGTTAGCTGTTGGACCATCGTTCGGCTGTATTGTTTGTGCACTGTCGTTCATATGTACATTTCCTGGCTCAGCGAGGGTGTCTCACTCTGGTAGTGTGTATAATCCACTACCTGGCCAAGTTTGAAAGGGGTGTACGCCGCAGGAGGTCAGATATCGCGCAACGAAAGCTGGGGTCTCACGCTGTTAATATATAGATATTTAGATAAATTAAATTTGAAATAAATTTTAGAAAAAGTAGTCATATAAAATAACAACAACAAAAATATATAAAAAATTCTACGGTAATTATTTTTGTTGAAGGAGGAAAAAATATAGTGTAAATATATATTGATACATGTGTATTTGCTGGGTATCTGTTGGGTATCTGTTACATGTCACACCGTATCCAGCAAGAGAAATATTTTTGTTTGTGCACACTTACGGAATGCGTCTATTTCAGAGTGGAACCTGAAACATGATTACCCTTCTTCACATGTCTTCAGAGATGGTGATGCACACGATCCCGGGTCGACTCCGGTAAATAAAAACTGTATTCGCAGAGCATGTACACCTAAATAAAATGCAGAATCTTTTGATACCGCTGGGTCCAAGAAAGTGAGATCGAAGCAATTGTAGCAGTCAATTGCATCTAAAAATAACAAAAAACAATAACATTAGTTCATGTGAAGTGAAGTAATTTCATTCTATGTCATCACAGACATGATAAAATTATGCATCATGCAAAAATTCAAAATATCATTTATTTTTTAATCTAATTCTAGCCTTTCCCCTGCTATAGTGAAGCATATGTGTGGACAAATAACTTTACAGTAACATCTATTACACTTCAATTAATTGTCCTTGAAATTATCTAATCTAACGGTTACAGAATGTACCATCATAATTATATGTTAATATCCAAAAGAACCATTGTATAATCTGATAAAATGCAATTAAATAAACAGGGTTGTAGGCCACCTTTGTGCACATATAGGCTAAACTAGGCAAGGAGAACCTCCTGATGATGGTGATGTGAATGAGATGACACTGCCCTCTAGAAATAGAATTCGAAATGTCTCGGTCACAGAAGATCCCCACAATATTGAATATTTACAAGTGAGCGGGAAGAAACATTTTTTTTCTTTGAAACTTGAAGGCCAGAGCGGTGCTCGAACCCCCGATTTACGACTTTCCAAGCAGGCAGTTTTAACCACTGCACCAAGGCCCCCGCCTTGTACAATCTGATATATAACATGGAGCACAGCGACTGCATGAATGATGTAAATAGATAAATATTTAACTGTATTGAGTTTAAATATTTCTGTCGGCTGGGGAGGGCGTGCGGCCTCCACGTTGGTTCTGGCCGCGCACCCCATCCACCGATCTCACGAGTTAAACTCAAACTCCCCGCCTGGGCAGCGGTTAACAATAAAACATCTTTGAATTCTCTTTCTTTGGTTTATTATCTCAATCTTCTCTTATAGGTTCATTGTACACACAATCTCTCGGGCAGGCTGATGGCCTCTGCCACGTGGCTAGCTCCGCGGATCACGGTGCTACACGTCTGGACGCTTCGCTAGATGAGCTGTAAGCAACTGGTAAGTGCGGGAAAGGCGGCAAGAACGCCTAGCAGCTATGCCCTGTGGGAGACAGCAACTCGTCAATTCCTACTCCCGCCTGGTCTCGCCGGCCGAAAGGAAACCAGTCCTTGGGCCCCACATCCCAATCATTCCAGCCGTTCCAGCCAGTGTTAATAGTATTCCAGCTCATAGAAGAAGGAGGGTAGAACCTGGTCTCTCATAATCTTATGATAGTGGAACCCAGGTTTCTGGTTTTATAATCCATCAACCAGTGTATCATTTCAAAACAACTGAAAATGTCTTCAATTTGTGACATTAGATTACAAGTTAATAGAGGGCCTTATGGAGAAGATAATATGTATATAATAAGTGTTAAAAAGGTGTACTCTACCTTCTGCGACGACTTGAATTGTGCCTGTAAATATAAAATGTGATAATTAAAATTTAAAATTTCAACATTTCATCATACCTTGCAAACATGACCAGCAGTTATAGACCGCGGTACGTGTCCCTCATTTGTATTCCGGGTAAATGCATGGAATAAAAACCATTACTATGGTGAGCAGCAATTGGACTGTAGTCAAAAAACCTCACCCGCTCCAACATGGCTTTTGGAATTATCCTGTGGTACCCAATTACTATCACTATTTCACGATTTTTCTGGTGAACCAACTGAGACAGACCCGCATCAAACGCGCTCCTCGGCAATAGTAGTGAGTGGCTCTGATTGATGACGCTACAAAGAATATGTTCCTTTTGAAATATGCATGGAGTTTTACCTGATTTTTATCTGGCCAATAAGGAATAACATGACAACAATTGTGTCCATGACATCGTTAACCATATGGTCAGGCCAAAACATGCGCGTGATCAAAACAGGTGAAATTGTGATGAAAATAGCATTACCTCCCCAGCCGGCACATGACGAGAAAATCACGTAACATGCAAGTTGAAATCTTGTCAACTGGTTATCAATCAATAATCAACGTGATAATTACGTCTATTTGTGACATAAACAATTTTAAGTCTTATTGTCATTACAAAATTACGTCTGATTTGCGTCAAGCTAATAACGTCACCAAATGATGTGATTGTGACGTCGGTCGCAACATTCTTATATGTCACATGTGATAATGTTGTCACTATTTCACATCTATTTGACGACACGTTGTTGATGTCACAAAACGATGTGATTATGACGTGGGTTTCAACATCCTGAAATGTTAGATGTGATAATGTTGTCAATATTTTACATCTATTTTACGACATGTTGTTGATGTCACAAAACGATGTGATTATGACGTGGGTTGCAACATCCTGAAATGTTAGATGTGATAATGTTGGCAATATTTCACATCTATTTGACGACTTGTTGTTGATGTCACAAAACGATGTGATTATGACGTGGGTTGCAACATCCTGAAATGTGAGATGTGATAATGTTGTCAATATTTCACATCTATTTGACGATATGTTGTTGATGTCACAAAACGATGTAATTATGACGTGGTTTGGAACATCCTGAAATGTTAGATGTGATAATGTTGTCAATATTTCACATCTATATGACGACATGTTGTTGATGTCACAAAACGATGTAATTATGACGTGGGCTGCAACATCCTGAAATGTTAGATTTGATAATGTTGTCAATGTTTCACATCTATTTCGCGCCATGTTGTTGATGTCACAAAACGATGTGATTATGACGTGGGTTGCAACATCCTGAAATGTTAGATGTGATAATGTTGCCAATATTTCACATCTATTTGATGACTTGTTGTTGATGTCACAAAACGATGTGATTGTGACGTGGGTTGCAACATCCTGAAATGTTAGATGTGATAATGTTGTCAATATTTCACATCTATTTGCTGACTTGTTGTTGATGTCACAAACGATGTGATTGTGACGTGGGTTGCAACATCCTGAAATGTTAGATGTGATAATATTGTCAATATTTCACATCTATTTGACGACATGTTGTTGATGTTACAAAACGATGTAATTATGATGTGGGTTGCAACATTCTGAAATGTTAGATATGATAATGTTGTCAATATTTTACATCTATTTGACGACATGTTGTTGATGTCACAAAACGATGTGATTATGACGTGGGTTGCAACATCCTGAAATGTTAGATGTGATAATGTTGTCAATATTTCACATCTATTTGACGATATGTTGTTGATGTCACAAAACGATGTAATTATGACGTGGTTTGCAACATCCTGAAATGTTAGATGTGATAATGTTTTCAATATTTCACATCTATTTGACGATATGTTGTTGATGTCACAAAACGATGTAATTATGACGTAGTTTGCAACATCCTGAAATGTTAGATGTGATAATGTTGTCAATATTTCACATCTATTTGACGACATGTTGTTGATGTCACAAAACGATGTAATTATGACGTGGGTTGCAACATCCTGAAATGTTAGATGTGATAATGTTGTCAATGTTTCACATCTATTTCGCGCCATGTTGTTGATGTCACAAAACGATGTGATTATGACGTGGGTTGCAACATCCTGAAATGTTAGATGTGATAATGTTGTCAGTATTTCACATCTATTTGACGATATGTTGTTGATGTGAGAAAACGATGTAATTATGACGTGGGTTGCAACATCCTGAAATGTTAGATGTGATAATGTTGTCAGTATTTCACATAGATTTGACGCCATGTTGTTGATGTCACAAAACGATGTAATTATGATGTTTGTTGCAACATCCTGAAATGTTAGATGTGATAATGTTGTCAATATTTCACATCTATTTGACGACATGTTGTTGATGTTACAAAACGATGTAATTATGACGTGGGTTGCAACATTCTGAAATGTTAGATATGATAATGTTGTCAATATTTTACATCTATTTGACGACATGTTGTTGATGTCACAAAACGACGTGATTATGACGTGGGTTGCAACATCCTGAAATGTTAGATGTGATTATGTTGTCAGTATTTCACATCTATTTGACGATATGTTGTTGATGTGAGAAAACGATGTAATTATGACGTGGGTTGCAACATCCTAAAATGTTAGATGTGATAATGTCGTCAGTATTTCACATCTATTTGATGACTTGTTGTTGATGTCACAAAACGATGTGATTGTGACGTGGGCTGCAACATCCTGAAATGTTAGATGTGATAATGTTGTCAATATTTCACATCTATTTGCTGACTTGTTGTTGATGTCACAAAACGATGTGATTGTGACGTGGGTTGCAACATCCTGAAATGTTAGATGTGATAATATTGTCAATATTTCACATCTATTTGACGACATGTTGTTGATGTTACAAAACGATGTAATTATGACGTGGGTTGCAACATTCTGAAATGTTAGATATGATAATGTTGTCAATATTTTACATCTATTTGACGACATGTTGTTGATGTCACAAAACGATGTGATTATGACGTGGGTTGCAACATCCTGAAATGTTAGATGTGATAATGTTGTCAATATTTCACATCTATTTGACGATATGTTATTGATGTCACAAAACGATGTAATTATGACGTGGTTTGCAACATCCTGAAATGTAGGATAAGATAATGTTTTCAATATTTCACATCTATTTGACGATATGTTGTTGATGTCACAAAACGATGTAATTATGACGTGGTTTGCAACATCCTGAAATGTTAGATGTGATAATGTTGTCAATATTTCACATCTATTTGACGACATGTTGTTGATGTCACAAAACGATGTAATTATGACGTGGGTTGCAACATCCTGAAATGTTAGATGTGATAATGTTGTCAATGTTTCACATCTATTTCGCGCCATGTTGTTGATGTCACAAAACGATGTGATTATGACGTGGGTTGCAACATCCTGAAATGTTAGATGTGATAATGTTGTCAATATTTCACATCTATTTGATGACTTGTTGTTGATGTCACAAAACGATGTGATTGTGACGTGGTTTGCAACATCCTGAAATGTTAGATGTGATAATGTTGTCAATATTTCACATCTATTTGATGACTTGTTGTTGATGTCACAAAACGATGTGATTGTGACGTGGGTTGCAACATCCTGAAATGTTAGATGTGATAATATTGTCAATATTTCACATCTATTTGACGACATGTTGTTGATGTTACAAAACGATGTAATTATGACGTGGATTGCAACATTCTGAAATGTTAGATATGATAATGTTGTCAATATTTTACATCTATTTGACGACATGTTGTTGATGTCACAAAACGATGTGATTATGACGTGGTTTGCAACATCCTGAAATGTTAGATTTGATAATGTTGTCAATGTTTCACATCTATTTCGCGCCATGTTGTTGATGTCACAAAACGATGTGATTATGACGTGGGTTGCAACATCCTGAAATGTTAGATGTGATAATGTTGCCAATATTTCACATCTATTTGATGACTTGTTGTTGATGTCACAAAACGATGTGATTGTGACGTGGGTTGCAACATCCTGAAATGTTAGATGTGATAATGTTGTCAATATTTCACATCTATTTGACGATATGTTGTTGATGTCACAAAACGATGTAATTATGACGTGGTTTGCAACATCCTGAAATGTTAGATGTGATAATGTTTTCAATATTTCACATCTATTTGACGATATGTTGTTGATGTCACAAAACGATGTATTTATGACGTGGTTTGCAACATCCTGAAATGTTAGATGTGATAATATTGTCAATATTTCACATCTATTTGACGACATGTTGTTGATGTCACAAAACGATGTAATTATGACGTGGGTTGCAACATCCTGAAATGTTAGATGTGATAATGTTGTCAATGTTTCACATCTATTTCGCGCCATGTTGTTGATGTCACAAAACGATGTGATTATGACGTGGGTTGCAACATCCTGAAATGTTAGATGTGATAATGTTGTCAATATTTCACATCTATTTGATGACTTGTTGTTGATGTCACAAAACGATGTGATTGTGACGTGGGTTGCAACATCCTGAAATGTTAGATGTGATAATGTTGTCAATATTTCACATCTATTTGATGACTTGTTGTTGATGTCACAAAACGATGTGATTGTGACGTGGGTTGCAACATCCTGAAATGTTAGATGTGATAATATTGTCAATATTTCACATCTATTTGACGACATGTTGTTGATGTTACAAAACGATGTAATTATGACGTGGGTTGCAACATTCTGAAATGTTAGATATGATAATGTTGTCAATATTTTACATCTATTTGACGACATGTTGTTGATGTCACAAAACGATGTGATTATGACGTGGGTTGCAACATCCTGAAATGTTAGATTTGATAATGTTGTCAATGTTTCACATCTATTTCGCGCCATGTTGTTGATGTCACAAAACGAAGTGATTATGACGTGGGTTGCAACATCCTGAAATGTTAGATTTGATAATGTTGCCAATATTTCACATCTATTTGATGACTTGTTGTTGATGTCACAAAACGATGTGATTGCGACGTGGGTTGCAACATCCTGAAATGTTAGATGTGATAATGTTGTCAATATTTCACATCTATTTGACGATATGTTGTTGATGTCACAAAACGATGTAATTATGACGTGGTTTGCAACATCCTGAAATGTTAGATGTGATAATGTTTTCAATATTTCACATCTATTTGACGATATTTTGTTGATGTCACAAAACGATGTAATTATGACGTGGTTTGCAACATCCTGAAATGTTAGATGTGATAATATTGTCAATATTTCACATCTATTTGACGACATGTTGTTGATGTCACAAAACGATGTAATTATGACGTGGGTTGCAACATCCTGAAATGTTAGATGTGATAATGTTGTCAATGTTTCACATCTATTTCGCGCCATGTTGTTGATGTCACAAAACGATGTGATTATGACGTGGGTTGCAACATCCTGAAATGTTAGATGTGATAATGTTGTCAATATTTCACATCTATTTGATGACTTGTTGTTGATGTCACAAAACGATGTGATTGTGACGTGGGTTGCAACATCCTGAAATGTTAGATGTGATAATGTTGTCAATATTTCACATGTATTTGATGACTTGTTGTTGATGTCACAAAACGATGTGATTGTGACGTGGGTTGCAACATCCTGAAATGTTAGATGTGATAATATTGTCAATATTTCACATCTATTTGACGACATGTTGTTGATGTTACAAAACGATGTAATTATGACGTGGGTTGCAACATTCTGAAATGTTAGATATGATAATGTTGTCAATATTTTACATCTATTTGACGACATGTTGTTGATGTCACAAAACGATGTGATTATGACGTGGGTTGCAACATCCTGAAATGTTAGATGTGATTATGTTGTCAGTATTTCACATCTATTTGACGATATGTTGTTGATGTGAGAAAACGATGTAATTATGACGTGGGTTGCAACATCCTAAAATGTTAGATGTGATAATGTCGTCAGTATTTCACATCTATTTGACGATATGTTGTTGATGTGAGAAAACGATGTAATGGCTGCATGTGAGATGACAGATGTCATTATATTTTCAATATCTCACATCTATTTGACAACATGTTGTTGATTGAATATTGTCAAAATTTCACATCTATTTGACGACATGTTTTTTATGTCACAAAACAATGTGAATATCCAGTGAGTTGCAGCATTCGAGATGTCAGATGTCAGAATATTGTCAATATCTCACATCTATTCGACAACATGTTGTTTATGTCACAAAACGATGTGATTATTGCCTTGCTTGCATCTTTGTGAGATGTCAGAATATAGTTAATATGTCACATCTATTTGATGACATGTTGTTAATGTCATAAAACAATGTGTTTATTACGTGGGGGTTGTTGCATGTCAGATGTCAGTTGTCAAGATCTTGTCATTTCACATCTATTTGGTCATAATTGTTCGCAAATGGTCGCAATTGGTCTCACATGGTCGCAAATATCGCAAATGGTCGCAGAAGTCGACGTCCAGACTTTACTGTTACTTGAAAAGTCGCAGTTGTCTCTAGTTATAATTTAATATCACTTGCTGACGCATATTTTCCTGAAATAATAATGACATAATGTTATGTTATTAGGCCTACATGCCACATCATGCCCTCATATTGACAAATCATAACGTTGTATCACGTGTTGATATTTAGGCCTATTATGCAATATCATGATATTTTAAAGCAATATCATGACATTGGCATTATAATTGCAAATATATTTTGGCATAGACTTTCATCATCAAGATGACATGTAGGCCCTAGGTCTGTTCTGAATTTGCTGAATAAGCCTAATGATGAATAATGATAAATTCGTATTTTATAGGCCCAATGGCAATCACATTGTAATGCAAATGGTCGCAAATGTCCTGAATGTCGCAAATGTCGCAAATGTTGCGAATGGTCGCAAATGGTCGCAATTGGTCGTAAATGGTCAAAAAAAGGTGACAAATGGTCGCAAATGTCGCAAATAATCATAGGTGGTCGCGCATGGTCGTAAATAGTCGCAATTGGTCGCAAATGGTCAAAAATGGTCGCAAAAGATCGCAATTAGTCGCAAATTGTGGCAAATGTCGCAATTGGTCGCAAATGGTAAAAAAATGGTCGCAATTGGTGGTAAATGCTGGCAAATGGTCGCAAATGTTCGCAAATGTCGCAAATGGTCGCAATTGGTCGCACGTGGTCGCACGTGGTCTCAAATGGTCGTAAATGTCCCAAATGTCGCAAATGGTCACAAATAATCGCTAATGGTCTCAAATGGTCGCAATTGGTCGCAAATGGCCGCACATGGTCGCAAATGGTCGCGAATGGTCGCAAATGGTCGCAATTGTTCGCAAAAAATTGCCGTGCAAACTTTACTGTTACTTGAAAAGTCACAGCTAGTTGTCTCTAGCTATAATTTAATATCACTTGCTGACGCATATTGTCCTGACATAATAATGACGTACATAATGTTATGTTAGTACATGCCACATCATGCCCTTATAATGACAAATAATAACGTTGTGTCACGTGTTGATATTTAGGCCTATTATGCAATATCTTGATATTTTAAAGCAATATCATGACATTGACATTATGTTGCAAAATCCTGTGAATATATTATGGCATAGCCTTCCACCATCAAGATGACATGTAGGCCCTAGGTCTATTCTGAAATTGATGAATAAGCCTAATGATGAATAATGATAAATCCTTATATAATAGGTCCAATGCCAATGACATTGTAATGCAAATGGTCACACATGTCCTAAACGTCGCCAATGGTCGTAATTGGTCGCAATTGTTCGCCAATGGTCGCAAAAGTCGCAAATAATCGCAAGTGGTCGCACATGGTCGCAATTGGTCGCAATATGGTCGCACATGGTCGCAAATGGTTGCAAGTGGTCTCAATTGGTCGCAAATGGTGGCAAATGGTCACAAGAGTTCGCAAATGGTCGCAAATAACCCAAATGTCGCAAATGGTCGTAAATGGTCGCAAATGATCGCAATTGGTCGCAAATGGTCGCACATGGTCGCAAATGGTCACAACAGGTCGCAAATAACCCAAATAATCGCAAGTGGTCGTAAGTGGTCGCAAATGGTCGCAAATTGTTGCACATGGTCGCAAATGGTCACAAAGGTTCGCGAATGGTCGCAAATGGTCGCAAAAGTCGCAGATGGTCCCAAATGTCGCGAATGATTGCAAATGGTCGCAAATAATCACAAATGGTCGCACATGGTCACAAAAGGTCAGTCGCAAATGGTCGCAAAAGGTCGCAAATCGTTTAATAAATGGTGTTGAATATAGGTTAATCCTAATATGAATAACCCGCAAACAACGTTCCTTCAACATTAAGGTGAAAGATTATTTTCGGGCTGATAATCAACTTCGTTTTAACGTTCGTATTTGGATGTTATTTTGCTGTAACCGAACGTCACCAACACACTGGAGTATGGTTGTGTTATAGATATGCCACCCACACGTAGGGCCTACGTTGTTACAGAAGAACAACATTTATTTTTATTGTGAAGACGACTCCTTATTACCTCTTACTAATGTGTTTAATTGTTTAATATTATTTCTAATACATGAGAGCACATTTACAAACACCCGATTTCTAATTGGAAATCATTTCAATAAACAGACATTTTTGTACATAGCCTCCTGGCTACTGCATAATAACATAGTCTACAGTAGTCAATTTTTATTTTCTGTGGGAATGAAGCATTCCAATTTTAAGTCTAAGGTATTATGTATATAATCATGGTCAGCTACTCGTTTTATACGTGCTATACACCAGCAAAAATAACGAGAAGAAAGAGATGAAAAAGAACCTTCTTGAGCAACGATGGACATTGAAACGAAAAGCCAGTAAGTACAAAATATGCCTATACATGTATTCTACAGACTGTTTGAGCCTGTAAGTAGCATATATAACCGTTAAAAACATATTGAACTATTTTCTTGCTAAACGAAGTCAAGATATCATGCAATCAAGACAAATATGTTTTTGTTTTATTGTAGGTCATGATGGGTTTGAGATTACATTGACTTGCCATGAACAGGTAATACAATCAAACGGAGTAGAAGTAGACAACTTAATGTCTATCATGTCTATCAAATACAAAACGATACATCATACATAGCGTCCGAATTGTACAACTACGTGCGAGTATAGGCGTATAGGCCTACCTTAAACCTATATCTAAATAATTTAGTAAAGTTTATTTTATAATGGTGTAATTAATATTTACTAGGGAAGTTAGAAGAACCTGTGGCGGGCACAGGCGGACATGTAAACAATGGAATATAGTCACTGGGTGAATTTAATGCCGATCTGGGTCCGATGAGCTTCCACAATTTCTCCTGAAAAACGCTGACAAAAAGATATATATCGACATATACCTTCTTTTTAAATAACGTATATTTGACCACTATATTTGATCTAGGAAATTACCCGATCAGTCTAAGCTAATATTACCTGTGTTTGCAAACAAATAGACTGACATATAGGCTACCTCGTCCAACTACAGGTCGATCTGTTGAACATATGTGTCTAGGCGAAATTGCTTGAACACCATCTGAATATTTTAACATAATCATTGTTTGAACATGATCTGCAACAGTATCATAACCCGCTGTTTTAGCACCTTTGCAACATGGTTTCCATGCTAATCATTTTTGCAAAAATCATCTACTTTTGCCCACAAAAGATGTGGTCCAAAACAATTAGGAGATAATTCAAACTGATGTCATGGCTCTAGATTTTATTACTTATATTATTAATTTGGATCCAAAAAAAATTAGTAGGCCCAGGTGACTGCTTCGAAAAGTCCTAATGTGGGAACTGGCTTGCCACTTGGATCTATAATATTTATATATCCTATGTAAATGACATCATATAAATATGTTATTTATAAAAGAAGAAAGAACTTCAGGATGACAACCCTGTACAACATTTTGAATTGATTAATTGCTGTAGGCCTACTCCTCAGTGACCTCTTAACCTCAGCAGACGAAATAACTCTTGGTGGACACAAACAGACATTCAGATTAGAGCTATGTAACACCACGCTGGGACAAAATTACTTTTTGTACAAAAATACAACAGATTAGAATCATCTTTCACCATGCAGCTGATATTGAATCCAGATCAATAGCAGTAGTAGTAGGAAATCATTGCGTTACGTCACTTTCCGGCACATATGGTTTTTTAAGTGACATTGTAATACGATAAAAACGTTGTAGTCAATTGATGAGATGAATGATGTACAGATGATCATGTGAGAATGGGGGTGATAGGGCATGGTGGGTTATTGAGAGCGTTTAGGCTACCTTCGCTCGCCCGATCAGGGATTCTGGACATTTCTAGGGGATCTACCTCCAGACATGCCCAGATGGCCGGAGACTTGGGTTTTCGCTGTGCAATTTAATGTTGAAACTCCATGGCATTTCGCACAGCTCTGGTATCTTCGGGTCGGATAGTCCCCAGAGTAACAATAAGAAGGGTAACTCCATTCAACCCCCGTGAGAGACCTAATGTCAAACACGCTATTGCCAGTTATTTAAGGCTACCACGGCCTACACCAGCGCCAGCACTAATGCGAGAGCACCGCAGTTGAACAGAGGTCCCAGGGTACGCCACTGGCAATCAGCCTGAAGATTATGGCCAGATACGAGGAGGATGCAGCTTCCCTTGGATGATTGATGTAGACTAGCTGTAGACTAGCATATGCAATTGACGGAACAGAGCCCTAATGACCCTCTCCTCAATAGCAGCTTTTAAGAGCAAACTGAGCGATTAGTTTGGTCGGCCGCTCAGCACCGCCCTAAGCTTCACCTGATACTCTATTTAGGACGACTTGCAAGTCAAACCAAGGCCGATTAAAACAGACAAACTTAAGGTTTGTCAAAATAATAGCACATGAACCGGATTTTGGGAAATTATTCAACACAACCAAATGTTCTGTCCTCCGAGTGAAATGCCCCAGAGGATGAGGGTTAAATACTCTTTGATTGGGCTACCAATTGAAGGGATTATAATTGCACTCTGAAAAGTGTCCATGCTACACCATACCTTTTAGGTGCGGATCTAGCTCTTCATTGACGGGGGAGGGGTTAAACTTGTTAAAGGAATATTTCACTGTAGCCTGTCCGCGGAGGGGCCTTTCTGTGAAATATTTTGATTTTCAAAGCCTTTTTCCTGCAATCCAAGGCATATTGGCCACTTTTTGTCCAATAATGTGTCACCAATTCATAAGGTAACCCCAAAGCTAGCCTAGTTCCTGGCTCGCGAGCCCAGAATGCAATGGGTCACGGCCGATGGGACTACCCCGAAGCAAGATTATAATTTTTTTCGAGGGGGGTTTACCTCCCCCCTTGGATCCGCTCCTGCCTTGGAGTCAGCACTATAGAACTTAGAATGATCGACACTGGTTGATGTAGTTAGAAGGATCTCGCCCTCCACTACGTCCCGTTACACGTGGTTACTGGTGAGCAAGCTAAACCAAATTTCGGTTTATATTCCTTAGTTTTAGTTCTCCCTTTTTAAACAGGCTTGTTTTGAGATTTGGCGCGCACTTGAATTCTTTTCAAATTTCTAGCGAAAATGACTGTATAAGAAGGTTGATTTTTTGTAAATCTTACAGGATTATCGATGTGTTAATGGAGACAATATGCTATCACCGTACTGATTATCAGCCTGTACTGACGGTAAATAGTGTAGTAGGTATCAGAATCTCTGAATATCGCCCACCTGGCCATGGCCAGCAGGGGTCGTGGTGAATGTCGAAAGCCAACGAAAACTATAAGCCAAATCGAAAACCATCTAAAACCACCTTTTCTGTACCCTAGAGTTCCTAGATTTATAACCTATTATAAATACCTTACACTCGAAAATGAAAAAAATATACCGTAGAACTGACATGCCTGAAAACAACTTTTAATCAATCATTCGTTTGAAACTGGTATAGACTATTAGTATTATCAGAATTGTCATTGACATTGTGTTACCTGTCAAATCATTACAAATGGACTAACATTTGAAATACTCATTTTTTTAGGGCTGTTGCCAAATGAGATAATAATGGTTACAAAATTTTGGAGAATTGAGTAGGCTTAGGGCTAGGCCTAATTTTGACCATCCATCAACAGGTGGGGGCTGACCGCAGATTAAAGTAGGCCTACGTACTTCCTTTGAAGTACGTACTTAGATTGAGGTATGTCCGTACTTTGATCTAAGTAGGCCTACACCTTGAGCTTCACTTTTACAAATGGGTACTCTCATTTGTTATTTTATTACCCCTTTGCAACTTAAGATGTTATTGGTTGAATGGTTTATTTCTGAACATTGATAATCAAGCTATTAAATTATTCATAAGAAGAACTTCCAATTATTTTCTGTTTACCTGAATATAGCCAAGACTTTTTCAACAGGCTAAATTTTTTATTTCATCCCTTTGTCCTGGAACTGTTGAGCATTTGCCAGCTACCAGAAATAGTTTACTTGAAAGAGCACATTTCAGATTGAAGTACAGGGTGTACTTTAAAGGAAGTACGTACTTTAATAGAAGTACGGACGATGAGGCATGTGACTGTATGGCAGAACTTTTAATAGCACATTCCTAATTTTCCAGACATAGGACTGCTCTATCAGTGTTGGTGGTAGGATAAAAAATGCCTTAGCCACTGTGGCTAAAACCTCTGAAAAGTTTTAGCCACATTTTCTTTCTTGTAGCCACAATGTAATCATGTACCCCAGTGTCCAACATATCGGTGATAATTGATACTGGTTTAGTAGGCCTATTGATTTTGCATCTTACCACAACCTTTTTTGGGTAATTTGGTGGGGTTTTTTAATGTGAAATTAAAAAAGTCCCTCTATACCTACTCTATTTTACAGGACTATGTAACTAGAATCCCCCCCCCAAAAAAAAGGGTTTTTTGTCATGTCTTGACAAAAAGATCCAGCTTAGAGAAATCAAGTAGCAGTGGTAGGCAAGGATGCCATGACAGCAGCAGTGTATGTAATTGTAATCAGTTGTTTCTACATTGAACATCTGAGCCTGTGTTAAACCTTTCCTGTTCTTGACAAACCATCACTTTGATTGATGACTTCGCATTCCTCCCTAATGGAGTATCAGGCAAAGGAAATGTGCTGAGCGGCCGACCAGACTAATCGCTTAGTTTTGTACAAAAAGGAGTTTTGTCCCAGCGTGGTGTTAGCTCTCAATGTATTTGAATGACTCCTTATTCATGAATGTTCTACCACAAGTTCTTTCGTCTGTTGAGGCTAAAATTAGCCAAGTTTGGTCACTGACACAGTGTCAGTGACAGGTAAAGCGATCAATCCATTCCAATGGAATGCAGCTACAAAATTATTGAATGCAGCTACAAAACAACTCATAACACAAAGGTTATGTGATTATAAACATCACATGATCAGTGGACAGGAACAGGCCCACGCCGTGGTCGTCCGCCATTTTGTTTTTTGTTGAGAATGTAAACAATCATAGTTTGTGTTGAATATAGTCTATAATATAGGCTATTATTGCTATATTTATAGATCGGCAAAATTAAAAGATGTTAGCGAGATCGATTGAGAATTTAAAAATCAAATAAAGCCATGTTTATGTCAGAAAAAACGATGGTAATGTAGTCGTTTTGTGGCTAAAGACATCACAAATCTTTCGCCACATGGAAAATATCTTCGCATTTGGCGATGTGGCGAGTGGCCAGCGCCAACGTTGCTCTATAAATTGATAATTTTATATTTCAAACTATCTTTTCTAAAGTCCATTATTTCTTTTAGTTGGCAATAGATATTATCCACTTCAAATTGATAAATGTTTACCTCTTGTTGCACTCTCAGCTTTACAGTTAAAAGCATGGCATCTAACAAAGTCAGAACTCCTGTAAATGTATGTTTTGACATAACAGCCTTAGAATCTCATGCAATACCTCATTTTTGACTAATTTGAATACACTGATTCCATTGGTATGATTATTTTTACGATTTAAGGTCATCTAGGGGTCAAAACCAAGATGGCTGCCATCGGCCATATTGAATTTTTAACTTTTTACAGAATATCCCTAGAATCTTGTGTAATATCTCATTTTGACGAATTTAAATGCACTGATTCCACTGGTATGGTTAATTTTACGATTCATGGTCATCTAGGGGTCAAAGCAAGATGGCTGCCGTAGGCGATCTTGAATTTTTTTGTTTAGACATAATAGCCCTACAATCTCATGTAATATCTCATTTTTGACTAATTTGAATACACTGATTCCATTGGTATGATTATTTCTACGATTTAAGGTCATCTAGGGGTCAAAACAAGATGGCTGCCGTCGGCCATCTTGAAATTTTAACTCTTGACAGAAAAGCCCTAGAATCTTGTGTAATACCTCATTTTTGACCAATTTGAATGTGCACTGATTCCACTGGTATGATTATTTTTAAGAGTCAAGGTCATCCTAGGGTCAAAGCAATAGATGGCTGCCGTCGGCCATATTGAATTTTTATCTTTTGAAATAATAGCCCTGGAATTTTGTGTAATACCTCATTTTCGCCTAATTTGAATACAATGGTTTCATTGCAATGGTTATTTTTATGTTTTAATGCCATCTAAAGATCCAAAACAATATGGCCACCAATAACCAAAGCCATTGATATGTCACAACCAAGGAAACCGGCTAAAACGACAGTTAATATTCAATTTTAAATTCTTGAAATTATAGTATCAGAGTGAAATTGCATACATTTGCCCCTGTTTTTTCTTACGTTTTTCAGTTTCTTCAACAAAATCCAAAATGGCCGCCAAAATCCTATGTCAATCTCTAGGGCTTGGACCGCTTCGTTGATCTGTTTCATGTTTGGTTTTTATCCTGGATGTGTGCTGATAGTTTTTGGTGTGACTCCGATATTTATAACTTTCATTTTTTGTATGTTTTAGAATTTTCTAGCAAAATCCAAGATGGCCGACAAATCACATGTTACTCTCAAGAGCTTGACCCCTTCACCGATTTGTTTCAAGGAAAGACCTTACCCTGGCCATATTAGATTTTGGTGTGATTCTGACGTCACATTTTTATCCCCCGCCCATGAAGTCCGTGTTTCGTTTCCGTACGATATCTCTCAAACCGTTAACCGGATTGCTTTCATATAATATTGCATACACACATCCCTCAGGGGGTTGTAGATGTGCCTTTTGGGGGTTATGACCTTTGACCTAGTCTATTTTAAAAATAATAAATGTGAAGTCAACCCCAAGATATGTTTATGTGAAAATTGAAGACAATGTAACAATGAAAATACAGTAAGAAATATACTATTCAGTAAATATATTTTATAATTATTAAAGCTGCATAACTGTTTTGTTTATTTTCTTCAAACGATTAATCCATGGAGAATGGTGTTTTCTTTTTTTCTTTTACTGCCCCGGTTTTGGGGTACTTGCCCCCTCAATTTATCACTTGCCGACTTGCCACTGACATGCTTTGTCTGTTGTGACAGTCGCTCAAATTTAAAATGGTGAAAATTGAAGCTATTGCCCAGGGGGCCACTGTCTGAAATTTTTTACTTGCCCCCCACCCAAAATTGGTTGCCCCGGGCAATTGGGCAACCGTTAGTGTTAGCCCTGGTTACTGAGTTATTAAGGATTTAAGTTTGTTGTTTTTTAATATTGTTGCCCCACCAAAACAAACCTGATAACAGCGGAGTAAGACATACTGTCTATATAATCAGGACATTAAAAGTACCAAGTTGCAGATAACGGTCATCATAGAAAAAAGAGAGGAAGACTTTTAAAATTATTGTTATTTTTTAAGTAATCATAGATTCATTTCACAGTACAACGTGTATTGTCTCATATCAGTTAGACATATATAAAAGTTATTACTTTGTGTGATATGGATATCTACATGTAATGTCATGTTTAATATCGGTACCGGTATGGAGAATGTCACTCACTTGAAAAGTAGAACTCTATTTCAGTATGGTGCTTTTAAGTGTGGGCCAGCATCTGAGCCTTTGGCCTGCCATTAAGACGCTCTCCTCAGACCGTGGGAAATTGTACTTGGAATTAAGATCAAATTCAGTGATGTAAATCATCGTTTTCGCTCTTTGGATTTTCGTGATTTTCTTGAAAAACATTTGCATTTTTTTATTAGGTATCTCATGGACATTTCAAAATATAGTCAAAATGCTACTAGACAATATTATCAGATTTTATTTTATAGTAAATCATCACATACAGTGATATACATCGCGCTATGCAGTAAAATAAAATAATATATAAAAACATCAGACTTTACTGTAAGCGATTTGACCCAGTATCCGACATCTAGATCTGAGGCTGGTTATGTGGGCTTTGTATTTCAGCTCACACGAGGCATTGATCCAATGGCAGAATAATGTCGGCCCATCGTCTGCGGTACTGGCCCAACATTATGCCGATTCAGTTCAACGTATGTGTTTGCTATTAAGGGGGTGGTTTCGTGCTGGCCAATGTAACATTATATTGGCCCATAACCTTACCGTTATTACATGAATATTGTACACACACCGAATCACTACTTAATAATACTTGATGGTGTACCGCATGGTGAACTAATTCAGCTACATTTACCATGTTTTAGTGCATTTATAAGACCTTTAAAACAATAGCAATGATTGTTTTGTACGTTTTAGGTTATTTTTATCGAAATAAACAAGACAGTTATGCAGCTTTGAGTGCTTCTTCGCATCAGTGTATTCTGGTATTATAGGCCCCAGTGGATTTATTTGCTAGGGCCAAAAAAAATATATGTTTGTTTCCGATTTGTTGTCATTTTAACCAGTGGGTATGTAGGGAATTTATTTATTTTATTTTTTATTTTATTTTTTGTTTTGTCACTTCAACCAATCGGTAGGTAAGAATTATTTTTTATTTTATTTGGCGCCAAATTCACTTCCCTGCATGTCTTATCTGTACATTATATAAAGATTTTTTGTTTTCTGGACATTTTTTGCCCCCTCCTTTCCTTTTCGTAACGTTTTTTTAGTTACTTTGACTACAGCAAGTAAGTCATCCCTTAACTTATGAATTTCTTAAAAAAAAAAAAAAAAAAAAAAATTTTTTTTTTTTTTTTTTTTTTTTTTTTAAATCCATAAAATAAATTTGGGTCGCACATGTTTTGATAGGGTCGGTCGGAAATCGGAAACAAACAATATTTTTTTTTAGGCCTAAATGCTTTGTTGAGTCTATTATTTTATAGGTTTAAATGTAAACTGCAACAAAATATCTATGAGATCTGAGAAATTGTGTTATAGTTACAGCTGCATCTTTTGATTGTCATACATTCATATAAACATTATTATTTTATTTTCCCAATATATGGTCATTGTGCTTTAAAAGTGTTTTTATGAAAATAAATAGTGTTGTGACTTATCATGTTACTGGCATGTGTCCACTGAGTTAATATTTGCATTTAGTCATGTAGGCCTACACATAATATTTAAAATTAAATAATACTATGCATTATAATTGAAGTCATATATATAGCGAATTTCTTCCAAATTTACCATATAAAGTGTAATAAAAAGTGAAATAAGGACTGCTTAGAATATTTTTTTCCTCAATTTGTTTAGATAATCATAATTAGCATGATTAGTATGCACAGCTGAGCATGTGGTAAAAAAATGAAATTTTTTCGACTGTTCGAAATATTAAAAAAATTGGGATAGATTTCATCTGCCATTTTTGGCGTCTTCTCTGTTTGTTTTTTATTTTTGAAATTGAGACGGTTGCTATACAAAATGTATCATAACTTTGTCAATAATTGGATTTTTTGTATACTTTTTTTTTATTCAGTCATGAATATAATGGACCTTGTGTAAACAAAATTTCAGGTCTCTAGCGCTAAAATAAATAAAAAATGGCCTGCCATCCTTACATCCATCACCCTTGGACAGGCCATAGTCTATTAATATCAGTGCATAAAATTGCCAATATTCAGTAAATTATTGTCATTGAGCAAAAACATGTAAGCATTATCCTAGCTGGTTTAAGCCCACAATTTTTATGGTTTAGTCCCATTTGAATGGACATTTACCATTGAATTGGGCCTAAACCAGTAGTATATCTACTCCTGGTTTATGCCCACTTTAATATCATCTTTATCCTGTTTATATACTTCTCCTGTTTTAAGCCCATTTGAATGGACATTCACCATTAAAGTGGGCCTAAACCAGGATTATATATAGGCCTACTCCCGGCTTAGGCCATATAAACCCGGTTTAGGCCCAATTCAGTGGTAGATGTCCGTTCAAATGGGCCTAAACCAGGGGTAGTATATTTATAAATAACTTTTCTATCAACTATAATTAGCATTTATAATAAAATAGTAATTTGAACAGAACGATGCCTTGGGGGAAGTACCACCCCCCCCCCCCCCAAGAGACGTTTTGGGGGGATAACATTACAAGCTGATTACCCTCTAAATGGGCCTAAATTTTTAGGCCCACTAGAAACATGAGAAAGGTAAATTGTCAGTCAGGTGGGCCTAAACTTTTAAGCCCACTCAAATTCATGCGTTGTCAGAAACGTGGGCCTTAGCCAATTAAAACATGCGTGAAAAATGATTATTACGCTATAAATGGGCCTCAAGTTTTAGACCCACTGGAAAGCTAAATTGTCAGTCAAGTGGGCCTAAACTTTTAAGCCCATTGAAATGGTGCATGGTCACATGCTTGATAAATTAAAACTTGACATTGTAAACAAGTCATTGTCAACCCGGACAATCACCGACATTGTATGTCCTTGATTTGATATAATTTGAAAAAAAAACTTTCTAAAAGCTGATTGTCCACCTGGACAACCCCCTGGTAGCTATTGATTGTCCATGATGGGTTTTGGTTGTTTTGGACAACCAAAAAGGCCTTATTTCGAACGCTGCATATGTGTATTTCACTAATAGTTCGGATAAGTTCGACCATACAAACCGAGAGATTTGTGTGTGTTCATGCTGTAAACTATTATGTCGACTGGTTCAAAATTACATTGATCTGAGTTAGAATCTGTCATTCCATGATTGTGAACCATAATGTTTACAGTATTTATTTGTACAATACTTGCTCTGTAACTAATATTTCAGATAGCCAAGTGTGGTCGTGTTGGGAACAGTGCAGCCAAAGGCATGATGAGAAATATAATGTCGTGGTAAGTACTATGCGGAGGTGGCATTTTTGTATTTACTTGATCCGTCACCCAGCGGCACATATGATTTACGATCTTATTCAATCATGTTTCACAACACTGGGGTCACCATAATATTTGGGATATATAGTGATAAGGTTAAATCATTCCGCTTGATTGACTCCAGAATGGTTATGCTTTCTCTGGCAAGGGGCTGCATATATATCTGTTCATTAGATATCAGCCGCCGCTCACTCAGAATAGTGTGCGCTCTTATTCAAGAACCACATCAGATATTAATCAGATTTTTCAACTTACTGAGTAATATTTTGGCTGTATTGGGTATGTTTTCTTCGAATAGGCTAAGCATGGTGAATTTTTCTGATTTGATTATCGCTCTGCTTGATTGACTCCTATTAAGTCTATTGACTGATTTGTTTTGAACGGGAATGTAATATCTCAAGAACCCCAGTCCGAATCATTTGTGATTTTTTATGCAGGTGAATAAAGGTCAAAATAGCATAACTCTATGAAATTACAAATGTTGTATTGCAGTCATTATTGACTATATTATGCGTGAATGATATCTGGAAAAAATGTGCAAGATAGTTAGACCATTACTGTTGAACAAAATGTGTGGTTTCTGGTAGGGTTATGCCCTGAAAAATTTCAACTTACCGTATTTATTCTAATAAATGCCCAGGGCGTTAATTAGAATACCCCTGAGATTACAGAGGGGATGGGCGCTTATTAGAGTAGTTTTTAATGATCATATAGTGTACATGAGCATGGGATTTATTTTCAATTCAGGGGGGGGGGCGTTTATTGGAATTTGGGCGTTTATTAGAATAAATACGGTGATTACATTTTAAATGGCAGACTTGCGGTCATTTCTTCAAGTGATTTCCACTTTCCGTTGCCGACGGGCCTTGTTGTTATATGTTTTACGGGTCCGCCAACATTGATTTACCCAAAATAAAATTGTCATTTTAGAATTTTTTATTCCGCCGATGCCGATTTTCAATACCCCAATGTGTTATTCCACATAGCAATTTTTTTCTTGTGAAAAACTCTCTGATTTCACCATGTTTTGCGGTCCTGAGAACTGACCCACACAACTATCTGTGAACTATAAAGCCTGCCAGATGCGTGCCTACCAGATGCTGAGGTCATTACCAGAAACCGCTCTTAATTTTGCCCGATCCACCCCCTCCGAAGAGTTATGCCTTTCACAGTCCGCGGGGCGTGCTGTCAATCAATATTTTAAAGATATATATCTGAATATTATTTTTATTCCGAATCCCGACATTGCATCCTGGCAATTTCCACCTGTAAAACATATAATGAAAAAGTCTGGCTTTATTGAACTTCATGTTCGTGAAAATGAACCCTTCAGAGCTTTTACCCCAAATTATTTAAAATGTGGCTACATTATCAATAGGAGCTATCATAAAAGTTTCATTCATTTTCAACTCTACCAGGGTCAGGCTTCCAATGTGTTTGCTGCAAGTCCTCTGATATAGTTTTCTGTCTGATATCTTAAAACCATGATAATTGTTTGCTTTTCATGAAAAGGAATCAAGTGAACTTCCTGTTAAAGGATTGAGCTCAGAACTGTTTTTGTTGCAGAATTCGAAGTGGGCACATACATTGCTAATGTGCTGAGATATGCTGTAACTGCAACGAGAATAAAAGGTACCGTATTTATTAAGTCTCCACCCACCATGAGGTGGAGACTTATTGTCTTTGTGATGTCTATTGTTGTTATTTAGTCTCCACCAACTATGGGGCGGAGACTTATTGTTTTAGTGCTGTCTTTTGTTGTTATTAAGCATCCCCGATACTATCGGGATGCTTATACACTGTATTAAACCCTGTTCCGCCATGGTAGCTCAATTTTTTTGAGGGAAAATTGCTGCATTAATTTTAAGAGCATTTTCATTAGTTTAATACTATGTTGTAATCCTCGGTAAATAAATATGTTTAAACCAATTTTAATGAGCTGACCTGGCACAATTGTTATAATCTTTTCAGCTCGTTAATATTGGGTTACTCCGGCTTCGTGCCGTAGCGTAGAGCACAATTTAAATATGCCAACTCAGAGTGAGTTGGGTAATTTAAAATCATCAGAATAAATTCATTTATACCAGATTGGATCACTTGGTTTATCCTATGGGTCATTCCATGTCAAATCAACCAGTTTTCAGAAAAGTTCCGGGTGACCACCTCATAATTTTTTATTATCAAATTAACTATAATGTAATATCATTTGAAACTGCAAAATTTCAGCTCAAACAAGACAATAGTTTTTAAGATATGGCTCTTTTATTGTGGTGGGGGGTGCTTGAATTCCCGCGTGAATTTTTGCGCAGCAATTTTGGGTCCATGTTTCAGGGCCTATAACTTTTGATCTAAAACAGATAGAGCTATGATATTTTCACGCTAAAGTATTCGCCATACAGAAGTATTAATCGCCAAAAAGTATGTTTAATCACCATTGGCGAGCGGTCGGCGCGGCCCCTGAATTTGACGCGTAAACGCTCTTCAGTCGCCAATATTCATCCGATCTTAAGTTCGAAAATCAGCTATTTTGCATATCAAAGATCCCAGCCATGGACCAATTTGCATATTCAAGATCAACGTGAAGGCTTTCTAGTGGCCAATTTTCATCCAATCTTCGCAAATATTTTTCTGAACACTCAGATGGATTATCCTTCTTAAGTTCGGAAATCTGCTAATTTGCATATCCAAGATGGCTTTGCATATTCAAGATCGATGTAAACGCTCTCCAGTCGTCAATATTCATTCAATCTTCGCAATTTTTTTTTTAACACCCTCTGATAAATTATCCTGGTTAAGTTTGAATATCAGCTAATTTGCATATCCAAGATGGCCGCCATGGGCTAATTTGCATATCCAAGATAAAGTATATGCTCACCAATCGTCAATATTCATTTGATCTTCGTGAATTTTTTCCTGAACACCCTCTGATGGATTATCCTGCTTAAGTTCGAAAATCATCTAATTTGCATATGGGCAATTCCACGGTTTCGGACGTACACTTCAGACAGTTATGGGCTATATTTAGTCATAATTTTTTCAATATGGGCAATTCCACCAATTATGAAACTTTTACAAAAAAAAAATCAAAATGGTAACTAACCACTGCCTATGGCAGGTATTTGATCAAATTTAGTTGAACTCAGAACACTTTTTGTAATTTTTACATTTTTCACGTCGGCATGGCTCATTGAACTGACATTAAATTAAAGAAGAAAAATTATTGAAAAAATGGTAAAAATTGAAAATTCAAAATTCTGTGGCACTTAAACCTTAAAATTGCCTAGCTTTGAGATTTGTATGCAGCTAAGTAGTTATATTTTTAGCCCGCTTTTAATTAAAAAAGGTGGGCTATTGCAATTGAAGTTCGGCGGCGTCGAAAAAGATTTACTACTTTTTAACTGGCGTCCCGTCTTTGTTATTTATATTTATTTTGTTGTTATTTTCGTAATTTTGAATAACTGGCAATACAAATCATTATATCGCTGGTCTAAATATAAATGCTGTTCTTATTCCACAAAGTGCAGTGAACAAAAATAATATAATTGCCAATAGGCCAAATATTTATTCAATGAGTCTATGATTATTCCAAATATATATGAAACCTTTGCCACAGTGCATACGAGCACCGCAAATCCATAAGATTGTGTATAAATATGCACCTATATCAGTTTGTCACATGTCACCTACGTCCCCCTGATGCTGGCACTATTAGACTTGATTAAAATGAAAGTAAATATTTCTTTTATTAACATAGTGAAAGGCCTAAGTGTCTAAGTCTTTAATTATGTGTGCATAGGTTCAAGTACAGTTCAAGTATTACATTTTTAGGAATGCTAATTAGTTTATGGTGGGAAGGGGGGCCTACACATTGAAACTTTTAATATAGAGTTAAAATCTATTTTTAAGCATACACATTAGTTTATATTGTAGGATATATGACAACAATCAAAAATAAATGAATTATATTTATAAATGTATATAATTTAGTTGTAATACGATGTCGTCATACTAGGGGGGGGGGGGCGTACGTGACACTTAGGGGGACGTACGTTAAATAAAATATAGGTTATATAAAATATAAGTAATTCTTGTTAAAATACTGATGATCTGAAGATAGGGGGACGTACGTGACAAAATCGGTCTTTTTTTGACATCATGGAAATTATATTTTTTCTAATACTGCAATAAAAATTAATTCTTTGACCCATTTTGTATACTAGACAGGTGTGGTTTTGCTATAGACCAATATAAACACCCTGGCATCATGTATTTATTCTATAATAAAGCTGGATAAACACACCACCACAAACATGCAAAAAAGTGTAAAACATTACATGGCACTAATTTGATTTTTTTCTTGATATTGTTTGAAATGAACCAATTCTATATACTTATTATATATCATAGGAAAACTAATTTTATATTTTTGTAGTTTAATCTCAGAATAAACACTAAACAATATATACCACCTGCTTGATATAGCATCTGAATGAAATTTGATATAAAAATAGATGCTAACATATTACAAGCATAATTTAGCTTTTTTTGAGAAATTATTCAGCATTTCCTCAAAAGTGGGAGTTTTTTAGATCCGTAAAAAGGTACACAGACCTCAACTGTGTACCCCTGGTCATTTTTGTTCATTATTTGCAATCATATATGCCAGTTTTCGTAGCAATAGTTGCCCATTACACCCTTTTCTTGAAAAAAAACACATTCTTTTTGCAACAGGCCAACATTATTTTGAACATTTTTGAAAATCGTTCAATTTTATTCATTTTTTCATGAATAATGAAGAATTTTCTTCTAAATTGTGGTTCAATGCTTATCAATACATCAGTAATTGTGTTCATTATATATTTCTGTGAATTATGATCAAATAAAATCCTTATTAAAAAATATATATATATATCTTTTAAATATATATTTTTTGTCGCGAAAACTAAAAATTCGGGGGTTGGAAAAATAGTGTCATATTCAGTCGGTTTTTATATATTAATATATTTTAAAAGATATCTTAATACCATATAGCATGGGGGGTTATTTAAAGTATAATAAGACAATATTCCAGTTTTTTTTGTGATATTAAAAATAATTTGAACTTTTCTGAAAATAGTGAAATTTGCATTTTTTTTCATAAAAATTGAATAATTTATCACTAAATTTCGACTTACTGCTCACCAAAACGTCTTTAATTGTGTTTATTTTATTTTTTGGGTCAGTTGGGATATCATTGGGATGAGTGACAGTAAAAAAATATTTATTTTTTGAAAAAAAAGCAGATTCACACAATTTTTTGTCGCGAAAACGAAAAATTCAGGGTTAGGGGTGATAGCGTCATATTCAGCCGGTTTTTATATATTTATATATTTAGGCATCAAAGTAAAACCTATAAACCTATAAAAACCTTTAAAAAAAGTAACCTATATTTTTCTGAAAATAGCCTATATAACCTATAAAAACCTATATTTTGATTTTGCTAGAACAAAAACTTTATGTTGAAATATATTTTAATTGTGGGAATGTGTTTGTGTCGAATAACTTTGTGTTTCAGAACGAAATGCTTTAAATATAATTAATTCCTCAAATTAGTCTGAAAAAAATTATTATTAAAGCTTATCAGCTACATAATTCCTTAAAAAAATCCCAGCCTCGCTTGGCTCGTCATAAATTTTACTACACCTTTTCTGATATTGGTTCAACCTGTGTGGACAATTTTTTTTTCTATAAATAATATATATTCACCTCCACAGCTAAACTTGTGTGAAGAATTTAGTAAGTGCAATAAATAATTTGTCCAATTCATCAACTCCAGCCCTCCTCTGCTTGAACATGGCTCCGTTAAGGCGAGCACTATGTATTATACTGTATATTCAGATGTGTGTACTATACGGTATACTTCCTAAAATGCGTTAGATATGACTTTGGAATAGTATAAAAGTAAGAATTTTCACATGGCGGGTACATTAGTGTCACTGGAAAACCTACAAAAACCTATAATTTTATGTAAAATAAACCTATAAAAGCATATATTTTTATGAAATAAACCTATTAAAAAACCTATATTTTGAACTAAATGAATTTTGAAGCCTGTATATTTTAAAAGATATTTTTATCCTAATACCATAAGGTATAATGAGACACTATTCCAGTTTTTTGTAATTTTGAAAATAATTTGAACTTTTCTGAAAATAGTGAAATTTGCATTTTTTTCATCAAAATTGAATAATTTGTCACTTAATTTCGGCTTAATGCTTACCAAAACATCTTTAATTGTGTTTATTATATTTGTGGTTCTGCTGGGATATATTGTGATGAGTGACAGTGAAAAAAATCAAAATATTTATTTTTTGAAAAAATAGAAGAAGATTTACGCCTTTTTTTGGTCGCGAAAAGTGAAAAAACGTATAAAAAATACTTTTCGCACCAACCTGTACTTGTAAGAAATAGGTTTCTGAATAGAGGACCATTTGCTGAGGTGGAATCAACTATCAGACCTTTGCCACTCGTTCGGTTGATTAAAAGTGCCGTGGCTCCCCTACTAACTGGATACAAGTATTAATTCCTAGGCTGCATCAATTTTTTAGAAAGTTCTGTCAAATATTCGGGTCATGGCAGCCATCTTTATTCTTTTTTCGTCAAATTAGGACCTTGTCACCCTGATAACTTCAAAGCCGCTTATCCGATATACTCAATATTAAAAATTCTGCATAGTAGTATTGATTCCTAGCCTGCATCAATTTTTCAGAAAGTTTGGAAGTATATCCGGGTCATGGCAGCCATCTTTAATCTTTTTTCGTCAAATTATGACCTTTTCACCCTGATAACTTCTAAGCCGCTTATCCGATATACTCAATATTCAACATACTGCATAGACTGCATCAATTTTTCAGAAATTTCGGGAAAATATCTGGATTATGGCGGCCATCTTTATTCTCTTTCGTCAAATTAGAACCTTGTCACCCTGATAACTTCAAAGCCGCTTATCCGATACACTCAATATTCAACGTACTGCATGCTAGTATTAATTCATAGACTGCATCAATTTTTGCAGAAAGTTCTGAAAATATCCGGGTCTTGGCGGCCATCTTTAATTTTTTTGTGGTCAAAATAGCACCAAGTCAGCCTAAAGCTGCTAGCCTCTGCCTCATAATATTACTTGATAAAATTTACATGTACAAATTGATCATCTTGTAAAATTCTATTTAATGTATAACTTTTATTTGAAAAGTGCGAGGGGGAGCCTTCTTGGGTGTTTTACATGGTAAACACTTACTTATTACTAGTTGAATACCTATGTTATGGGTCTACGATCGTTATCAATATTTTTACTTTTACAGTGCGGGGATCGACTTTAGACGTCAGAATCTGACTTTACGTCTTCGTGTAGATGTCAGATTCTGATGTCTAAAGTTCCCGCACTGTAAGCCCTGTTAAATGGCCAACCATTACCCATAGTTAGCTTTAATACGCCTGCTTTCTGGCCACATTTCGTTTCCGGAGCAGATCCATGGTCGTATTTATTTCCTATTGCACACACACATCCCTTTATAGGGGGTGTGTATGTTCCTTTTGGGGTTTATGAAATTTGTACTACTTTAAATATGTCTGACCATCAGCCATAATCAACTTAAATATGCCTGATATCTGGCAAACCGTGCCAGACAGCTAGACCAATACTATAAAACAAAGTTTGCGGTTTCAAAAAGGGACATGGCCTGAAAAAATTTATGCGCCAATATTTACTATAATATGTGTAATACTGTAGATCTGGTAATATTCGCGAGGTTTCAAATTTCGCGAGGAGAACAAATTCGCGAATTCAAGAATTTAGCAAAAATTATTATTATAATTACACTACTAAAGAAAAAATGAAAATTCGCGAATTCTAAACTTCGTGAAAAGTCCCATAATAAGAAATTTGCGAAAATTTAAACACGCGTTAATTACCATATCTACAGTATCTAGAAAGGCAAACCAGATAGCTAGATCATTACTATGTATTAAATACAATTTGCGGTTTCTGAGAGGGTTAAGCCCTGAAAAATGTAAACATGACTAATTAAGCAGTCCTCGCCACGTCGGGCTGCTTACTGTATTATTCCACACGGTCTGCCGTTGCAGTTATTTGTTTTCAAGATAGCTAATAATCTATCAACTTCTGCTTCCTCATACTTCACATAGCCATCACATACCACTGGGGAATTGTTTTGGTGACATTTTTGATCCCCATATCATCAACCCTTTTTATCCCCCGCCCGTAGGGGAAGGGGGATTTTAGTGGCGCCAGGATTCTGTCCGGCGTCACGTTTTCTTGTGTGCGCAAAAACTACTGGTCAAATCTTTTTGAAATTTTAACATGACATTTGTAGCAACATGGGGATGTGCAAGTGATTTTTAGAGATGCTACCGATATTCAAAATGGCCGCCAGAGGGCAACTCTAAAATTTTTTGTGGGTGCAAAAACTCTAAAACTTAAAAGTCAGAAATTATTCAAATTTTACTATCACATTCCTCATGATATGGAAATGTGCAGGTGACTTTTTCAAGGTTTTACTGAAATTCAAAATGGCCGCCACAGATCAACTTTAATTTTTTGGGGGGGGGGTGTAAAAACTCAAAAAATGTTTTTGATCATTTTTTTTTTAAATTTAACATCCCATTCCTAGCAACATGGGGATGTGGAAGTGATTTTTTAAAGATGCTACCAAATTTCAAAATGGCCGCCAGAGGTCAACTCCAAAATTTTTTTGGGGCGCTAAAACTACAAAACTTAAAGAAAGAAATTATTCAAATTTTACTATCACATTTCCCACGATATGGAGATGTGCAAGTGATTTTTTTAAGGTTTTACTGAAATTCAAAATGGCCGCCATGGATAAACTTCATATTTTCTTGTGCAAAAACTGAAAAATTGAAATCAGTAATAATTCACATTGTACAATCACATTACCCACCATCTGGAAATGTGCATGTGATTTTACTGAAATTTAAAATGGCCACCACAAATCAACTTTTTAAATATTTGTGACCGCAAAAAGTCTAACCTAATTTATGGCGGGGGATGATATAGGACTTCAGTCCTCTTGTTACCCCTCAGCCATTAAGGCTGTGGGGTATTGATGGCTGTGGGGTATAGTGATCACCAGAGGCGGGCGGGCGAGCGGTCAGTTAAAAAGTTAACTGATGAATTTTGTTTATTTTTTACAGACATGAGCTATGTGCCTGGGCAATTCATCCCATATATTTTTTTTTTGGCACTAAGCCATAAGCGGCCATTTTCCAAGATGGCTGCATAAAAAGCTTGTGGGCACCATAACTTTTGAACCGTTGCTTGGATTGCATTCAAATTTGGTACTCTAGGTACCGTATTTCTGATGATCTGGTTAACTTTTGGGATGAATCTATTAAAAACAAAATGGCTGCCACAGCCATTTAAAAAAAATTGACATGGTGGTAGTGTGGGTCATTTTTCTCATTAAGTCTCCACCCACTTTGTGGTGGTGGAGTGGAGACTTGCTGAGTCCTCCCGCCGCCGCCACTTGTTTCTGCTCTCACTCGAAAACCCCCACTCGGATTATTTCCAAATATTTGCAGTATGCATACTGGCCCTGGGGAATTTGCCTGGTAATTTTTTTTCCAAGATGGCCGCCAAAATCCTATGGCGCACGCTAGAGCTTGAACCGCTTCATTGATTTGTTTCATGTTTGGTTTAAGGAAAGACCTTACCCTGGCCGTGAGCTGAAAAGCTTTTGGTGTGATTCTGATAATACAAATTTTGATTTTTTTACGGTTTAGTATTTTAGCGTATATTTCTGTTTTGCTCATTTTGGACATCATCAAAATTTGGTAATATAGCCATACACCCCTACTCGGATTATTTCCAAATATTTGCAGTATGCATATTGGCCCTAGGAAATTTGCCCTGTAAATTTTTTTCTGCATTTTTCAGCTTCTTCAACAAAATCCAGGATGGCCGCCAAAATCATATGTCGCTCCCTAGAGCTTGAACCGCTTTATGGATTTGTTTCATGTTTGGTTTAAAGGAAAGACCCTACTCTGCACATGTGCTGACTAGTTTTTGGTGCAATTCTGATAATAAAAACTTTGATTTTTTTACTTTACAGAATTTTAGCGGATATTTCAGATTTGGTCATTTTGGTTATCATCAAAATTTGGTAATTACACCCCTGCTCGGATTATTTCTAAATATTCGCAGTATGCATATTGGCCCTAGGAAATTTGACCGGTCAATTTTTTCGGCGTTTTTCAGCTTCTTCAACAAAATCCAAGATGGCTGCCAAAATCCTATGTCACTCTCTAGAGCTTGAACTGCTTCATGGATTTGTTTCATGTTTGGTTCAAAGGAATAACCCTACCCTGGCTGTGTGCTGATTATTTTTTTGTGTGATTATCATAATAAACAACTTATATTTTTTTTACTTTTTATGATTTAGCTGATATTTCAGTTTTGCTCATTTTGGCTATTTTTAAAATTTGGTAATATCGTTATACAGCTCAAATTTTATCTTTTGTGTATGCTCAGTGGCCCTGAGAAAAAAGTCAGGAGAATTGTTTTTCTTTTCTCATTTTTTCATCAAAATTCAAGATGGGCGACGAATCACATGTTACTCTGAAGAGCTTGAACTGCTTCACCGATTTGTTCCAGGGAAGCAACTTACCCTGGCCATATGTTGATTAGATTTTGGTGTGATTCTGACATCACATTTTCACGTGGTTTACATACAAATTTGGTGACAGTACTGTATTTCTCTATAATTAATGTACTATATGGGGCGGGTGGAGACGCAAGCTTTGCCCCTCAGGCAAATCTAGTTATTTCTTGATATTGATGGACAGAGCCCACGGCTGAGGGGTCCTGCCATCAATTGATGGCTATTTTTTAAATTACTATGGCCACTACGAAGAAAAGCTCGTTAGCGCGTTTCAGGAAAAAGTTTCCATCAAATCCTTTTTTAATTTGGCAAATAGGTTCAGCTATGTCAGCCAATGACCTGATTAACTTTTGGGAGCAAACAATTTCAAAATGGCCGTTTAGTGGCCATTTTGAATTTTAATAATTTTGTCATATTTACTTAACTTAAAAAAAGCAAAATAGCTGGACCATGAATATAAAACAAAATGTAATGTTTCACACAAGGATAACCCATGACAAATTTCGCAGTTTTAAAATCCAAAATGGCCACCAGTCGGCCATTTTACTTTTTTTCTCATTATCTCGAAAATCTCGCATGATAGCTGATCTATGCACTTCTGCTTCACATAGCCATCAGATAACACCAGGGGATTTTTGGTGACATTTTGATTCCCATATTATCAACCCTTTAATTACTAGGGCCACTAACAAGGAAATACTTGTTGCACATTTCAGGAAAAAGTTTCCTGCAGATTTTCTTTTTATTTGGTAAATATGGACAGCAATGTCAGTCAATGAACTGATTTTGCAGAAATAAAATCCAAAATGGCCGACTGACTCTCATTTTTAATTGTTTATTCTCATTATCTCGGAAATGTTGCATAATAGCTATTTAAGCGGTAATATAAAATAAACCTTTAGAAAATTTGCTGATCTTCTTAAATTCGAAATGGCCGAGTACCGATAACGGATGGCTGCTTTCGTGTTCGTTTCCGAACAACTCTTTCTAGTTTAAAAATAGGACTTTAAATATAATGCGGAATATCTGGAAAGATGTTTATTATTGACCATAATATGCATAATATCTGGAAAACCATGCAAGATAGCTAGACCATTACTGTTGAACATAATCAATGTGTGGTTTCTGGGAGAGTTATGCCCTGAAAAATTGCAACTAAATTAAATTTTAAATGGCAGACTTGCATTCATTTTTTCAAATGATTTTCACTTATACAATGATTAGAGGCTGAGGCATATTTCCGCCGCCGCCGGGTCTTGTTTAAAATGATTTTTACTTTTAAAACAATGGCTAGAGGCTGCGGCCTAATTTGTGTTCTTGGGCGAGTCTCAACTGTTTATTTGAAACGCCCGTGTAGAAATAAGTACAAAGCTTTTTGGGGAGCTTAATTTATTTCAACCTTTGTGTATATACACAATGTAAAAAAAATTTGCAGAGCTTAATTTATTTCAACCTCAGTATGCATATAAAAAATACTATGTAATTCTCGAATTAAAAAAAATGTGATAACTGTGTGATTTATGCTCTGCAGGTGATAGAATCAGTGAGGTTGACAACTCTCACTTGGCTGATCCCTTCCATATTGCTCACTTATCTATAAACCTTAATGATTCTGCCTTGGCTGAAAAATCTTCTGACGAACGTCACTCCGCTGAAAACTCTCTCTTGCCCAACAACCTGGCTACACATGATGGGGCTGAATCAATCTTCTGTTAGTGCTCGATCACTCATGAAGTCTACCAAAGTGAAATCCTGTTGGCTCTCTCATTGCGAGAAGCACTCAAGCTGCTAATAGGACTAGGTCTCCCACTAGCCTGGCTACTTAAGCCACGGCTGATTCTACTTGTGCTCGATCACTTCAGAAATGGTTATTCAAAATTATGGAAAATACCAAATTGTTTTCAATTAATCTACGTTATTTATATATAGAAATATAATTTTTTTGCTTTTAAATAAAATATATTTTTATATGTAAATAACAACATAGATGAATTCATAACACTTTCGTATCTTGTATTATTTCGAATTGGCATTTCAGAAGTTCTAGATTGGTCTGTATTAAGATTTGACACATTAGAAGTTAGAATGTGATTCACAACTTCAAAGTGAGTGAACTTCACTAAGACCTGATCGATGGATCAATCTTAGGTGATGTTAATGTCATCACCCAAAGAAAAAACTATTTTCTCTTAACATGTCAAGTATAACACTTTACAGGTTGTCTTTGATGCCTCTGCTGAAAATTACTGTGTTAGAATTACTCAATTAATTTTTAAATCAATGTAAGTCAATAAGATGATATGTGAGCATAGCAGACTTAATAAGCCATCGCATAGCACATTTTCTGGAGTGCCGAAATGCAAATTCAAATAAATACAAATAAATACATTGTTTTGAATTAAAGATACACCATTAGATATCCGGGGAGGGGGGGGGTGTCGGGCGTTAGAGTTTTTTTGGCTGCATTTTGTTTTACCTCTGCAAGAAAACATAACATTTTTTTGGTGCTGAACTTGTGAACTTCCGAAAACTTTTCTGTTGTGTTTTGTTGAAGAATGGAAATATCAGATTTTGTTGTATGCCTTCCCTATTCTGTACGTTATCAACTGTTCATTAGCAGCAGCATGCAAAATTTAAACACTATAAATATAAGTGTGGACATGGCCCAGACAGCGTCTCCAACCCATGGCGGCCTAGCAACCACCAACATCGAAACTATATTAAATTAATGTTGGGCCAACGTCGCACACAATGGCCCAACATTACCAACTAAACCAGCATTCCAATAAGGTTTAACGTTTCGTACTTGCTGTGTATGCTGGTTTATTGTTTAATGTTGTGCCGCCGTCTGTGACGCTGGTCCAACATTAAATTAATATAGTTTCAACGTTGGTGGTTGCGGGTCTACCATTGATTGGAGACTTTGTACGGGCCACGTCCACCCTTATTGTGTTTATACAATGATCAGGGATGTCCCATCTTAAAGAGGGGTCTCAGGCCCCTGTGACTCATATTAAGTATAATATTGTGTTTGAACTTTCAGAAATATCGCACATTAAAACATTTTGATTATTTGAAATATTCAATTCCTTCGAGCAAAGCTCAAAATCTTCGCCTGCTGCAAAATTCTGCCCTATTTTAAGGCTGTATAATATCGCATGCCATATTTAGTGTTTTTTATTTATATTTATATTTAGTGTTTCTGCAAAATTGGGCGGGGGCCCTAGGGTAGTGGTTAGCACCGCTGCCTTTCACGCCAGAGTCCGGGGTTCGGTTCCCGGTCTCGGCGGTTTGAAAGAAACAAAATTGTTTCTTCCCCATCCACGTGTGAAAGTTAGTATTGTGGGGAGCCTCCGTGACCGAGAGGTAGCGTGCTCGGCCTCAGACCGCCAGGGCTCGAATTTCGAATCCTGTGTCTGGAGGACAGTGTCATCTCAATCATCTCACCATCCTCAGGAGGTTCTCCTGGCCCAGTTTAGCCTATATGTGCACAAAGGTGGCCTAAAGCCCGATTCATTTCATTGCTGCAAAATTCTGCCCTATTTTAAGGCTGTATAATATCGCATGCCATATTTAGTGTTTTTTTTAATGTTAAGAACATAATGATTCATCATTAGACATAATAAGAATATTGATAAAAGTCGATGAATACAATTATTTTTCGTATTTACATTTTGTTTTAATTAAAAAAAATTATCACTAACAATTGTTTTTGTCTTTCGATACTGGTTTATTATTTATGTCTACAATATGTCGGATACTACCTTGTGTATATGTTGTCATAGAGGTTTTTTCATAATTATGTATTTGCAACATAGTGATGAAAAGACGTTCAAATGTCATCAAATAGTTACGTCCTTGTAATATAACTTTATGCTGCTAGCTTGCACCTAGCTTTAATCAAATAACACCCTAATAGCACGCGTATGAATATCATGTTAAGCTAATGATCGCATGCAACCAAATAACCATGTCAATATGACATCCTGTATTGATGTTTTAAAGTCGCATTCTCGGATGTGCTTGTTACATTTAAAATCGTCAGAATATCACGCGAGGATAATTGCACAGGTAACAAAATAGCCACATCAGTGTGACGTCCTTTATTGATGTCTTAAAGTCGCCCTTCTTGGATGTGTTAATTACGGAAGGTAAAGAGTTAGACGTCCAAACATCGTCATATTTTGACATCGAAAATGCGTCGGAATATCATGTTAAGCTGATGTGCTCAGACAACCAAATAACCATGTCAATATGACATCCTGTATTTATGTGTTAAAGTCGCCTTTTTTGGATGTGTTCGTTACTTGATGAAAAGACGTCCAGACATCGTCATATTTTTTACATCTAAAATGCGTCGGAATATCACGTTAAGCTAATGTGCATAGGCAACCAAATAGCCACATCAATATGACGTCATGTATTTTTGTCTTAGTCACCCTTCTCGGATGTGTTTGTTACGTGAGTAAAAGACGTCCAGACATCGTCATATTTTGACATCGAAAATGCATCAGAATATCACGTTAAGCTACTTATCACATGCAATCGAATAACCATGTCAACTTGACGTCCTCCATGGACGTCTTAAAGTCGCCTTTATTGGATGTGTTTATAACGAGAATAAAAGATGTCCATGTGTCGTCATATTTTTACATCTAAAATGCGTCAGAATATCACGTTAAGCTAGTTTGCACATGCAACCAAATAACCATGTCAATTTGACGTCCTGCATAGACGTCTTAAAGTCGCCCTTGCTGGATGTGTTTGTAACGAGAGGAGAAGATGTACATGTATCGTCATATTTTGACATCCAAAATACGTCAGAATATCATGTAAAGTTAGTTTGCACATACAACCAAACAATCATGTCATTATAACGTCCTGCATGGACGTCCTCAAGTCGCCTTTGTTGGATGTGTTTGTAACGAGAGTAAAATATGTCAATGTATCGTAATATTTTGACATCTAAAATGCGTCAGAATATCACGTTAAGCTAGTTTGCACATGCAACCAAATAACCATGTCAATTTGACGTCCTGCATAGACGTCTTAAAGTCGCCCTTGCTGGATGTGTTTGTAACGAGAGGAGAAGATGTACATGTATCGTCATATTTTGACATCCAAAATACGTCAGAATATCATGTAAAGTTAGTTTGCACATACAACCGAACAATCATGTCATTATAACGTCCTGCATGGACGTCTTAAAGTCGCCTTTGTTGGATGTGTTTGTAACGAGAGTAAAAGATGTCAATGTATCGTAATATTTTGACATCTAAAATGCGTCAGAATATCACGTTAAGCTAGTTTGCACATGCAACCAAATAACCATGTCAATTTGACGTCCTGCATAGACGTCTTAAAGTCGCCCTTGCTGGATGTGTTTGTAACGAGAGGAGAAGATGTACATGTATCGTCATATTTTGACATCCAAAATACGTCAGAATATCATGTAAAGTTAGTTTGCACATACAACCAAACAACCATGTCAATATGACATCATGCATGGACGTCTTAATGTCGCTTCTCTTGGATGTGTTAGTGATGTAAGAAAAAGACGTCGGATTGTCATCATATCTTTTACATCCAAAATTCGTCAGAATATCACGTGAACTTAGTTTGCACCTGACACCAGTTATAACTCGTCATACGACGTCAGCATTTCACGTGAAAAAAAACGTCTTTACAACGTCTTTTGCCAGCTGGGTCTGTCCGCTTTGATGGGAGATGGGCGGGGGCCCTAGGGTAGTGGTTAGCACCGCTGCCTTTCACGCCAGAGCTCGGGGTTCGGTCCCCGGACTCGGCGGTTTAAAAGAAACAAAAAATATTTCTTCCCCATCCACGTGTGAAAGTCAGTATTGTGGGGAGCCTCCGTGACCGAGAGGTAGCGTGCTCGGCCTCAGACCGCCAAGGCTCTAATTTCGAACCCTGTGTCTGGAGCACAGTGTCATCTCAATCATCTCCATCCTCAATCAATCACCATCCTCAGGAGGTTCTCCTGGCCCAGTTTAGCCTATATGTGCACAAAGATGGCCTAAAGCCCGATTCATTTCATTTTGATGGAAGATGGCGAGGAGAAAAGGGGAGGTTCTTAAATACATCACAAATCCTAAGAAAAGTTTGTCATTGAACATGGAGCAAAACTGTGCTCTGATGTCAGTTTTGTCTGCTGATATAGGCCTACTATTTGAAAAAATAGCTATTTGCTTACGAGGATCATTGAACGAATGATATTGAACGAGTGCTCGTTTTCTGTCTATTTATGTTAAAGAGGGAAATCAACAAACTTTTTATACTCGTAATAGACTGTGGATTGTTTTCCATAAACGGCTTAAAATAGCATCCCATCGAGCTCCACTCATAATTAGGTTTCTTGCTACCAAACAACGATAAACATCTTAGCAAAAAATCTAGATGGGGGTACCTTTGTCACAATGATCCGAAAAAGGTAAACCGGGGAAAGATGTTCCGCCATTACCAAAAAGTATATATTGTATGTGGCGTACATTTTGTCCCATTTTACTCTTTTAGTTGTGATAAAATTATAGCTGTTGTAATGTTTTTGCAAATTAAATATATTTGTATATTAATACTCCCGCGCCATCAATGCTTAATAAATATTAGGGACAATAAAAGACTTGTACAAAAGTAAAAGTATATCGGATGGAAAATAGGTTCTTAATCTTAAAATATCCCAATAGATTTTAAATTTTTCGATGCAACTTTACTAATGTGCTCATTCCACGTTAAATGTGTGTTTAAAAATAAACTTAAAAAATTGTTATAAATTTCAATTGCAGTATTTTCTATGAGTAGTACGGGGTTATCTATTTTTTTGTTAAAAATTCAAAAAAATAAACGTTGTTTTTCCAATAATCACAGAGCGTTTGTTAAGTTTTATCCAGGTTTTATGGTTTATCTAGTTCGTTATTAATTTGACTTGCATTTAAAGTTTATGCTTTACTTAGGCCCACTATAAAATAAATGGTAAACATTTGCTATGTCGTTAACATTAATTAGTAATACAACTGGACCTAATATAGAACCTTGAGAAACATCCGTATGAATTGACATTAGTTCAGAGTATATTTTAATTTGCACATATTGTTTTATATTAGTTGAATAATTTTAAGTAATGTAAAGTTAAAGACTAATCTGCTAGACCATAGTGATTTAATTTCTGAATTGAAAGTGTATTATCTATTTTGCCGAAAGCTTTAGAACGATCAATGAAAATTCCTACAGGTGTTTTCCAGGATCCATTCATATTAAAACTCTCCCTATTAGTTCCAGAGCCGCATACTCTGTTATATTATATTTTCCGAACCCGTATTGGCTTGCATCAAACAGATTATTATTTTCAAAATGTGCGTATAATTGGTTGAACATGATTTTAAAAAATTGAAAGGGGCGGTAATAATGACATTAGCTTAAAAAAATTAAAATAGTTTTATCACCTATTTATACAATAGAAATCTAGGCTATCTAGACTATGAAAACCGTAACTGTTTTTGGTGTCTAATTTATCAATGATATTAATGATTTCCAATTTAGAAACAGACTTTAAACTAAAAAAAAAATACACAGGGCTCCTATGTAAATAGTCTTTGAAATTGTGATCTAGAGGAACAGTAATATAATTTGCCAGTTTGATACCTTTATTTGTGAAAAAATTGTTAAACATATTAACATTTGCCTTTTTATCATATACAGCCTGTCCATCTATTATCAAATTTTGTGGAAAAGAGTATTTCGTTTCAGTTTTATTTAGCACTTCGTTAATGAGTAGCCAGGGTTTTTTTCATATCAGTTTTAAAATTCTGAAAATATTTATGGTAGTAAAACTGTTTGACTTGTTTGATGTTATTTCCTAAAATAGAATGGCAAGAACGAACATTTTATTTTAAAATAACATTTTGGCTCATCTTAAGAAAGTATATAGTGTTTTTGAATTGTATTGATCCGATTATTCCACTTGTGATCCAGCTGGTTTGCTTATGTTTGTATTTTTTAAATTTCTCAAATTTCGCAGGCATATGTTTTCCCCTGGAATCTGTGATATTTATTTTTAATTTTGTATAATTTTGTCAGGACTTCTTTCTTTGTTTATATCGAGATGTGCAAAGCTTCTAGTTCCAATTTAAAATCGTTCATGGAGTTGTCAGTTATAGTGTAAACTTTACTGAATTTATTTGAATTAATTCTTTGACTATTGTCTGATTTTCCAGATTTTTGTCAAATTTAAAGCTTTCCATGCCATGTAGGAATTACGCATCCGCCTTGGGATCTAGCATGAAAACCAGGCTGTATTCATGTCTTAGTTAGATATGATATAGTTCATCCAAATCTGTGAATCTAAAAAAAATAATAATAAACCATCGTTGCTATGTTTATGGCCACCAATTCAGATTATTACTCCAGATATATGTACTATATTTTGCACCCGTCTAAGATATGAATGTAGAAGAACATTAATTACCACTTATTGTGTGTATAACAAAAAATGAATCATACGCTGATGATACCAATGATTCACCAATGATTCACCAATGATTCATGATGATACCAATGATTCAACAATGATTTATATTTATTCTATTATTATATTTCGTTCCATTTTCACGGCTTCCATCAACGGGAAAAAAGGAAACAATTGTCTTGTGGACCATAGCATGTAAAATTCACTGCCCCGCCTATCCCCCCATGCCTGCGCTTCTATTGGTTCCTGTTTAAATAATAATTATTCTTGAGATTCTAATTTAAAACAATTATCTATCAATTACTTGTTATTTATGCTGAAACAAAATAGTTATGTCACAAAAGGAAGACGTTTTATGCCCTCCATCCATCTATTAGGCATAATTTGCTCCAACCAAGTATGAGAGAAGTAGTAACATCTGTCAGTTAGTAGTTAGTAGGGTATGGTAAACAATATCAAACATAATATGTAGCCTACATGTTTGAGCATTCCCAACGATGATTCATGCATCTATTTGAGTTTGTGCTCTAATTGTTCAATACAACACACTACATTATAATGGCGTATTTATAGATTGTAATTATAATATAGGTTAAATAATGAAACAATTCCCTACATTTACAATGGAGTAATGCCATATTGTGATGTTATATCATTATGCAATTCAAGACCATGTTATACTCTGTCCATACAGCATTAAAATGTCCTTACCAGGACTTTAATTTTATGTGTTATTTGATTTGCTACCTGCCCATATCTACGCAGTGTTATATCTCGACATGATAGGCGTAACCTAGGATTGTGGTATATCAACATGTTTGAAGAATTATACTATTTTGCTATTAAAAATGTGTATGAGACAATTACAGTCTCGCTATTATATAAATCCCACCTCCTGATATTAAAATGTCATAATTATACAAATGGTGTTATTATAAATATAGACATTAAAAGATATAACCTACCCAAATCAAGTCATATACTGTTAGTCTAATATCATATTCTGGAAAAATGTTGACATATCTCGACATTATTATGTAATAATCTATCTTGGCGCCGCAATGCCATATGGACACATTGCAATGTCATATCGGTCACTTCAACTCTTTAAGATGTCAGGGCTATGACCACACTAATAGAGAAGGCTTTTGTATCATTTGGGCGAAGCTCTGATGTCAAAATTGAAATACAGGCCAAAAATTTTGGCAGTCAGAGAAACCTGGTAGACATCTATTATTATGTTGCTAAATTATACATTGAGGATGGTATGCCCGACAAACCCAGACCAGATATTGACACCGATCGATGTGCTGATGCCAAGGCTACAATAGTAGAAAACAGTGCAAAACAAAAACGTGTATTGATCTGACTTATAAATACTATCTATTTGGGTGTTATTATTGATTTAACTGGTCTGAGAATGTAAACATTATCAAAATAAAACTTTCAAACGGTTCTGGAATTATTATAAAGTGTGGAATTCGTTTTATCATTGATGCACTAAAACACTCTAGGCCCTATTATAGTTTTATTTGCCCGTATATTACATATCGCCTATAAAGGTCTGGGGTGGAAAGAATGAGAGGAATATTCCAACAATATTAATATTACAGAAACGCATAATTAGAACTATAAAATCGCTTCCAGTTAGAAAACATACGTCACATTATTTTGATGAGTTGAATATATTGAATATATTTAAGCAAAAATAGTTATTTAACAAATGACGACTGTCATTTATACCCCACTGACATTGAAAACCGTCTTCGTCCTCTACAATGTCTAAAGTGAGCAGAACAAAAATCTATGAAATATAATGGTGCTGCTCTTCTGAATTTAATTGGTCATTCTTGTGGTTCTAATACTTTTAAATTTCATCTTAGGCAATATATAGAACAATTCAATGTATTAACAATATTCCGGATATGTTATTTCCGTGAATGTATTCAGACCTTTTGCGACTTTTCACGAAGTTTAGAATTCGCGAATTTTCTTTTTTTTTTAAATTCTCTAATTTGTTCTTTACGCAAAAATTGCGAAAATTGAAAGCTCGAGAATATTAACGGATCTACAGTATTTCTTTCTTTTGGTTATATTGTATTTATTGTCATTATATGTCCCGCGCAATAGGACTAATATAGTTAATAACGTTAATTATGGCTGTGTTTTATTATCAATATATTGTCATTATTTTATGTTATTCACCATTACTTCATCACGTTTTATAGAAATTGATGAAATATAGCATATAGTTCTTTTCTTGCACTTTGCATACTTTTTTCCACAAAACTGGGTAACGTACGTTTGTTTGATTTGCCGGGGGCGCATATGTCACTGGGCGTCATTTGTCACGCTTATGATTTGATGATATATATGTGACAGCCATTTAAATTTTAAACATCAAAGTAAATCGACACATGATTCTGCTATAATGAAGCAGTTAGGCCTACATGATTGAAAATAATATAAGTAAAATAGAATTATACAGCTAGATCCCCTATTACGATACATAGTTTATTGAGTTCAAAACATAAAAAAACAGCAAACTTGAAATAATAATAACTTAAATCATTTCATATATCACATTGTATTATTATGTGTCGTCTGTTATGATTTTTTGTCGTACATAAACATAATAATGTAAACAAATTTTGTAACAAGACCCTGCATGACTTGGTTGAAAAATAAAAACAAACTTATCACTGATGAATTATTTACTTTGGCTGGATGGTATTTGTGATACTGGGAAAATAGAAATGTATTTTAGATCAGATCAGGAGATTCTGTCTTTTGGCTTTGTACGCAGAGCTGGTATCTGCTCTTCATAAAGCATGTTGACCGATGTCTGCTAATTAAATAATGGCTTACTTCCTATGATATCAAATGTTTCAAAACTGTTATTCGCTGATTTGTTATTGATAAATCCAAAATCCAACGTGCAATGTAGAAAATACGCTTCAAAATAAAAACTTGACATAAAAACACTCGTATATTTACATATAATCCAACAACTGAATCAAAGAGAATCGATCAGATGTGTCCCAGTTCATTGCACTAACCCATAATATTATATTGTTATTGTTATCTCCCTGACCAGCTGCTGACATGATATAAATGTTCGTAAGCCTCTATGCAACACAAACTTATTATTTTCTCGTTTAGATATAGATCTATATTTGAAACTCACCACTAATTAAAGCACAGCACACCAGCAGCAACAGTTTAAACATACTTCGTCAACTCTTCAACGGTTCCCGTCCGCTACCATCAGATGCCTGTATGAACTGAGGAATACTGTCTCTGAACAAACTGCTCCTCGCTCTCTTCACTCAAGCAGATTCACGCTCCCAGTTAACACGAACTATTGGCCAAACGCCGGTTTTTTGTTTGGCCAGCGTTGGATGAATGATTCATGTCTGCTGCACTATTAGAGGCTCAACATATGTCGTTCAGAAGAACAACGGGACCTTTTAAAATGTATCTTCATACTCAGTAACATTCCACGGTTACGTGTTTTAATTGTTTTTATATCGTAGACGACACTAGCGCTGATTTGATGCCAGGCCTGTATTCTCGTACAAGTTACGATATATCGTAGGCTTCGGATTGGTCGAGATGGCCGTCTCGACCAATCCGAAGCCTACGATATATCGTAACTTGTACGAGAATATGGGCTCTGCATGCAAACGTAACCATGAAAACCCAGGTATTATTTATTTGCTTTTTGAGCTTTTCCCTTTAATTTTTAGCGATATATGCTCGTAATGAGAAATCGGTTGACGTAAAAGTGCAACGCCATGTATCGGGTTTCAGACTGTTGAACGAATTAATCATTTCTCATGTTCACATTGTTTCTGTTCTTTGTACATTTCCGCCCAGATCCACGCGATGTCACAAACGATAATCGACGAGTAAGTCGCCATACATTCGCCATACATCCGCCTGAAACTATTATACATATGTAGATTAGCAGTCGCCATGCATTCGCTGAACATTAGCCAAGCATTTGCCGAGCGCATTCGCTTTTGCCGAATGCTCATCCACACCTGAAATGTGAATGCAAGTCGAATGCTCGCGAGCAGTCGCTGACCATTCGCTGAGCATTCTCTTTGCATTCGTTGGGAGACTAGGTGAAAGCATTCGCCGTACATTTGCTAAGTATTCGTTTTAACCCTTTAACCGCCAAATTATTCAATCTGAATTTTCACCCACTTGAAGTTGTGTCTCGCTGACGCGATCCACAACTTTAAGTGAGTGAAAATTATTCAGACTTGACAAAATGGAGGTCAACTGTTTTAGAATATTGTTGATTGATGTCATATTTTATCTTTAACATGTTTAAAAGGTGGTGCTTAATGAGCTAATAAAAAATGAAAACCCGAATATATGCGGCACCGGCGGTTAAAGGGTTAAGGGCCATTTACCTATCCATGCACCAGTCTGTTTATTCTCATTTCCATTCACCTTGAAGTGTGATTCGCTGCTGAAATTCCCGCTTCAATATCAATAAATTATATTACTTGATCTTTCCAAAATCATGATAATGGTTTATGTAAAGTGCAGATTGTTTGGGTATATACGAAAGCCCAGTGGGGACTTCCAGCGTCAGATTTCCATGTTCAGAGTTCAAACTTCACGTTTCGCAACCGTATTTTTGTCAGTTTCATTGAGAATGTTCATTCATTTAAAGCGTGTAATTGGGTCAGAAATAAAATGAACGAAAAAAGTGAATGTTTATGGTTTTAATATTGTGCGATACTTAACCCTTTAGCCGCCAAATTATTCAATCTGAATTTTCACCCACTTGAAATTGTGTCTCGCTGACGCGATCCACAACTTCAAGTGAGTGAAAATTATTCAGATTTGACAAAATGGAGGTCAACTCTTGTCAAATCTTGCTGGTTGATGTCACATTTTATCTTTAACATTATTTAAAAGGTAGTACTCGATGTGCTAATAAAAAATGAAAACCACTTGAAGTTGCGTTTCGCTGACGCGATCCACAACTTCAAGTGAGTGAAAATTATTCAGATTTGACAAAATGGAGGTCAACTGTTTTCAAATATTGCTGATTAATGTCATATTTTATTTTTAACATGTTTAAAAGGTGGTACCTGATGTGATAATAAAAAATGAAAACCTGAATATATGCGACACCGGCGGTTAAAGGTTCAAATCAAATCATTAACGTACACCTGTACCTTGTTGACATCATAGCCAGTGAATGTGAGTAATTGATATGTTGATAACCGTCAGACCCCATGCACAAACGACACCAAAATCATGAATCTGTTTCGTTACTGTGGAGAAATAATGAAATGAAATGAAATGAATCGGGCTTTAGGCCACCTTTGTGCACATATAGGCTAAGCTGGGCCAGAAGAACCTCCTGAGGTATGGTTGGCCATCACCCTCATAAGTAAATAAATCTTCCGAGGATAATTAAAAACCTTCCGCGGACAATTAAAAACCTTCCGCGGAGAATTATAACCTTCCGCGGGTAATTATAAACCTTCCGCGGACAATTAAAAACCTTCCGCGGATAATTAATTTTTAATTCTCCGCGGAAGGTTTTTAATTGTCCGCGCAAGGTTTTTAATTATCCGCGGAAGGTTTTTAATTATCCGCGGAAGGTTATAATTCTCCGCGGAAGGTTTTTAATTATCCGCGGAAGGTTATAATTCTCCGCGGAAGGTTTTTAATTGTCCGCGGAAGGTTTATTTACTTATGAGGGTGATGGCCAACCCCGCGGAAGGTTTTTAATTATCCGCGGAAGGTTATAATTCTCCGCGGAAGGTTTTTAATTGTCCGCGGAAGGTTTATTTACTTATGAGGGTGATGGCCAACCATACTGAGGATGGTGAGATGATTGAGATGACACTGTCCTCCAGACACAGGATTCGAAATTCGAGCCCTGGCGGTCTGAGGCCGAGCACGCTACCTCTCGGTCACGGAGGCTCCCCACAATACTGACTTTCACACGTGGATCGGGAAGAAACATTTTTGTTTCTTTCAAACCGCCGAGACCGGGAACCGAACCCCAAACTCTGGCGTGAAAGGCAGCGGTGCTAACCACTACCCTAGGGCCCCCGCCCTGTGGAGAAATAATAACAATTTATTGTTTGGCCTTGCACAAATGGCGGCCATCTTGTATCTTATCACCACTCAGAAAAAAAGAATCGACAACACACATTTTCCAGAAACCACATAATCATGAAAACCCATAATTCTCACTATAGTGAGAGAACTGAACAAAATAAAAAACCTAATGTGCTTTCCACATATAATTTATAGATTTATCAATAAAAATGCGACTTGGCGGCCATTTTGAATTTTTTTATACAGTTTTTTTTATAATATATCTTTCAAATTATATTGGATTTAATAAGTTGACCCAAAATATAGTTTTAGTACCTTTCTTTTATTATTATTGTCATTGGAAATTGAGATATAAGCAAATTATAGGATTACCTCATAAATTATGCTAATTATGCTGATTAAAAAAATGCTCAACATATAAAATTTAGCATCCGGCATTTTCTAGCTTCTTGGACCTTATATATCACATTTCCATAAAAAACCTTGCTGTAAAGAACATTTTGGGTTCACCTGCCTGGCAAGTAGCCTATGTGCTGAAAAATGAAAAAAAACGAATATAATCGTGACCGGCAATTAGTAGGCCTAGTTATAAAGTATTGCTTTATGTCACTTTTTGGCACTAATGGTCATTTAAGTGACATTGTAATAAGAATAAATGTTTAAAGAAGATCAGTGATGCAGATGTCGGTAAATACGTGATGTGACCTGTTTTATCTATGATAAACTGTGTAATGAACGTGATGTAGCCTAACGTCACCGGTGAAAAAAACGTCTCAGGGGAAGTTTTGTTAAATTCACGATAATGTAGATAAATTCACGTAAACTTATTGTAGACAATAGCCACATAGGCTATAGTGCTTCAAAAACATATATAAACGCTACTACTTTAGAAGGGCTAACATGAATTACGCTGTGATCTAATTAAAAGAAAATGATTTAGCTTTTGGCCAGTAGTAAGTTAGTAAGTAAGTTGTTGGCTTGGAGACACAAAGAATTTGCGCTGCATGCCAAGTCAAGTCAGTCTAGAAGAAAAGAGAATCTCTAGATATTTATAATATGTTACATCGATCAATTATTTCCCTTGAAAAAAAAAACATTTCTCAATATGTTTTAAAATGCCACCATTTCTGAATAAACATGAATATTTCATCAGTGCCTAGCAATATATTTAAATGCGTGATTTGTTCAGCAATAAATATACATGCACCATATAATATATATAATTGTTGTTCAACATATCAACTAACTCGATGTATGAAGCAAATAGGAAAGGACCGAGCATGCAGCCCTGTCGTGTGGGGGAGAGTGGGGCTAATTGAGCCACTTTTTACAATATTTTGTCTAGTGTTTTCCCAGTTGATCGCAGAATGGTTGGGATAGTTTGAAAACATGGCTATATATTACATATATATCCAACATCAATGAAAGATGAAAAGAACAATTAAAAAAAGAGTTATGGATACACAACTGAGAGTGGTGAGAGTGGCTCAATTAACCCGCTGTATGGGTAAGTTTTGCCAAGCAAGGGGGTACGTTGATCACCTATGGTAAAAATTCACAATTGACAAATGTACATGCCAACATGCAATTTTTTTGTCCAGAAAATGCAAAAATAAAAAATAAACACTTCTGCACATGACATAAGGGTCAAATTTGTTGACAAATCTCTTCCAAGTCCAAGGTAATACAATCGACATAATAGCTGTGTCTTTATTATATTGACCTATTATATAATGTCATTTGTTACACTATATCACATTCTATAATATTATATTATATTCCCACTGGGGTTTGATGAGCCATGTCGAGTGTGGTTAGTTGATCCACATTTTGTAATAATATATTTTACCTACTGGGGTAAGATGAGCCATGAATGGGGTTAATTGAGCCGGTTGAAAAACGAATTACTCCATCTTATTTGGCTCAACTTACCCCACAACAGCCTTATTGTAAAAATGTAACATTTTGTGACATTTTAATGATCCAAGTTGAGTGTTACATTGACATAGGCTATCTTTATGTATTTGACTGCCTAACCCTATAGCAAGAATGTACAGAATCCCTATTGCTTCCGTAATATTAATGCAAACATTATAATATCTGAATTCTACTTACTACAGCAAAAAATGCATTTTTGAACCACAAAACTCCCTACCTGAAAAATGAGCTGTGCTCACAACGTGATATCACAGGTAATCACCAGGTGGTGTTGTAACTTCCTTAAAATCCCATGTGTAGAAATGCGAGGGGGTGGAACAACTAACCCTGTGGCTCAACTAACCCGACTCTCCCCTACCCACTGAACATTTCAAATGTTGTGTTAATCCACCTTGTGTTCGCACACACGACCTTGACACGACAGCCCAATTTGCCCCAAACTTAAAACGGTTCAAGTTTAAATTTGTACTTAGGCTTATATCATCACAGCTTAAATCTATATTATCTTTCTCCACCCTCCGTTTGAAAGAGATATGTACACAATATGTGTGTATTTTGCAATGTTAATACAATTTCAGACAACCATTACAAATAGTCCATTTGAATTGACCATTCACCTGCCCCCTGACGTTGTAAATGAACTTGCAACGTCTGTAATGCACCTGAGACCTCACTAGTCCTGGCGCTGGGAGGTCGTTCGTGTCCATGTCTCTTTTAAAGCAAAACTTTATATTTTCTCTTTCTATAAGTCAAGACCACTAAGAAAAGATTGGGTGACAATTTCTGACCAAGTACGTTTTTTCTACAGAGGCCGCTTTATTATAGGTCTATCAAAAGCGTTTCATCCTTATTTTAAAGTGATATGAGAATGTGGTGTATATGCACTGTGTGAGTGGCAAGGGGTTTTGTAAAAAAAAAAAAAAATTTAACAGATATTTTGACCAATGGCCAGCACTTTCCAACACAAGTACACATGTAAACATGGGTTGGGGGTCGGTTTCATATGGGAGCTACCCCAAGGTCATGGTAAGGTCATATGAAGGTCACACGAAGGTCAAATCAGCTGGAAACGTTGAAAAACGTACGTACTTTATTTTTTTGCTGCAATTTCGTTCACTTGAGATGTCTATGATAGCTTGAAACCTACCTCAACATGGACCTGTGCCAAAACACCCGAGAGGTTACAGGGATAATATAAGGGTTGGGGGGTTTTTACCCCCATCAAATCACCCTTGTGTCACCCATGTCTGCTATGGCAGAATTGATACAAAAATATTTAAAAAGAAATAGATATTTGGACCAATTATCAGCACTTCAAATAAATCTGTCGGAACCCAACCCAAGTACACATGATGACATGGCTTGAGGATGGGCCCAAAGACATGGTGAGGTCATCTCAAGGTCACATGAAGGTCAAATCAGCTGAAAATGGTTGAAAATAGCTTATTTTTGTTGTTTTTGCTACAATTATGTTCACTTGAGATGTCAACGATGGCTTGAAACCTATACCTAGACCCCGGTAAGGTGCTATGCAATAATGGAATGCGAGGGACCACAAAACATTCGGTATGTGGTTTATTTGCATTATAAATCCAAAATGGCCGCCGTCGGCCATCTTAAATTTTTAACTTTTTTCCCAATAGCCTTAGAATTTATTATGATACCTCATTTCTCAGAGTGAAAATGTGCGCTAGTAATGCTGTAGTGGGGTATTGTATAACTACACTTCTAAGTGTATTTTTTTTATAAAATACGGCTATTTATCGCTTTTGTTTCAAAACAAGGAGAAGTCATTTATTTGTCAATTATCCAAAATTGCACATGGGCAAAGATATTCAAGGATATATCACAAAATATTTAGGAGTAACTTGGCTCTCAATTTCCCAGGGTACGGTATTTATTATTCTTTTAAATTCATATGGAAAGATAATCAACAATAATCTCAAAAGTATGTTTAAGTCAGATTGAAATCAATCGCTCCTGGTAACAGAAATTTAATATATCATATACGTACAGTATCCCTAAATGACCATTAGTGCCGAGCAACGTTAAGCATTACCGGTATTTCACGACAGCTAGTAGTCAGCCTGAAGTTGCACACAACAAATTAAATAACACTGAATATAATACTGTCAAAATAACCACTGTTTGCAGGGATATGCTATATATTAGACATGTTAGAGGATCATTGAATTTGGATGTGGTTACCAAAAAATAAAAACAAAGTTTTTTATTGTATGAAAGACAATTGTGTTATTCAATTATCATAATCATGTTCAATTAAGGTCTCACTGTATAATACACGGCTACCTTTGCTTAGATATCTCTGACAGTCACATTCTTCATAGCAGGGAATTTTTCTTTTCTCACTCGAGCAGTTTTTGTTGCAACCCATTTTGCAGCCACATGAAATTTTGTGTGTCATATGTGGTGACCTTGGTGGGTTTGTAGATTTACCTGGGATCTGTTTATCATTTTATACAATCCGTCCATAGTTCTCAGGCTTGCAGGTCAGCTTGGCGATGTAAGCTTACTTGTCAAGTGCTGTACGTGCCAATGCTACACGCTTTAAGTGCTGTTCGAAAGCAAGAGGGTGGCAGCAATTTCAGCAGTGCTGATTTGTTATTATAAAACTTGATTTATCTGAATATATATAGCTATAGCACAGCCTTCGAAGTTGGATTGTGTGTTCACAAAAAGCTACTTTACCTGATCATACACATCTATCGTTATTTCAATGTGAGCACCCTGGCAGCATCAGCTATCATGCTATTTCCGTTTTCTGTGAACAATGATGGAGGCATATTGCTACATCCATGAGCACCAATAAAGTTATTACTGTTAATGTCTTCGCCACTTACTATTTTTGTGTTATTTGCGGAAGAGTAGAAATGTCATCACTCTTGTCAGACGAATCAATTTCGCTTATATATACTATTTTGGTTTCTAGTTCTGAGTCCGGTCATTCACGGGTGACAAGAGCTTCCTATACTTCCTATACCTATACTTCCTATACTCAAAGTAACGACAGCTGTGGAACCATTTCTTTTACATCAAAACCAGAAGCTCTATTGAACATAGGTTTTCAAGAGTTTTTCCAACAAGAACCGCTTTCTTGCTTTCCAATGTCAGACATGGTACAAGAGGAACAAAGTGATCCTTCCATTTGTTCAACTAAATTTTACTTATGTGGTGGATAAAACAGAGTGTATTAATTACGGTCACATACATTGCATTGTATATTTGGTGATTGGTCGATCATCTCAAGACAGCTATCCACTCGAGTTTTGCCGCTGCAATGGGTCATGCATACTTTAGGGCACTGTCATTTATTCATATTATCAGCGGGCGAGATACCATCGGCTATCCATTCTTTACTGGCATGTAAAGTTGGCTGAATTGATGTGTGTAATCAGGCACAGCAGCTTCTTGTGAACTCATATTTCAACAAGAGTGACAACTTCGAAGGCTGTGATATAGATACGCTCAGGGACAACGCGTTCTTAAATAATATTAATAAATCAACACTGCTGAAGCTGCTGCCACCCAATGAAAATGCTTTCGAACAGCATATAAAGCATGCAGCTAAGCCATCCTCAAGCCTTAGGACTATGGATGGTTTGTAAAAAATGGCAAGCTGATTCCTGTTCAATCTACATGTACAAACCCACCGTCGCCACCACATATGATTCACAAAATGTCATCCCTGCAAGAAGGGTTGCAACAAAAACTGCTAGTGTGAGAAACTCCCTGATATGTATGATGTGACTGTCGGGGATCCCCAAGCAAATGCAGCTTTGCACAACATCACACATAATCCTTATAATTAAATAGCATAACTGCATCATATACTTTTTTAGTATTCTTTTAAGCACACCCACTTTCAATAATCTCCTAATCGATATAGCTGTGTACATGTTGCTTCCTGCAAACAGTAGTGCCTTCGACAGTATTATTTTCAGCGCTCTTATTATTATTGTTTCGTGTAACTTTAGGCTAATTATGTTTTGAAGTGATTATTGTAACAAGTGATGTAACTGCACAAGGATTTATACTTATGTTGTTTATAATCAATAAACTTACCATTGTTATCACATCAAATATTTTCTTATCAAACGTGAATAATAATATCTAGCGTAAAACATTAATTTCACACTATCAATGCATAGCTTTGTGTACCATCTTGTTCAGAAGACATAAAATCACTTCAGGGTTGGCTTTATTTTAATCCTCGACCCTAAACATATAGGTTTAGACAACCTTAAAAGCAAGTTATCCTAAATATTGACCGAAATATTGAGAAATTAAGTTTTTTTGGTAATGACCGCCATTATTGGCTTCCTGTGAATTTCCAGTAGTCGATTTGCAAGGTTGTGCAACTAGATTGTGATCCTAAATAAATGTAGATATCATGTCAGGTGCTCAAACGCTTACAACACACCGTGTCAGTTTTCCAGAAAATATGATATTTACCCCCTGGGTAGTAGTTCTACATACTCACAAAAAAAATAGTGCCGTATTATGAGCATGGGTAAGTCGCAATCGGTTAACTCCAATCAGATGATAGAACAATAAGAAAATGTGTGTCTTAGGCGCGCGAGCGTGAACGTCGCTGGGCTCACAATATCATGAATATTGATGATCTATTCATTATCGCCCCCATCATGCCCATCTGCATCGATACATAATTATAAACACGTGCTTCTCTATATTTTATTCAGCAATACTCTAGGCCTACTGTTCAACAATAAATCTGATAACATGCCTTCCAATTCTAGAAATTGTCAAGTTATGGAAGCTTGGAAAAAGGTGCATAAAATTATCATAATTATTGATTATAGATTATCATTAGCATGATCAGGCCTACTGAGTCTGAGAGTGAGACTATATAGGCCTAGGCTATACCCGCCGTCAGATTAACTTGTATCGCATCTTTTTTCGCCGATTTTTCAGTCAATTCTCAACCGATTTTCATGAAATTTTGTATGGACTATTTGCGAGCCACTCGGCGACTTCCGTGAAATTTTCATCGGAAAATATTGTATAGCTGAAAAGTTAGACCATCTGGCATGTAATGCAATTCAGGGCTAAAAACAAACTTTTATTTAACCAGTTTATATAGGGACGTCGTAATTTCAAATTTACTACATGTCAAATGGTCTAACTTTTTGAACTAGACTACATAATATTTTTTGATGAGAATTTCAATGTGGTCGCCGAGTGACTCAAAAATAGTCCTTGCAAAATTTCATAAAAATCGGTTTAGAATTGACTGAGAAATCGTCGAAAAACATGTGATACAAGTTAATCTGACGGCGGGTATAGTCCCATCCGTGACCCATTGCATTCTGGGCAAGCCAGATCAATTTGGAGGGTAGGCCTGATCTAGCCTAGTTCCTGGTCCGCGGCCTCCACCGTCGGACAGACTTTAGCCCTAGGCCCCCTATTGAAAAATGTTGCCCACACTGAGTCTGAATGTCACTCACTCGCTGACACAGTGACACTGCCACTGGCCACACTCCCACAGGCACAGACACCCGCATCCAATTCCAATGCCATTTAAGGCTGCGCATCACCAAAAAACACATGTTTTTTTCTGCTTGCCAATTTCTGAAAAAAGCAACTTCAGGAGAATTTAAAAAAATCACCCAGCAATGTTTTTATTCTGTTTGTTTTGTCACGCTCTCATTAAATTGTTATTTTAATTGCCATCTTCAACTTTGTAATGAAATTGGTGCAAATTTTTTTCGAGATAAATAGATTTTGGAATTTTCTCTAAAAAGTGGTAGTGAAGTCGCGTAAGCTTCATTAAATATTTGCTGTATTGAATTAAGCGCTGTAGGCCAGTCAGCCCTATGGGGCCATTCAACAATTACGTAACGATTATAAGGGGGAGGGGGAGGTTAAACGATGCGTTACAGAGTGTAGTCAGAGTAACGTTAAAAAGCGTTACAAAGGGGGGGGGTTAATAAATCGTCCAAAAAGCGTTAGGTAATTGTTGAATGGCCCCTATGTCACTCGTTGACTGATAATTCAGAGTCATCGAATGCTGACTACTAAAGGTAGTCCGAAATGTGAACAAAAACAAATACTGTACGTAATATAACGTTTGTTAAGGTCCTGATTTCATCATTAATGGATGGAAGTAACGAGGACGTGCTAAGGACGTAGTCATAGTAACCCTAACGTCCCCAGACGTCCCAATAACGTTACATTTATGTTTTACGTTCTAAGGACGTAAATGGGAGCTCACAGAGTTACATCCTAAGTAGGCCTACGAATGCTGTACGTTGTGGGGACGTTATTACAACGTAATATTGTTTGCAGGGACCTTAGTTACCCTGTATTTATTGTACATGTAGTTTTCTGAGATCCTCTGAAACCACAGTGTGAAATATATTTATAGCCCCCCACTTCTAAGGGCTCCAGAGATCCTGTGCGACCACACCTCAGTATCTAGGTAATATTGTAGTGTGTGATATCTCAGGGTGCCTTTCTATTCCCATGTTTCCCCAGGAACGCTTCTAGCATGGGTACACACAGATTGGCGCATCAGTGAATTATTGGCGAGTCCGATTGTTTTCATTGGAGGTTCTACCCATCATCAAATCTGACCGTTTTCACATCTCTTATCAAGCATTATTTTCAAAAATGATGTTATTTATATACATGTAGGCATATCATCAGTATCCATGCTTATGGTGGTCTCATAGATTCTATGAGACCGAAGTGTCAAGTATATTGTTCGTATATATATATTAGTATATTAATATATTATTCTGGTTTTTATAGTCAGATTCTTTTGAGGACCCTCTGATCACCATGGTCTCATAGATGCATTGTTACTTGAGACCATGTGAGTGTCAAGTATATTGTTTGTAGAGTCCCTGCAACCATAAATATGTTATTTGTGTATATATTCACATCACCTGAGTTCCCTCTAATCATCGTGGTCTCATAGATGCTATGAGACCACAGTGTCAAGTATATTGTTTGAAGAGTCTCTGCAACCATAAACATGTTATTTGTGTATGTATTTACATCTCCTGAGTTCCCTCTAATTATCATGGTCTCATAGATGCTATGAGACCACAGTGTCAAGTAAATTGTTTGGGGAGTCCCTGCAACCATAAATATGTTATTTGTATATGTATTTACATCTCCTGAGTTCCCTCTAATTATCGTGGTCTCATAGATGCTATGAGACCACAGTGTCAAGTAAATTTTTTGGGGAGTCCGTGCAACCATAAATATGTTATTTGTGTATGTATTTACATCTCCTGAGTTCCCTCTAATCATCGTGGTCTCATAGATGCTATGAGACCACAGTGTCAAGTATATTGTTTGGGGAGTCCCTGCAACCATAAACATGTTATTTGTGTATCTATTTACATCTTCTAAGTTCCCTTTAATTATTGTAGTCTCATAGATGCTATGAGACCACAGTGTCAAGTATACTGTTTGTAGAGTCCATACAACCATAAATATGTTATTTGTGTATATATTCACATCTCCTGAGTTCCCTCTAATCATTGTGGTCTCATAGATGCTATGAGACCACAGTGTCAATTATATTGTTTGGGGAGTCCCTACAACCATAAATATGTTATTTGTGTATATATTTACATCTCCTGAGTTCCCTCTAATAATCGTGGTCTCATAGATGCTATGAGACCACAGTGTCAAGTATATTTTTTTGGGAGTCCCTGCAACCATAAATATGTTATTTGTGTATGCATTTACATCTCCTGTGTACCCTCTAATCATCGTGGTCTCATAGATGCTATGAGACCTCAGTGTCAACTTTATTTTTTGGGGGGTTCCTGAAACCATTAATATGTTATTTGTGTATATATTCACATCTCCTGTGTACCCTCTAATCATCGTGGTCTCATAGATGCTATGAGACCAATCGTGGTCTCGTAGATGCTATGAGACCACAGTGTCAAGTATATTGTTTGGGGAGTCCCTGTAACAATAAATATGTTATTTGTGTATATATTCACATCTCCTGAGTTCCCTCTAATCATCGTGGTCTCATAGATGCTATGAGACCACAGTGTGATGTATATTGTTTGGGGAGTCCCTGCAACCATAAACATGTTATGTGTGTATATATTAACATCTACTGAGTTCACTCTAATCATCATAATCTCATAGATGCTATGAGACCACAGTGTCAAGTATATTTTTTTGGGAGTCCCTACAACCATAAATATGTTATTTGTGTATATATTTACATCTCCTGAGTTCCCTCTAATCATCGTGGTCTCATAGATGCTATGAGACCACAGTGTCAATTATATTTTTTTGGGAGTCCCTGCAACCATAAATATGTTATTTGTGTATATATTCACATCTCCTGAGTTCCCTCTAATCATCGTGGTCTCATAGATGCTATGAGACCACAGTGTTAAGTATATTGTTTGGGGAGACCCTGCAACCATAAACATGTTATTTGTGTATATATTTACATCTCCTGAGTTCCCTCTAATCATCGTGGTCTCATAGATGCTATGAGACCACAGTGTCAATTATATTTTTTTGGGAGTCCCTGCAACCATAAATATGTTATTTGTGTATATATTCACATCTCCTGAGTTCCCTCTGATCATCGTGGTCTCATAGATGCTATGAGACCACAGTGTCAAGTATATTGTTTGGGGAGACCCTGCAACCATAAACATGTTATTTGTGTATATATTCACATCTCCTGAGTTCCCTCTAAGCATCGTGGTCTCATAAATGCTATGAGACCACAGTGTCAAGTATATTGTTTGGGGAGTCCCTGCAACCATAAACATGTTATTTGTGTATATATTCACATCTCCTGAGTTCCCTCTAATAATCCAACCATAAACATGTTATTTGTGTATATATTCACATCTCCTGAGCTCCCTCTAATAATCGTGGTCTCATAGATGCTGTGAGACCACAGTGTCAAGTATATTGTTTGGGGAGTCCCTGCAACCATAAACTTTTTATTTGTGTATATATTTACATCTCCTGAGTTCCCTCTAATCATCGTGGTCTCAGAGATGTTGTATATATGTTAAGAAACCACAATTTCAAATTTATATCTTTAGTGATGTCACTGATATCAATAGTCTTGTATACATCTTCTAAGTACCCACATATAATTGTAGTCTCTTAGAAGCTATCAGTGGCAAAAAGGTTCCCATGTTTTTTCTAGTGGTACTAGAATCACCTGCATTCTATATCATAATGGTGCTGCTCTAATTCTAATTCTTGAGGGGATATTTCATTTCCACTATTATATTTGTTATTTTTCCAAACCTTGATCAGTACTAATATTTTTTTCAGTTTAAGAGCATGTGTGATGGAAGTGGTGTCCCAGTAGCGGTGCTCATGCTTGTTGGGAAGGAGCCTGAATGTCATGGTACAATTATTTTTTCTATCAGTTAATGTGTGTATTAAGCATTGCATTTAGTAGTCCATGTATTTATCAATAAAACCGGCTGATATGTTTTTTAACATTATTTGTTTTATAATTTTTATATCTTATATTATAAGTCTTATATAATTCATTTCATTACATCATAGTGAAAAATAAATTAATGTAAAATTGATTGTGTTAACAATACTCATCACTTGACCCTTAAAGCACTAAGTATGACTATATTTGTTTTAATTTGTTTTATTAGCAGATCAAATCACTGTTACCCGGTATTAGGATGAAGTATATGTCTAAACGTGAGGATTTGCATATGTTTGGTCTCAATTAAAACAAAATTGATTAATTTTATCCATTTGAAGAAGTGGGGCACTGCAGCAAGCTGAATTTGGGGTTTATGTATTTGTGGAATAATTTGTTTCTATTTGTTTTCTAGGTACACCTGACCTTGTCAAGATATTAGTCAAGAAAGAGAAAGAATTGGCTGAGGAGTATTTGCAAAGGAATGGTAAGGAACATAATAGTTTTTCCTTACTCAACATCAATTATATGTATTTGATACTAACCCGCCAACTATAGAATCAACATTTAGATTGGGATTTAAAAGCATAGAAAATAAAAGCATCTGCTTTCATGACATTTCATAAAAAATCACCTCCGATTTTGAGCAATCATTAAAATAATTGATTGAGTTTCAAAACAATAGCAAAATCAAAGTTTAGACATTGTAGAATATAATTTACCCCCATTGTTCTAACTCCACTCTAATTAGCATAATAATACAAAAAGCAAATTTGTCTAATGAAAAGTTTTTATTATCTGAGAGGATAGGCGGCCCTATTGTTGTGGAATACTCCATGTACATTGTATATATATGTGATTATGTGTGCTTTAGAAGCCCTTCCACAGTGACTCATTCTGATTTGCCTGTAACACTAGTTAACAGGGTAACATGTATGATGTTTGGTTTCAGGCTCTACATGTGAGGCTACACAGTTGGTGCGTGACAGTGTAGCAAATGCTCCCGGTGATATATCCGTTAGAAGACTAAGAACGTTGATAACCGATGCAGCTTTTCCTTCAATTAATACAGCAAATAGTGAGTTAGATTATAATCCATGATCACATTTTGAAGTTTTTTTAGATTGAAGGTGAGATGCACTGCTTAAGTGACAAAACCTGCTATTTATTTATACAGTGTAGTATGTGTCGTGTTGGCAATGATAGACTATATTCTCTAAATATTATGAACCTTTCAATGTATGCATTAGGCCAGACTTTTTTTCTTATATGTTTTAAGGACGGAAATCGTCAGGATATAATTTCAAGATTCAGAATAAAAATAAAATTCAGAAATATTCAAAAAATACAGACTTCGTTTAAAGGCATACTTCTTTAAAAGGGGTGGATCCGCCGAATGTAAGAGCGATTTCTGGGAATGACCTCAACATCTGGCAGGCACGCAAGAAAATTAAAAATGACATTTTTTTTTTTGGTTAAATCAATGTTGGCGGGCCCGTAAAACATATAAAAAAAAGTTGGGGCTTAGATAACTATGGTAAGTTCTAATATTTTATCAACTTAATGACCTCCCTTTAATGACGTAAATAATATTATTCTCTCAATATTCAGTTTAGTGCTTAATTTAGAAAACTGTTTTTTTTTCAAAATTGGTACAATATTTATTTTAGGGAAAGCTGCAAGACGCCATAAATTCAAGGCAGAAAACTGTCCAGCATGGTGGCGAAGTACAAGAATCAAATTTGCATCACCAAGTGGAGGTACTTACTTAGTGCAGCAATAATTATCTTCATCTGGAGCTAAGGGAATTTTAATTATACAGCAGATATTTATTTTTGTTTTTGCCAGCTTTGGCTACTGCACCAACATGGTCCAACAAATTGAATTCATAATTCATGCAAACAATACATGCACAGTATTTTTATTTAGTATTTTTCAACAAGTATATTTATTAATATTTACAGCTAAGCTTTTTATTTTACCAACCATCTTAAGGAGAACATTGCCTGTCCTTTATATGTGGAAATAAATTTGTCCTAAAATTTGTCTTCTTTGTTTAGGTAAAAATAGATTAAGGAGAGAAGATCTCGAGACACTTTATTGCTCTCTTAAAGCGCATTTGAGATCTTCTGCTCCTACATCAGAAGTGGAAGATAGCAGAAGTGATGATGTTGATACAGAGGAAGAGATGAGGGAAGAAGGTGACGATAGTGATGTTGAGACAGAGGAAGAGATAAGAGATGATCATGATGATAGCGATGTCAATACAGAGAAAGACATTAGAGAAGAAGGTGATGACAATGAGGAGAGAGTGGATGAGATAAAGGAGAAGAATAAATGTGCCAAATGCAATAGAGTTTACAAATGTTCTAGTGCATTGTGGTACCACATTGCCATGAACCCTAATCATAACTGATCACACATTTGTGGTGTTTATTCTTGACCTGACTTTTTGTTTGTTAGGCCACAATAGTTGAGTACACAAGTAAGGTATGAAAGCGATATCACACATTTTAATCAGAACTTAGAATATACCATTCATCCATAAACGCCGGCGTTTATTATATTTATGTTTTATTATACAAAAAATTGGTGAAATAAGCTAATATTCACACTGTTTTAATCATTTTACTGACCTTAGCTCATAGACAGATTTTCTAGATTCACTTTGCATGGTTAAGCTGTGACCTCAACTATCTGAAAAATTTGTCTGTGTGTGATATCACTCTCATACCTTCATTGTATACACAATTACAGTTTATGCGAGTGGCGCCACCTGCTGTTATACACACAGTTTTATAAAAAAAATTGTGTAAATGTAATATGTTGATGGTCAGTGAGGAATGCTTTATAAACTTGTAGAAAGGTCTGACACTGCACCACAAAAAAATTATCTAATCTATGTAGAGGTCAATCCATTTGTATAATATATATAGCTCCAACAATGATATGTGGTGGAGACTGGTTTTAGCGCTGTCTATTGCTGTTGTTATTATTCATTCATTATTTCCAATATTCTTCCGATCTTCACATTTTTTTCTGAACACCCTTTAATGGATTTTTCTACTTTAATTAGAAATGAAAGAGCTTGTATTAAACTTGCAGAAGAAATAATAATACGCAGTAGCTTGCACAAGATCATCAACAAAACCTGCAAGCTCAACAACCAGTTGAGTAACGCTACACAGCACAAGCTTGCACAAACTAAGATTAGTAATAAACTTTAAATTGTTGAGGGTGGGGACTTTCATATTTTCAATGCAAATATAACATATACCAGTAGTTCTTTCAATCATCTCGGAAGCCAAGAGATTTGATTTTAAACTAATTGCAGAATTTGTTATCTCTTATTTATATCTTATTATTTTTTGGTTGTAGGAGGGGGAGAGGGGGGGGGGGGGGTTAATGATGATGAGTGTTTGAAATAAAATAATTACCTTTTAAAATTATTAGAGTACCTTCTCAGTATCAATATTAAGTAGAGGTTCTAGCTATATATAATATAGTAAAATTGGAGTAGTCTCTGCGTATTTAAATTTAAAAAATCATACTTGCATGTTTTTGTAATTTAAACTCTAGTCCTCGTTATGGCATCTACAGTGAAGGCATATTCATTGATGTCTGTGTTATAATCGATATCAACTGTAGGAATTTATTATTCAAAACTCATCTAAAGGTTTATTGTATATATGTTCTAAGTCAGATCTACATTTTCACAAACAAATTTAATAACGAATTGAACGATTTAGAAACTGTGCCGTGTCGCAAGGAGGTATCCTGAAACAGCTACTTTTCATACTGCTTGTCAACGACCTACCTTGTTTAAAAAGACTAAGGCTGTACTGTATGTTGACGACTAAGCCATTTTATGCAAAGGTAAACTGAGACTTGAGTTAATACTCCGACTTGTTTACACAAAAAAATTACATAATGAACATTTCTCAGATTAAAAGTTTATTGTTTGGTACATCCCAAAGTGTGATAGTTTTGAGGTCAAAGTATGTGTTCAAGTGGTAGAGCCGGTGCAGATCTTTAAATATCAAGGTGTTCACATGAATATACAATTAAACTGACACAGCCATGGTCTAAAAATTGCAGAAGAGATTTTTAGCAAAAAAATGTATTTCACTATTAACTTTTCGAAAATGATTTTTAATTCCATTGTTCTATGACCCCTAACATCTGGGCCAGTTCTCATAAGACAAATTATCAAATACAACCAACCCATGCACAACCTATGTTATATCTAGTGTATTGGATGCCGATAAGTAACCAAACAGATGTCACACCCTTGTTGTTGTGTGTAAATACCCAAAGTTTTTTGCCTAGCTATTTGCATAACACCATATATCTAGGATACTCCCTTACTCCACAAGGCAGGCAAACCAGTGGAGTCTGTTCACCAGACAACTTTAATTACGCAAATTTAAATGTTTATTTACCTACAGAGGACAGTGTTACATTGTAGAATGAGCTGCAGGAATCCATCACAAGTAGCCAAAATCTAAATCATTTAAGGAAAGCGAGCAGCCTACCTCGGACCTCATGGTATAAATAAATCAGGCAGATATATATTTTTTCTCTTTCGGATAACAATTCAGCTACTCCAGAACTACAGACACCAACTGCCATCCTGACACTGTTCTTGTTTTGTCAATATATTCTCAATATCTGTATCAGTTCTTGTCTATGTCAATAAATTAGTGCTGTATTTTTACATTCCGCACTCACATGAACACTGTTTGCATTTTTTATATGTTTTTTGTGTTTGTTTTCTATTTTCCACTTAGTTTAATGTAATATCAGGACAAAAAAATGTTACCAGTAACCAAGGTATTTGATGTTATTATTCCACCATTTTAATGGCCATATAGTGTGCCATAATTATGGATTTTATTTAAGATCAGTGAAGTTGATGTTTAATGAAATACTGAACAAGCAACTCGTTTCATTAGTGGATCCAGCCACCGATAGTCCCATTAGTGGATTCAGCTACAACTGATCCCACTAGTTGATACAGTCAAAGCTAGTCCCATTATTAGCTTCAGCCACAGCTTGTCCCTATATTGATTACAAAACCCCCACAAACATACATATGTTACTTATAGTTTTATTTACATCTCTTGAATACCCTCTGATCATTGTGGTCTCCTAGATCCTCTGAAACCACAATTTCAAGTATTTTGTTTACAGAACCCCCACCAACATACATATGTTACTTATAGTTTTATTTACATCTCTTGAATACCCTCTAATCATTGTGGTCTCCTAGATCCTATGAGACCACAATTTCAAGTATATTGATTACAGAACCCCCACAAACATACATATGTTACTTATAGTTTTATTTACATTTCTTGAATACCCTCTAATCATTGTGGTCTCCTAGATCCTATGAGACCACAATTTTAAGTATATTGATTACAGAACCCCCACAAACATACATATGTTACTTATAGTTTGATTTATATCTCTTGAATACCCCCTAATCATTGTGGTCTCCTAGATCCTATGAGACCACAATTTCAAGTATATTGATTACAGAACCCCCACAAACATACATATGTTACTTATAGTTTTATTTACATCTCTTGACTACCCTCTGATCATTGTGGTCTCATAGATCCTATGAGACCACAATTTGAAGTATATTGATTACAGAACCCCCACAAACATACATATGTTACTTATAGTTTTATTTACATTTCTTGAATACCCTCTAATCATTGTGGTCTCCTAGATCCTATGAGACCACAATTTTAAGTATATTGATTACAGAACCCCCACAAACATACATATGTTACTTAGAGTTTCATTTACATCTCTTGAATACCCTCTAATCATTGTGGTCTCCTAGATCCTATGAGACCACAATTTCAAGTATATTGTTTACAGAACCCCCACCAACATACATATGTTACTTATAGTTTTATTTACATCTCTTGAATACCCTCTAATCATTGTGGTCTCCTAGATCCTATGAGACCACAATTTCAAGTATATTGGTTACAGAACCCCCACAAACATACATATGTTACTTATAGTTTTATTTACATCTCTTGAATACCCCCTAATCATTGTGGTCTCCTAGATCCTATGAGACCACAATTTCAAGTATATTGATTACAGAACCCCCACAAACATACATATGTTACTTATAGTCTTATTTAAGTATATTGATTACAGAACCCCCACAAACATACATATGTTACTTATAGTCTTATTTATGTATATCCACAGGTGGCGCCACTCGCATGAACTGTATTGTAGTATCACCTTAAGGTATGGAAAGAATGTCACACATGCCAAAACTCAACATTAGACCATGGCATTCATCCATAAACGTCCGAGCTTATTATATTTCTACCACAATATTATGTTGAAATAAACATATCTTAATGCTGTTATTAACATTGTTTGACAATAAAAAGCGTTTTATTCATCTTAACCCACCCATAAATCATCCATCGTCAATATGCTCAATTCTGTCACTCTGAGCAAGGAATCAGGTCATAAAAACATGGACACAGTTGATCGACAACCACAAACATATGAACCACTGCATGCCATAAATAAATACATAAAACGACACACTCAGGCTAAAATCATTAAAAAATCCGTATTTTTATTTCGGCTTAATATGACCATAAGATGTGATAATGTCCATAGACTAGAATTGCGGAAATCTTTTAAATTTTGGGCTGGTGGGGCAACGTAGCAAGTGTGCCGACAGCTCCATTTATCATTAGGTTTTAAGATAAATAATACATGTTACGCCATTAACTCTTTATGTGCGGAGGGTCGATATATTTGCAATTAATTATAACGAAATGAAATACTCTTTGACATTGATAAATCGTGAAGAAAATAAGTTTCATTGAGGTGATATCTATTGTTTGAATGTTGGTCTTTCTACGTTGGCCTAACATCAAAACAATATTGGGTCACCATTTCGTGTTTGCTTGGGTGTCATTGAACGGTTAACGCCGGGGATGACACCTTTACACCCAGGTGATGTATATCTATGGCTATATTTCATATTTTGTTATAATTTTATTAATTATCATATTCTGTTATAATCTTTATTAATTATCACGATCTTTGAAATCGGGTTGATGATCGAGACGAAAGGTTTGCGCAGTCCTTCCCGTGAACACCATGGTCACTGTAGCCTATGTAGCCTACACATGCAATATAGATCTGTAGACATCCACTGGGTCAACGTAGTTTCAATGCGCCAGGAGCGGGGCAAGAATTGGGCCATCGTTGGTGTTATTAAATGGATAATAGGCAATCAATTAGGTCACGATTTTTATCTTTGAGAATTAAGCCGCATAAAGTCACACCCCACTTTTTGGGGGGAACACATGCCCAACACAGACGCACCTGGAGTATCATCTAATTAACACCCTTTAAGGCTTATATAATTGGTTATAATACTATATTAAAACAACCCAGCAAACATGAGACGTTGGCCCAACGCATAGATCCTATGAGACCATAATTTCAAGTATATTTTTTACAGAACCCGTCCCCCACAAACATACACATGTAACTGAAAATTTACAGGCCAGTATACAACTTGAGTTTCATTTCCAAAATCCTTGAAAAGGTATATAAAATATAAATATAATATATATACATATAAAAAATAATCATCTATCTAATTCATTACAATCAGCCTACAGGAAACATCATTCTACTGAATCGGCACTACTGAAAGTACATAACGATATCATTATTAGTATGAACAAGGGTGAAGTTACAGCTCTGACTTTGCTTGACTTGTCGGTCGCCTTCGACACCAATTGACCATGCTACATTAACAAATAGACTTTCTGATTGGTATGGGATATCTGGCCAGGCTCAAATTTGGCCAGGCTCTGTGCTGGGACCAGTGTGTTTTACCTTATATCTATACCACTCAGCGCTCTTATATCTAGTTTTGATATAAACCACCATCGTTGTGCCGATGATACTCAAATTTACATGTCTCTATCAGCTTCAAATGCTAAGGAATCTCTTGAGAAGTCACAACAGTGTTTAATGGGTGTGTCGGCCTGGATGACAGGGTCCAAGCTGAAGCTTAATCCTAGCAAGACAGAATTTCTTCTTATTGGGACCAAACTTCAGTGAGAAAAATTCTTGCATAACTTCCCATGCTTAATTCTAGGTCAAGACACAAATCCATCTGCATCAGCCAAAGATCTTGGTGTAGTATTTGACAGTAGCCTGAATTTCCGAAAACACATATCCCAAACATGTAGGCCTACGGCTCCCTGTTGACGAACCTTTGGCCTCGACTACGACACAAGATCAGGCTAAGGATGTGTGCGCCTCTGAGCTCGGCCGTTGAGGATATAGGCGCTATAGAAGTTGTATTGCTTGACTGATTGATCATTGTGGTCTCATAGATCCTATGAGACCACAATTTCAAGTATATTGATTACAGAACCCCCACAAACATATATATGTTACTTATAGTCATATTTACATCTCTTGACTACCCTCTAATAATTGTGGTCTCATAGATCCTATGAGACCACAATTTGAAGTATGTTTATTACAGAACCCCCACAAACATATATATGTTACTTATAGTCATATTTACATCTCTTGACTACCCTCTAATAATTGTGGTCTCATAGATCCTATGAGACCACAATTTGAAGTATGTTTATTACAGAACCCCCACAAACATATATATGTTACTTATAGTCATATTTACATCTCTTGACTACCCTCTAATAATTGTGGTCTCATAGATCCTATGAGACCACAATTTGAAGTATGTTTATTACAGAACCCCCACAAACATATATATGTTACTTATAGTCATATTTACATCTCTTGACTACCCTCTAATAATTGTGGTCTCATAGATCCTATGAGACCACAATTTGAAGTATGTTTATTACAAAACCCCCACAAACATATATATGTTACTTATAGTCATATTTACATCTCTTGACTACCCTCTAATAATTGTGGTCTCATAGATCCTATGAGACCACAATTTGAAGTATGTTTATTACAAAACCCCCACAAACATATATATGTTACTTATAGTCATATTTACATCTCTTGACTACCCTCTAATAATTGTGGTCTCATAGATCCTATGAGACCACGATTTGAAGTATGTTTATTACAGAACCCCAACAAACATATATATGTTACTTATAGTCATATTTACATCTCTTGACTACCCTCTAATAATTGTGGTCTCATAGATCCTATGAGACCACGATTTGAAGTATGTTTATTACAAAACCCCAACAAACATATATATGTTACTTATAGTCATATTTACATCTCTTGACTACCCTCTAATAATTGTGGTCTCATAGATCCTATGAGACCACAATTTGAAGTATGTTTATTACAGAACCCCCACAAACATATATATGTTACTTATAGTCATATTTACATCTCTTGACTACCCTCTAATAATTGTGGTCTCATAGATCCTATGAGACCACGATTTGAAGTATGTTTATTACAGAACCCCCACAAACATATATATGTTACTTATAGTCATATTTACATCTCTTGACTACCCTCTAATAATTGTGGTCTCATAGATCCTATGAGACCACGATTTGAAGTATGTTTATTACAGAACCCCAACAAACATATATATGTTACTTATAGTCATATTTACATCTCTTGACTACCCTCTAATAATTGTGGTCTCATAGATCCTATGAGACCACGATTTGAAGTATGTTTATTACAGAACCCCAACAAACATATATATGTTACTTATAGTCATATTTACATCTCTTGAATACCCTTTAATCATTCTGGTCTCATAGATCATATGAGACCACAATGTGCGTGGAATGAAGGAAAATTTGAAGGTGTCATTGTGGGGGACGATGGGTGTATATTTCTAATCATTGTGGTCTCATAAATCCTATGAGACCACAATTTTAAGTATGCTGATTACAGAACCCCCACAAACATATATGGGCAACTTTTTTGCAACTTAATTTTGAAATATAGAAATTATTTTTTCTTGTCCTAAAAAATTGAGATACCAAGTCTAAAACATCAATTTTAATCATTTTTTTAAATGAGCAATTAAAAGCACCAAAAACACACACAGAATACGTTATATTTGTTTATAGTTTAAACATTTCCCAAAATATCTGATATGTATTGAGCATTCTTGTACAAATACAATACAAAATAAAAACATGCAAAATGAAATATATTAATGTAATTTCAATGTTTAAATGGTGTAAATGGTCCTGATACATTGCAGTATATGAGATATAAAGGTTGTTCAAAATATTACAGTTATTTTATTTTATATTTTTCCTAATAAGAACAGTAGTATGTACATGTTCAATAACCATTCAATCTTGTTTAAAATAAACCTAGGCAATAAAATTATTTGTGTGTATCATTGTTACCAGATCTATTGTATCTACTATTTCACTATACTTCACCAGGCGTAAAATCATTATCAGAATTAAAAGTAACGTATTCTGTATTTGTGTGTATAATGGCAGTTATTACACACTGCTACATAGAATAATCGATGTGTTTTTTTTCTAAGCACATTTTGATTATTTTTATAAAGCTATATACTGAATTTTTGTCATTTCGTGCCTTTTGGTTAATATTTCAAATAAAAATGCAAAATACGTTACTAAAATAGGTTACATAACTAACAAAATTCATGTTATGATAATGTAATGATATATATTGTCACTATATCCAGTAAGTAGTTGTATTATACAAAGTGTGGGTGTGTTGTAATTTTGCTACAAAACAGAATGCACTATTACAAAATTGTTCAGTGAATAGCAAAATACGTTACAAAATGTAACGTATATTGTGTAACGTATTTTGGATTTTTTTTTCTTCTTGCACATATGTAAAGCTGGGTTCAGTTGCCAAGCTAAATTTTTATTTGCTGCTTGGAGACATGCCTAGTGAGTAACTTAAGGGCCATTTGTTGTTAACTGTGCATATTACTATATCCATGCAACGTATTCTGTTTTCTTTAAAAATAAATAGCATATGCTTGTGTTTATTAATTATTGCAAGAGTAGCACTGTTAGTATCACATAAGTTTGTTATGTCTTCTTACATACTGACGTTAAACTACATATTCACCACACAGCAAGGAACTTTAGTTGATCTTAGAATTGTTGGCAGATAAAAACAACTAACTAACTCAAATGTAACGTATTCTGTTATTGTGTGGCGACATGAACATAAATTCAATTTTGAAAGGGACATTGTACTACTTTTGGGAATTTTTTTTTTAATACAATCACTACTATATGTTCGTCAAATTCAAACAATTTATCTTCTTAAAAATGCTCTCATTCATGAACAGTGACCTGTCAAAGACGAAAATTTAGGCTGGCGACATGCCAAAAAGGGCATTTTTATGGCATTCCAGTGGTCAAAAGCACAATTTTTCTTGTCTATACTATGGATAACTATACATTTTCTGAAAGGTATGTGCATGAATTAAATGATAAAACTAGTTAAACAAAAGTGGAGGTCACTACAAACGAGAACACTGCTGGGGTGAAGTGGCGGGCTTTGCCCATATATGTTACTTATAGTCATATTTACATCTCTTGAATACACTCTAATCATGGTGGTCCCATAAAGCCTATGAGACCATAATTTCAAGTATATTGATTACAGAACCTCCACAAACATATATATGTTACTAATAGTCATATTTACATCTCTTGAATATCCTCTAATCATTGTGGTCTCATAGATACTATGAGGCCACAATTTCAATTATATTGATTACAGAACCCCCACAAACATATAAATAAATATGTTACTTATAGTCATATTTACATCTCTTGAATACTTTTTAATCATTATGGTCTCATAGACCCTATGAGACCATAATTTGAGGTATATTTATTATAGAGCCCCCACAAGCATAAATATGTTACTTATAGTCATAATTACATCTCTAGAATACCCTTAAATACCCTTCAATCATTATGGTCTCATAGATCCTATGAGACCACAATTTAAGGTATATTTATTACAGAGCCCCGACAAACATAAATATGTTACTTATAGGCATATTCACATCACCTATATACACTCCAAGTTTTGTGGTTTCATAGATCCTACGACAATTTTAAGTATATATACATAGCCACCACAAAAATTATTGAGGGATTCTTTAATTTAAAGCACAAGCACTGTCCGCACTTTGTAATATTTATTATTGAAAAATCCCTGTCCCAAGTTCTAAACCCCATATAGACGGGTGATTTTATCTGGACTTCCTGTGTTATATATTATATTTGTTTCTGCTATCTGTTAGTGTAGAACACTATCTTTAAGATTATATAGGGGCCTACACGCTTTTAGGACGGTTTATTTATAGTCATATTTACATCTTCTGAATACCCTCTAAGCATTGTGGCTCATAGATCTTGTGAGACCACAATTTCAAGTATATTCATTACAGAGCGGCGGCCTCATCCTCCACAAACATACATATGAATGAAATCGGACAATGAATTTTCGGTAATGGTGATGATATGCCATTTATCTCAAATGTTGATCCTTGTGAGATTTCTCTCAGAATAAATTATGACAAGGTGATTATGATAATTTAAATATCACGACTCACATCTACAAGTGCTGTCCAAGTGCAAACAGTATTGCAGTTGAAGCTGTCGTCAAACTTTAAATGATAAACACTATTCAGTTGACCAGTGTTTTCTCCTGACGCAAATCATTTGGCAAAATATTCCAAATGCTAAGTAGCCTACTAGATATGATTAGAAGCCTTTAAAATTGTCTTAGTTCTGATTCGTAGTCACTCAATATATACAGAGGCAACACAAAATATCTGACACACAAAATGAATTGAAATGACGTTTAATGTCCATCATCTCCCTACAAAAAGACATTGGTTGGGGTAAGGTATGTAAAAGCTCACAACGCTCCTAATATTTGAGAATATAATTAGAAACCAATTACCTACTGATTTAAGCGGGATGACATCACTTGCGATATGATATTTATGTCTAATGTCTATACATAATGTAGCACATAATTATATAATGCTTTATAATATGTGTAGACCTAATTGATTCAGTGGTCTCATACCGTCTATGAGACCACGATGAAAAATGGGTAGGCCTACATGCCTGGACTATTAGAGAATATAATTAGAAACGAATGGCGGCCATCATTAAATCTTAGATGTTCACGTAATTGTATGGTAAGCCTACATAATTATGTGTACATTAGGCACCCTGTTGTTAAATTATATGCATTTGCAAAGTTAGCCCACAAAATATAATTTTCAAAAATCAAACGGCAAAATCCTCTATGGCTAGAATAATATTGCTCCTAGTCTATCGTTTTCAAAATTGGCTCAACATAAAAGTTTTGTTTGTCATGAATATTGTTTTGATTGTATCAGCGCCCACTGGTCACATCCGTTTCTTTTAAATTACAGCGTATTCGGTATAGTTATATTTTATACTAAATGTTTTAATATAGGCAAAACTTCACATTATCCCTAAATAATATGTAAAAATGTTGTATGTAATTTTCGTTAACCAGTGCAGCAGAAGCTAAGCATTGCTGCATTGTACTGGGAAATAAAATTGTCAATCCTGACAGTCACTGACTTCACAATTTTCCTCAATTTATTTAATAAAAATAATAAAAAAAATATTCAAAAGATGGTTGTGGACTACGACAACCTCCTGGGAAATATTAATTTCCACCACAAAATTTGGTTGTTTCGGACAGCCAGAAATGAATCTTTTCGAACACTGCTATGTTTAACAGAAGACGCAAAGCACATGATTATCAAAATATATTTTATTTGCAGACATCTGACATAATATTTTGTTTTCTAAAAGTATTGATTAGGCCCATATATACATTATACACATATACATACACATATACACTGTGACACATATACACACCCATACACATGGGCCTACATATGGTCGATTCCCACGAAAGTGATGCATTTGAACCTTTCAAAATAAACAGCCTCTTTATATTACGCATTCTCAAGCACTGCACCTGAATCTAATCAATAAACACACAACTTTTTTTGCTTTTGCTTTCATTAATTTTTTTAAATGTAAAACTCATGTAACCCTACACATACAGCTGGTGTTATGATGTCTCAGTAAATTAATATTGCACAATATAAATATTGCAAGCACTATAGCTATATGACATGACCTGTTCTTGTTGTTTATTTGCTGAAGTGAATTCATTGTGAAGCATGTCCACAGAATAATGTTGCTAATAGCAAAAAAGGTGCAATAATTTAAAGTGTATTTTTGTAACCATACAAATGCGCTTTCATGTTCTATAAAACGAATACTACGGTACTACAGATTAGCAAAAGCTATTTTCGCTGAATAAATTTTTGGTATCAATGTATAATAAGGTAATTTTAATTTCTCACTTTGAACACTAGGGGGTGTAGAAAATGTGTAACCCTACGAATTTTAAATAAAGAAATGGCAGCTGTGAAATTCCATGTAAGCACATGGGGTTTACAATCCTGTCAAATAGAATAACCAAGATACTGTGTACATGCCATTCAGATTTTAGTGCTTGATATAGATATTTTAAAATGTTAGCAATGTTCAAATTTCTAATACACCATGGATACAAATTTTCACAGTTCTACATGGCACTTTGTAGGTGTGGAGTATACAGGAGTTAATTGATTATTTATGATGCATTAGCATGTCATGACATGACAATATGTGGAACATACAGTTTAAAATATTCTTATGTAATAGAAAAGCCACCAGAGACTGGTGATATTGTAGGGTTACACAAATGTTCGTAGGGTTACTATCTGCACGAGAAAAATGTGAAATGATTAAAAAATAAATATTGTTCTCATTACAAAACAGGTCAATAATAAATCTAACTTCATAGCGAGCACCTATAAGGTATAAAACTCAACAGGATAATGAATATTTCTCTCCAAAAAAAAAAATACATGTTTTTAAAAAGTTTTAAAATTTGTATAACTCTCCAATACAAAGGAAAATTTACTGTTATACTTTGTTATACATCATAATGAACAATATATCCAATTTGCATTCCTTCGTATATTACAAATATTGGAAATATTAATTCAAGCATATCTGGCATCTGAAAGCGTTCAACAATGTTTGTATTTGTATCGTTATCAAATTCACAATTAGCTTCTATATTGTAAAACACAATTAGATTTTACTTGGTATTGGAAGACCCTTCTCAAAAAAACAATATTATCAAAAACAATATATACTAGCAAGCAAAAACAAGTGGTATTTCAAAATGTGTGTGGTACAATAGTGCCATAATCACTGCCTCACTTCCCTAGTTGGAAATGCATAATATTATTTCACAAATTAAATATTTTGTTCAATGATCTATGTGAAGTTAATTGTTGCGTGCCAAATGTATTGAGCAGTATATCATGGTAAAGACACTTATGTGATATATAGAGTAACCCTACAAATGACAGTATAACCCTAACAACAAGACGTTATAAGCATTTTGAATCGACGTAGAGCAACCAGTTTTACCCTTTTCTATTCATTGTACCTCTATCTGTCAGATTCCTTTCACAAGTGAGTTATATGTGTATATGTATGTATATATTTTAGGTTGATTATTAATTTAGTGAAAAAAAGATATATATTCCCGTGATCCTCGTGCACATTGCTGCTAAAACAGTTTATTTTATCCTTCTTTAATTGTTCATTCATTTGGCTGTCAAAGTAATGTTAGTTATCAATACAAATCATACATTGTAAATTAATAGCCTTATTTTTCAATAAAATATCAATTTGTAACCCTATGAATACACTTTTAAAAACATAAACTTTTAGATGAACAAATGATATTAAATCATGAATTTAAACAAAATTGTCCATTTAGATTTTACTATTCAGCTGCTATTTTCACTCTAAGCCTTTATTAGAAGGCAATATTATGTTTGACATGTCTTCTTTTGTATAATTTTCGAAAACTGATTAAATGCAACAGAGTTAAAGTTGACTAAAAAGCATTATGTGCAGTATCCAATTATTGCAACTGTTATTAAACTATTCTAAACATTACCACCTAATTGTTACCACTTTGACTTCTGCAGAGTTTTAGTTACATGATGTCATTTACTTATCAAGTACATGTATATGCTTTCGTAGTGTCTAGTGTTCAATAATGAACATGAACTCCATTCATGTTGCAACTATCATATATTAAAAGCTAAAATCTATTTTTTGCGAAAGTTCCACTTGTCTGGGCCAGTATGCATACTATAAATATTTGGAAATAATCCGAGTAGGGGTTTTCAAGTGAGAGGAGAAACAAATGGCGGCGGCGGGCTCAGCAAAAACAAAATGCACATTGAGGCTTTTTGCACGCATACAAAATAACATATCTGAACTAACTGGGAAGTGAAAGAACTTTATCTGCACTTATTACTTTAAAGTCATTATAATTCAAAACAACATAGAATAAAATGATGTGGGCACATGCCCATACCACTGCACTATTTTGGGTCATATACAGTTATTATTATTAGATTATAAATAAATATACATATCCAGACAATAAAGATACTTTTGTTTGTTCACCCAGACTCCCATTGAAAGCACATTATGTCGATACCACTGCACATTATGTCGATACCACTGCACATTATGTCGATAGCACAGCACTATTCTGGGTCAAATGCAGATATTATTATTACATAATGCATTGCATTAACACTTAAAAACACATTTTGTTCGCTCAACCAAATTCACATTGTAAGTAACTCAGTGTGAAGCAAAATAACCTTATGTGCAGCAAACTATATGAAAACGATAATATTTCATCAACACATAGGAGGTTCATTAGCATAGGAAATGTCATTCTAGAAAATGGTCGAGTGCCCTCCTATAGGAGGTTGGTGCTCATAAGAGTGCCTGTTCATAGCAGGTTCTACTGTACATGTATTAGGTCTTTGGAGAGAACACACAATACTAATCCCACTAACCATGCCTATCCAGACAATGCATGATAAAAGTTAGGTATCTAGCTCATTAATGGCCAAAACCACATCTTGCATACTTTCACATCTCTTATCCTTTTTTTCATTCCATATATTAATCATAAATTGAAGAAACAGGCAGAAATGGCTTTGTGTCATATGACTCCCAGTGTATTTTATCTTCCCCAAAAATGAATTAAACTGTTCACAGATTTCTGTGTCAGTGACATCAAGACCACGGATTCGGCTGGAGTTAAAGGAGACAGCACATTTATGACTATAGCCATGAAACAAATCATGCCAAAATCGAGTGTCTCTGAAAAAACGTGGCTCTCTGTTTAAACAGTATTCATTTAAAGAACAGGCAAAGTCATAAAAAATCTCCTTAGGCGGATCAGGGAGGTATGCATAGAGGGAGCTAAAAGGATCTTTCCTGCCTTCATGACCAGGAATCAAATGATACCCGAGACAATGACCATGGACTGGGCAGAACCAAAAAAAAGTGTAGTTGAAGCCACCATATGTGACTGGAGCTGGGAATTTTATACAAGTATCTTGATGAGGAGCATCATCAAAGAGATCCTGTGCATGACGCTTTGTGTCCAGTTCATAAGTGGGCATACTATGCACTTTTTGCCCGTGGTCAGTGAAATAGTATGCTACCCCACTTTCTGGATCATATGTCCCGGGAACAGGAACAGCAGGCTCAGAACAAGGATCCGATTCATGTATTTGCTTGATGAAGCTGACAAGGTACTCTACAAAGCTTACAATGCAAAGCAGGACATCAAATTTTGGTGCCTGTCGAAATAAATCAGCAAGTTCTGGGCAGTATTGGTACATTTTATCTATCTGATGCTCACTGTCATATATGATTCCTTCACGCGCTGTGGAGCAAAGTGTGATGATATCATCATGGTATCTCAATGGCATGAAGGCAGACAGTGGAGCATCAGCTGCCAAAATAGCAAAAACTTTACCAAGTGTTCGTTTTAGGTTTGGTGGCAAGTCAAATCTTAGAAAGAGTTTTAGTACATTTTGGCATGAATTATTTTGAGGAGACACATGAAGTAATAAATTATCAAGAGCCTGTCTCTCTTCTATAGTAGGTGTAATGGAGTTTTCCACTCCGATGGCTTCTTCAGCAATATATTTTAAATGTTTTCGAGCAGCTCTTATATTCTGCTTCTCACTAGCAGTGGCTCTCTCAGGGTAGAACAGAAAAACCCTGTCATACCGCCTATGACCTGGACCGACTATACTGCCGTTGACATCAGGTTTTTCAACCGGCTGCACATCCAGACGAGTTAAAGAAACACCCACATGTGTACCATCACATGCCAGCAGCTTTCGGTCTGGCCCGCACCATCTGTCAACTCCTTTTCTGAAATCGATATTGTGAGCAGCTAACCAAGCAAACCAAAATTTAACAAATGTTGAGCGACTGAGAAAGGGGTGTGCAATCAAGAAATTGGATGTGTATATTCGGCACATATCACTGCAGAATGATGTGAAAGAACAGTTTGAAGTGGTAATTCTTGATATGAAATCCCAGGCAATTTCATCACCAACACATGTCTGCTTACTGAGGAAAAATACACAGTCATCATCGCCTGTATAATGTTCTGAGCAATTGCCATCCAAGCATAGCAACTTGTAAACACAACATCTCAAGGCCGCCTGTAACAAAAACATATATGGGAATGTGAGTGAATAGAAATCAAATTAATTGAAAACATCGCTATAACAGCAATAACAATTTAATTACCTGCTTCTGACGCTTATACGACTCATGACATATTTTGAATTCGCTGTAGCATCACCATTGTACATTAATATGCCTATGCATTTACCTTCGTTTCTACACTTCATTATTATGAATATAATATAAACTGACTAATAAGCATCATGGGCTGGGTACTAAGATGAAACTAATTATATTTTTGTTTGTATTATGTACTTGTCAGTATATTAAACAAATTGAATTATAGTTAATTTGATAGTAAATAGCACTATCTATTAAAACCAGCTTCAACTTGAGATAAACCACTTGGTTTTTGGTTATTTTCCCAAATTGCATTTGCATCATTTCCAGCCACTGTTGGATGAGAACTGTGGTAGCAATTCACAGTATAATAATTTTTAAATATTAAATATAATTATCTCACAGAAACTAGTTACTTATAGTTGCAAATATATAAAAGTTACAAACATGTCTGGTGTAAAGGGTTGTTGAAAAATCTTCCACTTGAATACCATCAGGCCAATTTTCGTTTTTAAAGCCACTCTGAAAAGATACATGTATAAGGTTCATTATGATGATTTATAATTTAGTTTGTCATGAAAATATTGTGAATTGTTCCTTGTTTATTTATGTTAATATTGTATTATTTTATAGAATAAAAACCTGCCATTTGACAATATAGGCCTAGGTACCAGTAGATAATAACAAACAACATAAAATACTTTTCTTATCAATCAGATGAGAACTAGAGAATTTATGCATACATAGAGAATTTATGTATACAGAGTTACAGAAGTTTATAAATTAAATATCCATTCATTCATATAGATATATATGGAAGGTATGTACTCTATAAATTTTGCACAAACAGGCCTTAAATTCAATATTTACTTACACCACATCTACAGCTGCTAGGTACTGGTGGCTTCAAATTGGGTCCAAGTATGTATCCATCGTTGTCTCGAGAATTTTGTGAGCACACAGACAAACGCATCTGAATAGCCCTAGGAATGGAAATGAAATCACAATTTTGGCTTTCCTATATTATTTGTAAAAACATGTAATATAAACAAAAATTGTATTTTCCACTATACAGCTAAAGAGAAGCATGGCATTATTATTGAAGCAGCACCATTATGATCAAGAAAGCACCCGATACAGGTAAAACTACATTCAGAATGAACTGTTAAAGAGATGTTAAAAAATAATTCCCAGAACATCTTCAAACATTAAAGGACAGCCTCTACAATATAAATATCTCCATATAAAAGAAATACAACAATAATTACTAAATTTGTTCACCTCGTTAACTTCACTGTGCCTTCATGTGATGGTTTGTGCTTACTGTAGGCTGGAATTTCCCACCTCTGAGTTGTCACATTAAAAAGTTTTAGGAACCTACAATGAGCACAAGTTGGACGAAAAGATACATCTTGTTCAGTCAGAAACGGTTCATTTTCACCTGCAGTCAGTTCAGAACTCTCTATATGTGCATAGAGCTGACAAGTACAAGAGTACCGAACTTCAGAACGCATGTTTCGACGGGTGACATGAACAATACATGACGGTAGCACAATCCCAGTCTGTGAATTAATGTCATTCATTACAAAAATGTCAAACTCATTTGTGTGACAACGCCAGAGAAGAGTTGCTTCAGCCGACATCATGTGCTCTAAAAAAGATGCATACAATTTCTTGTGAACAAAACCCGCCATATTTGTATTAGGAGCAGCTGAATCTGCAACAAATTCACAGCTATCATTCCCGCGCACACCTCTTAGTCTCTTAGGCTTGGGAAGTACATTAGTCATGTCAACATCTGCTGTCAAGTAATTTTCTGACTTGTACGGCTGAATCAGATGGCGCATGTTGATTCGCACTTGGTCAAAGTCTGCATGTTCAGGTGAGCATGAAAAATGTATAACTAGATTCCGGGAAGAATTGGGCAAATGTCCAGATGATTTGCGGCCACCAATATCTTGCCCACGAGGAACGTAGGAAAATCGTGATCTCGTGGGAATGTGAGAATGTTCAGATGTAATGCCTTTACCGACACATTTCGGTCTACAACCCCAGTGATAATTATTCACACAACTGAGTAAAGTGAATTGTGCTGATAAGGATGGTGGCTGACGATTATCACAAGGCAGGAATAACTGGTCTAATGACACACGTGTGTGGTTCTCGCCATCAACAGTATAGTTTTCAAGATGAGTTTGCCACTTATCCAACTCATGTACATTGTGTTCGAATCCATGAGCGAAGAGAAATCTGAAACACAAAATATAAGAGGAAGGCTCAGTGTCTTTGTTATCATATATTATATAATCTCACAAAAAACTTGTAATACTTGTGCTACAACAACAAAACGGTACACATATATCATAAGGTTCCATTTGAAGTTACTGATGTTAACAAATCATATCTTTATTTCCAATTCTCATGACTTGCGTCACACCCTAAATATTGATTTCGAAATATTAATGCTGCAGATGATTTCAAAGTTATGTCTATAGGTCTTCAAAGAGTTGTTATATGCCTACTTGGGAAAACTAACAACATAGAATTATGCTGATATATAAACATTTTAGCTAAGACTGATTGCAGCCTACTTGTCACTATTAATATGTCTTTACCTATCTTTTTCACAAGTGGGGTTAGCATTTACACGGTTTACAACAACCATAAAACACTTCACATGGCATTCTCTTTCAACGACTAGTTTCAATTGTGAACATTGGTTATTAAGACAGCTTTTTGCTTTTGGATTATCTCCAAAGACCAGCCTTTTCCACTTCTCACCAGTGCGGGAACGAACATTTGTGTCTGCAACAAAAGAAATCCCTCTACATGGTATTCATGTTTCCATGGTATTACTTTACTTATTATAAAATAATGTAAAAATTATTACACAATAATGTCTATTTCTGTAAATTATTCAATCTGAACAGTGTCACAAACTTTAAACTCCTTGTGATAAAGTAGGCTGCTGAGAATAAAAAAATGGTGTGAAATGTGAGCTTAGTGGCTTGGCACTTGATACTGATTTATACATTGATTAAACATGTTAAAGATAATATTCACCTTTTTGTGAAGTTTCTGGCATTGCCTTTTTGTTTGTATTTTTTTTGCTTGAAAGTGAATGCGCCACAATATCGTCATCAGTGAAAATGGCATAAAGCCTTATTGGCTCACCACCAATCTTTTCTTTCAATAACGTCTGACCATGCTCTTGGGAGAAGCCTTTGACATGTGATCCAGCCTCAAGGTATCTGTAGAAATACACATTTTTTTTTTTGAGGTTGAAAGAATAGTTGACTAAGCACCACGGCATATAACATACACTGTCTAACAGATAAAAGACCACCAGACCAAGCTGTAATAACAAATTTAATGTAAAGCGGCGGCAAACTAAACAGTAATATAAACATAAATGTTAAGTGACAACCACCAAAGATCAACAGATTAAGCTGTAATATGAACATAAATGTTAAGTGACAACCACCACCAAAGATCAACAGATTAAGCTGTAATATAAACATAAATGTTAAGTGACAAACACCAAAGATTAACATATTGAGCTGTAATATAAACATAAATGCTAAGTGACAAACACCAAAGATCAATATATTAGGCTGTAATAAACATAAATGTTAAGTGACAACCACCAAAGAGCAACAGATAAGGCTGTAATATAAACATACCGTATTTTTCGGTGTATAACCCGCTACTTTTTACTCCATGGAAGGCCTGGTGCGGGCAATATAACAAATGCAGAATATATATTGGTAAAGTCTGAATTCTTTTTACATGTTTAAATTTCTACTGCCGTAGATACTAGTCATCTACAATGCGATGTTTGTACTTCATGGACGGGCCCCCACTCGGCTGTCACCAGGCTATGTGAGCAGATGAGAACACGCTGCATATAGCCATCCCATGCCCTCACACTAACAGTCACAGCCACTCGATTATCAGGTTATGTTTTATTGCAGGTGGGACGTTTTAATGCCACAAGCCGATAAACGAGGTTAGCCTGGCCATCAAATAACTGAGCATTACATTTCATCTTTAAAATGTTCTCAAATGGAGATGGCAATATATATCAACAAAACGCTGCTTGTATTTAGATACACTGGAATGATAATTGTTTTTTTAAATGAGTCGACGAAATATGAATAGGCCTATATTAGAAACACGTAACTGATTACATTTCCCATGTCTAATTTCACACGTGCAGGCCCCAGAATGTTTTCGTATTGCGTTTACACTACTCGTGCCGGTGTTGACGCGCCATTTAGTAATTTGTAGTGTATCATCTCACATGGGTATGGGCGCTTGCATCGTATACAGTGGTTACTGGTAGTGACTATTCTACAATACACGGGTGGCACCACAAGGATTGCTGTGTTGACAGCCATACGAACACGCTCTATAGGCCTACACTAGCGGGTCTCAGATCTTATATCTCACCATTCATTGTGGCTTATAATCGGCCACTGATAGACTAAGAGCAACATGTTTTTAATTGTTATGCTTAATTACCGATGAGTCCTACATATCAGAAGATTTTACTCTATTGCCAAAATCATCCGTAGGACGCAACGTGTTATGTCACAACAGCTGTGTTGTGCATGAACCACGTAGATCGTTCGCTGATACACGTTGAGAGCTGGTACACATGGTACACGCAGAGTATACACTGGTGCGGGGTATCCATTGTCAAACCAACAGTTGTTGTTGAATTTACCCCTTTGTGGGCTATACACCGGAGCGGGATATAATTCGGAAAATACGGTAAATGTTAAGTGACAACCACCAAAGATCAACAGATTAGGCTGTAATATAAACATAAATGGTAAGCAAAAACTACCACCAAAGATCATATACCAAAGATGACCAAACTGAAATATGACATAAACATTTATATATATACATGTTACCGACAACCACCAAAGACCACATATATATGCTAGGGAGGACCAAAAAAAGCAGTATAAATATATATATTATATACAGCGTACAAAATGGTAAATGGTACACTTTTAATCACAGACCTTTTTGTATTGTTGATAGATAATCACCTGAAACATCACACAGCAAATATTTACTTTCAATCAATTGTTTAAAAAACACTTCCAACCACCTATATAATTTTAAAAAAAGCAAGAAACTAGATGTGAATGTATTCGGCACAAAAAAACTTAAAAGCATACACGAAATGAAGGATTACAAAATTTTGCACTGTTGAAAATCTAATCACCATGATTATAAATGGTAGTTCATTTGTCATAATATAGAATCAATAAACAAAAAATATATAATTAAAGTGGCATGTTTATACAATAAATAATAATAATATGTTTCTAATTATTATAATAAATATAATATATGCATTTATACATACCGAACAATTATGTCATCTGCAGCCTCAATGACTGAAAAATATAAGAGACTTTGTACTGCATCGGATGAAGCCAAGTTTAAAACAGATTTTTCCAATCCTGCCAAGTCACCAGCACATCCACATTCAACAATCGATTTGTCAGCTTCATATATCAGGTGCATGGCTTGAAAGCACATGTTCAAGTTCTTTTCAATCTTAGCAACAGCCTCTGAAATCACGACAATAAAAAAAGAGTAAATTTTTGCATGTAAATTGAAACAATAGGATCAATAAAAAATGAAAAAAATTATAATTTAAAAAGTTTTATTTTTTTGTAAACTATGGAGGTGCTTCAATACAGGCATAGATGATTATGCATTGTTTAGGGGTATTAATAATTTTACTTTTGAGTTACAAACTGATCGACTTTTAGGTATAAAATAAAAGTAGATATTTGTAAAAATTAAGTATAGACTAGGCCTAAGCTTAGACTAATTGTACATACAAGCGTTAGTACATGACATTTGTCAGTTCTCTATGTCTTTTCTACATGTAATTGTTTACTTTTAATTTAGAAAAAAAGGTCCATATGTGAAAAATTGCCTGACAAACCAAGGTTCAGATGGATACCTTTCAACCTGTTTGTGCACTGATTTTCAGACAAACTTACACAGAGCCACAGAATTAAAGTTCAGTTGGTGTCATATTTTCTTTTTTTAAATTGGTGGTATAATCACTACAAACCATCGGTGCTATTGACATCAATTGCTTCATCCTCTCTTGTGTCCAGCCCGCTATGTGCAGAGTGCTGCAACGAGGATTTTTTTTTTTATTTTACACACCATAGATATACATGTACAGTAGTTGAGATGGTTGTGTCATGTGGTGGCATAGCATCTAAGATACCACAATGTACTATTGATATACATAGTTATACTACTTGTATATTAATAACACAAAGCAGTGCTTTAAAATATATGTACTTGACACTGTGTTCTAGCTTCTATGAGACCATAATGATAAGAGGGTACCCAGAAGATGTATACAATCATGACTATGTATAGATAACTTTATTTTGGAGACATGTGCTCCATACATGTACATAGTTATAGTTCATTAACTTAGTTTACACTATGGTCTCAAAGCATCTATGAGACCATGATGATTAGTGAGTATTCAGAATATGACTATAAATAACATATTTATTGTATCCAGGGGCTTTATAAGAAATATACTTCTAACTGTGGTTTCATAGGATCTATGAGACCAGGATAATTAGAATGTACTCAAGAGATGCACATATAAGCATAAATCAAATATTGATGGTTGTGGGGGCTATACATTTCTTTAATAAATATACTTGACACTTTGATCTAATAGACTATGATTATTAGAGCCATAGTACTAAGAAGCTCTATATATAAGACTAAAAATACCTTATATATTTTAGTATTCGGGTGCTATATAATAAATATACTCGACAGTGTGATTTCATTGAATCTATTAACTTCTGTGAGACCACAATGATTAGTGGGTATTTCAAATTTGGGAAATGTATAGGGTCTACATGACTATAGACAATGTAATTTTGGGAAAGTTTGACAAATAAGGCATACCGGTAATTACTTGACAATGTTATGTAGAGCAAGAAGATTAAAGGGTTACTCAGGGGATTAATATTACTATAAACTCCACCTCTATACATTTGGGAAAGCTATGACAAACATAATTGATAATGTGGTCTCACAGGATATAAGAGACCACGATAACCATATATAATATATATACTTGACACTATGATCTCATAGCATCTATGAGACCACAATTATTAGAGAGTACTCAGGAGATGTAAAAAATATACTTGAAATTGTGGTCTAATAGGATCTGTGTTATAAAATATACCCGGATCTGTGGTCTTATGGTATCTATGAGATCGAAATTTATAATTGGAGGATACTCAGGAGTATATTATGATCATAACTAACACATTGATAGTTGTGGGGGCTCTATTATAAATATACTTGACACTGTGGTCTCATAGCATCTATGAGACCATGATGATGATAAGAGGGTATCAATATTCTGTATATATACGACTAAAATCATATATTTGAGTTTTTGGGTACTCTATAATAAATTTACTTGACAGTGTGATTTCATTAAATCTATTAGCTTCTGTGAGACCACGATGATTAGTGGGTATTCTTAATTTGAGAAATGTATAGGGTCTACATGACTATAGCCAAAGTCATTTTGGAAAGGTTTGACAAATAAGGTATATGTACTTGATGCAGTGTTATGTGGAGCAAGATGATTAGAGGGTACTCAAAGGCAAAATATTACTATAATAGTATAAACTCCACATTTATACATTTGGCAGATCTATAAGAAACATAATTGTGGTCTCACAGGATCTAAGAGACCACAAAAACAATACGTAATAAATATACTTGACACTGTGGTCTCATAGCATCTATGAGACCACGATGATTAGAGGGTACTCAGGAGATATATACATGATCAAAACTGAAATATTGATGGTTACGAATAATAATAAATATAATTGACACTGTGGTCTCCAAGCATCCACACGTATGAGACCATGATGGTACTTAAAAGATATATATATATAAAATATATTACTGCTTCTGCAGGGTGCTTTATAAGAAATATATGTTATCATGAGATGTATTACTTAACTGTACATAACATCATTTCTGGTTCATGTGCTCCATAAGATTTAATTACTTTAGCATTGTGGTCTCATAACATTTATCAGACCACAATGATTGGTAGGCATTCTAAATACAGGAAATGTATGACCATAGACAAGATCAGTGTGCTCAATGACTGAGGTATACATATATACTTGACAACATGGTCTCATAGCATCTATGAGACCACAATTATCGGAGGGTACTCAAGAGGTGATTATATGACTTTAACACCATATTTTTACATTCCAGTTTTCTATCAGAAATATTATTGACAATTTCGGCTTAGAGCATGTAGGAGACCCCTATAAGCATGATTGTAGGGTACTCATGAAATGTCTATATAATATTTGCGTATGGTTGCGGGGGCTCTACAATACACATACTTGACACTGTGGTCTCATAGCATCTATGAGACCAACATGATAAAAGGATACTCAGGAGATGTCTATATGACCACAAATAACATATTGATTGTTCCAGGCGCTCTATAATAAATATACTTGACAATGTGGTCTCATAGCATCTATGAGACCACGTTGGTTAGAGGGTACTCAGGAGTCTGGAGATATATAAATATATATATACATATTCATTGTTGCGGGGGGGGGGGGGCCTATAACATGTACATAGGATCACAAAGATTATATCGAGGGTACTCAGAATAATGTATAATGTATTATTATTATAATGTATTATAATTGAAATGTTTATAGACAACATATTTATGTTCGCATCTCAGGAGCAAAATGGGCCATGTCTGGGGAAGTCGTATGAAGCCCATTTTTTTTAAATTTTAATGAATAATAATGAATTTATTTCTAATTATAAAATAAACCAAGCAAAATGATTTTATATCACTCTCTTAACTTGACTGAACTGCCTGATCATAAAATAGTATGGTTTGGTTCATCTCAGTCTTTTCATAAAAATGGCTCTCATTTAAAAATTTAGTGTTCTTGTATCTTGAGAACCCCTAGTCCAAATTGCTTGTTATTTTGTATGTCTGCACTTACTTGCCTGGTCGCAAAATCGGGATGTTTTGGTTTCACTTAACCTTTTTTCCAAGAAAATAGTGACTAATCTAATTTTTTAATGGTTTTTGCTAGACGGGATGCCTTACAGACAGGAGAAATTTAAACAAAATGGCAGCAGTTTAAACTGATCCGACATAACTGTTCCATTAGTTATGGGCTGGCACGTGTAGTCTAGCTGCGGGCAGCAAGTCAGAAGGTCGTGGGTTCGAATTCCACATTGGACATGATAGGGATTTTTCTGTGACAGCCACAACCCAGGTTGAGTTTGACACAGGCTCAATGGGTAGGTCAAGCCACTGATTGAGACTCATCCACTTACGGATGTGACTTAGGTCTATGGTCCACTGGAGATGCTTAGCTACCAAGGCCCTGCAGGTGCTTGTGATGGCCGGGCCCAGATAACTCTGGGATAGGCTCGGTGCTCAGTCAGATTGAGGTCAAACTGACATATACCGGACCAGTCCTCCACATATGGAAATAGGAGGAGAGCTATGAAATACTCTCCTGAAAATTTCTACAGGAGCATTGAACTCTCCTCGTGGCGTGCAAAGCATGCTGGAAGTGATTTTTTGGGCTTATTTATCTTCAAAATTTTAACTTCTGGTGATCAGCACTGTGTATTGCTCTCCTTGCACTTGGTTAAGGAGCGCAAGAGGAGCGCCAGCGCCATCGTGCTCCTTATAAATGGAGGACTACCGGACCATATGACAGGAAGTTGGTCTCAGAGCCCGGTCATGTCCCAAGCCAAAGACAGACCTGCTGTGTCAACCCTCATATACAGACTGCACATGCACAGCACCTGCACTGCATAAAATAGAACGAAAAGGTTGCTGAACCAGATTTAACTATCGTTCATCGTGGGCGATAAGACTTGAAGCTTTTAATTAATTTGACGCTTTGGTCATCAGCACTAACGTTAACTGAATAACAGCCAACTCCGGTCGAGTAGACACTCCGATAATAAAAAATGAACCCTGGCTCGGTTCGCCAAAAAAATATATATATATCATTATGTTGCATCACGCAGTGACCTATGGGGGGAAATTTCCAGCAATTTGTTCTAATTAATTAATTTTTGAGGTTCTGTGACCGGGGTTCACGCAGTAGAAAAAACTTTTAAATCCCCAAAATTGTATATCAAAATAGTGAATTTCACATAATATACTGGAATTCAAGTTCTAGTCTGCTTACTTCTAAAATTGTCTATAATACAACTTTCCTGCATGTAAACCATGACAAACTGCCATTAAAAGCTGTGATTTTGCCCCTACAGCCGGGTTATAGATTAATCCTGCTGTAACCGGGGTCAATCAATATGGCGTCAGGTCAGGGCGTGGTGGATCATATATATATAATATATAATAAAAAAATGATGCATCACAATTTTGTAGGCCTATTGCTTATATTTTTTTTAAGTGACCCTGAAAACTGAGTAGAATTGGCGCGCACACCTATTTTTCCGGATCCCAAATTGATTGTAGAGCACTAAACAGTCCAATGGTGGCGGGCAAACACAACAAAGAGGTGCATCTTGTTTTTTTCTGGCCAGTCGTGTCTGCATGTAGCCCTTAATTTTTTATCCCCCCCGTAACGCTTTTTAACATTACGTTGACTATGCTCCATAATGCATCCTTTAACCCCCTCTAAGCGATATGTAATTGTTGAATGACCCCTAGGCATCAACATCAGAGCAGAATCTAGGATAATCTCTATGGGTGGAATCAAGGCTATATGTAGCTAGGTCGAAATAACTTTAATTTCAGGGCTAGCTAGGTTACCTCGCTAATATTTAGTCCAGATCAGTTTTGATTACTCATACGCAGGCCACAATCAAAGCCATATGAGAAAAATTTTTTCAACGTAGTGGCCGCATTCAGTAGAAAACAACCGGCAACGTTAAATAGTATGTGCAAAATTGTATTAAAACAAAATTAATTCACCCTGGCAAAATGTGAATCTGGGTAGGCCTAGAACTTAGAACGGGGACCAAACTTGCCTCTTGGGGTCACGCCCAACTTCTCTCACTCAGAAACGGATTGGCTAATCAACAATCGTACGGCATTGAGTCACGAGTGATTGACATTGTCATTGTTATAATCATATTCTGTGAAACGCAGTGACGTCACTCGGTGAAAAAAAGGTTATATAACACCCCCTTCTCCTAGGCCCTGGCCCCATACTTCATTCTGTGAAACGCAGTGACGTCACTCGGTGAAAGGTAAATTTTGCTATAAATTTTTTTTGAAGAATAACGTACGATTAGCCACCGCCAGTCAGAAATCAGATACGGATCCAGGTGAGGGGGGGATGGGGGGGGGGTGGTGGCGCCGAAAGAGTTGAGCTTGTAGACGTAGGCCTAAGTTGTAACCCCCTGCCCTGGGGCTGGGCGATAATAAAGATTTACGTCATTCAGTATGGGCGATAAAATGTGATAACTGAATGACGGGGGAGTACCATACAAACTCTTCCCATAGGCCTACTATATATCTTCTAATATATTATACTAGTATTAGTAATAACTTACTTCATTTGTGGGAAGTGCAATTCTTATATCGCTACTGTCCATTCTGTATATTTCTTGCTTTTTGTTGAAAACACGTGGTTGTCTTCTGCAGGAAATAAATAAATTCTTGCACCTGCGCAGTAGTTTCCCTATTTGCATAGCTGACGCTATGCAAACAGTTTGTCTATAATAATAGCGAAATGAGTTTAACCCATTGTGGCATAACCAAGCTCTTATAATGTAAATGATAATTATGTCTAATTACCTCTTTATCGCTGTCATACACCACGTAATGTATATGGCTTAACTTTATATTATGTTAGCATGTGAATTCAGAACAGTGTGCGGATAATAACCTCATTCTGGGAGGAAGTAAATTCAAATATAGCTATAATATAACAAAATACAAACTATAGACACCAAAAAGACATCAAAAACCTTTAACAAATCATTTGACAGTATATGATGCCTGGCATTGTATTCTTTAGTCTAAAAAACCCTAATCTAAACACTAAGATCGCTTAAATATGATATCTATAGAAGCTAAGATATCTACATTTTAGGTTCGGCTGGCGGCTATTTTGAATTATGGCGGCCATCTTGTATTAATAAATATAGTCTTGTGTATGAGATGTAACCCTCTGAAATTAAATATATATTATCAGGCATTCAAATCATCATTTTATCCAAAAAAAGTCAAGTTGTGCCCTCTTTGCTAAAACGTTAATGTGGGATATTGTATTTCAATAGTCAAGTGACCTATGGCCTTCCAATGACTCCAACAATAATAATGTTGTCAAAATTGCATTATGGGATCTCGAAACCCAAACTTAGAGCTAAACAACACATTTCTAGAATCGCCGGGACTGTATTGATAAACGATTACTTTTTTTGGTGGCCATTTTGGAAATATGCAAATTAGCTAATTAAATATGCACAATCTCGAATGGTATCTGGCGGATTTGCAATCTACGAGAAAAAATACAATAGAAACCGTTGAGAAAAGTTTGACAGACATGTTTTTAGATTGTTAGGATATAGCCCTGTCTATAATTTTTAATATTGTGGACGTACGGAATTAGATAGCCTACATATATATGTTGTCATATATACTGTCTCCATTGTCAGGAAATGTTTAACCAACATAAACAAGACGTTGATCTAATGTTGGTTTAATGCAGGGACATCGTCTGCGACACGGTGCTGATATTAAACCAGCATTTAATATTTGTTTCTTGTTTACAGGATCGATACATTGAATGAAAATATCTGGTTACTAATCCAGCAAGCAAAGGGACATATTACCCAACATTGGTTCAATGCTGGTTCACCGTTTACAACGCTGGCCCAACATTTTTCTGGGTTATACATATCAAAAGACTATTAATTATTGGTTATTGAGAGCATCCAGTAGACACTCGAGGCAAATACATCTCCTTACTGGCGTATTGATGATCAGTCATTTTGACATGTCAAATTTTGATCAATTTTCTGTCCGACAGTTCAAGGTCATATTACAAAAATCCCTCTAAGCTGCGAACTTAGCACCATCAAGTTTCTTACACCAGAGATGCTAAGCTGTAATTTGGTTAAAAGGACATGCCCAGGTCATAAATCATAAAAAAATTGATGATTTTATTTTAGCTTTATAATTATAACCATAGTCATGATGTAAACATGTCCATAGACTAGAACTGCAAAAGTTTTTTTTTTATTTTTGTGCTGCGCATTCACCAGTTAGGCTAGATATAGAGACGAAATTCCTGATTTCTAATTATTGACAACCATGTCAAAAATAAGAAATACGGGAATTGTATTTCTGGTAAGTGCGCAACACAAAAATAAAAAAAAACTTATGCAGTTCTAGTCTATGGACATGTTTACATCATATGGTCATATTAAGAAGTCAAAATGAAATCACCGATTTTGTTTATGATTTTAGACCTGGCCCGGGCATGTCCCTTTAACATATAACTCATAATGTTACGCTTTGTGGCTGGGTAACTCCTTAAATACTGCAGCTAGAGACCGCCTGCTGCTCCACTATAAATATCTGTTTTTTTTCCACAAATCAACACAATTGTCAGTACTAGAAGCCATGCATCGTGTGCAACACCACCTCAAATGACAAAAAAATAAATGATGTTCTTCAGATCTTTAAGGGTTAGGCCCTATGCTTCAGAAATAACATAGTTACAGCTTTTTGCTCAAGTGTGGGATGAACAACTGGTGTGCGGCCAGCGCCTGCTTCGAGTGCTCATGCAGCGCAGGGCAAAGTTATTGCCCGCAACTGCCTGTTCAGCTTACCATGCAGCCATGTGACACAAAGCAAATGTATCTGGCGTTGAAATGACGTTGTTCTAGAGCGCCCTACGTGTTTCTGGTGGTTTTTTGGCATGTACATTAATGCGTTCTCATGCGTTCAATACTGAGAACATGCACAGCTGCTTGTGGCGCTAACAGTTTGTACAAAAATATGCGTAGCCTTAGTACAGAGATTGTTTCATATGGTGATGGTGTTCGGCAAAAATAAGATTTATAAGCATTATTTGACGGGCTGAGAGTGAGAAGAGTATACCTCCACGGGTGGAACCCACGTGTCTGGCTTGTGGACATGGTCAGCCACCTCTGCCAGGGTTTCCTTGCAGGTGTAGTTCTACGAGATAATTATACGGTACATCATTGGGATCCTCATGTTGTTTTGACGGGCAGCAAGGGGCTCCCAGCCGAGGTGACCAATCATCTCACTCACACTTCTCGTGTTGTGAAGACGGTTGCAAGTGTGTCTTGCAGCTCTCCTCTGAACCATTTCCAGTTTTTAAAAATATTTTTAGCTGTTTGTGGGCTCAAAACCGTGGCGGCATATTCCAGATAAGGCCTTACTAGGGACTGAAATGCTAATTGTGTTTTAATGTTTGGGATGCTGTCTTAAGGTTTCTTCCAAGGAGGCTGACGATACTGTTGGTTTTTCTGGTAGTGTTACTATGTGTGTGTTCCATTTCAAGACTGAAGTAAGCGTGAGGCCGAAGTATTTATAGCGGTTCTCATGGTAAAACACTTGTCTGCATTCATTTGCATCAGCCAAGTGTCTCAGAGCCGACAGCGTCAAGGTCAGACTGCAGTAGGCCTAGATCAGCGTATTTTTTTGTTCCTGATGGGGCGGTAAATAATACAGTCATCGGCAAACGAGCAGGCTGTGCAAAAATTATTTACAACTGTATCAGGTAGGTCATTTATGTAAATTAAGAATAGTATGGGCCCCAGGACAGTACCCTGTGGCACACCTGACCATACAGGAGCACTATCAGAGGAGGCCCCATCAATGACTAGGCCTACTCTCTGAAATCTAGCGGAGAGGAAGTTCGATATGAATATATACTCAGCTGGTATATGGCATCCGAGGGGATACTCTAGGGTTTATCCACCCATAGTAGCCCCTCGGATGCCATACCAGTTTATAATTTAGACGCTTAGCCTATGAGGGACTTTATCAAAATCTTTGCTAGCTAAAGTCCATGATAAGCATGTCTGTTTGTGTTGTGCAACCGGCTAGATCCTGAAAAAGAAGAAGAAGCTGAGATTCGCAAGATTGATTTCGACGAAAGCCATGCTGGAGAGGAAATAAGATGTTTTTAATATCTAGGTGTTTATAAGATTACTAACAATAATGTGCTCAATAATTTTGGATGATATGCATGTTAATGAGACTAATAATATTTCAAACTATTCAGTAGGCCTATAACAGTTATTATATTTTTTACACATTGTTTTGGCCACCGGTATAATGTTTAAATTGAAATATAAAATTCACTATTAACACCATATTGTAACAATCATAAAAATAACTAGAAAAGTAGTTATCGAACTCAGAGGCCCGCCTTTAGTCTGTTTGAGTGCTATTGACAAAATCGGCTTAATATTTTCTAAACATAACAGCTGTGTACATATTGGTCTTCCTCGTGGGACAGAATCCTAAGTGTACAGGATATAGGAAAGAACCAATAAGGATACATGTTCAAATATATCTTTAACGTGTATTCCTTCCACCACCATCGCCAGTGCTGGCAAACAATAATTCAATACTTGCCTAAGATGTACCTCGTACAGAGGATGTAGGCCTATACCCACCAAAAACACGTGGCATTCACCCAATGCTGTTTCAATGTTGACCTAGAGTCTTCGACGCTGGCCCGTCATTGAAACAGCACTGGGTGATTGTACCAGGTTTTCTGACTGCTGCATTATGCGGGTGACGCCTTACATCCCGGCGCCAGAAACATCAGATAACACCATACATTGGCACAATGCTGATGTAATGCTGGGCCACCGTCTGCGACGCTGGGCCAACATAAATTCAACCAAAACCCTTAAGCTTTGAACCACAAATATAATCGTGACTATTGTTTTTCTGAACACTTGTTTAAGACAAAAGTACTTTATCTAGGGACCTGAGACGATATATTGGACATTTTCATAATGACTGGTGTACAGAAATGTGAGCCGTTTCCCACACACAGCATCCCCTTTCCCCTAAATAAGACATCGCCTCAGACAATCTCTATTCATCTAATAAAATGCTTTACCTATGTCAATGGAAAGAGAAAATATGGGTTTATTACTTGCCAATAATAAAACTACAATTATAACCCTGTCATATGAAAATGGGGGGGGGGGGGCACTTCCACACTTAGGACTACTGGGCCGCTAGACAGGGTGCCTCTTTGAGCTTCCAGCTTTGGCACAGGGTGTCTTCCGGAATTGGGACAGGGTCTTTTTTTGTGCTTCCAAATCTGGGCACCCGCTTAGCATGTATTTTGCTGTTTTTTCAGGCCATTATCAGCCAAATTCCATCTCATTTTCCAGCCTAATAGCCTCAAAATGTTCTAAACAAATATTCATGGAACATGAAATATATTGGTAGGCCTATAGTAATTAGGCTACACCATAAGCTGATCAATTAAATTCGGTGTTAAATTCAAAATTGGGACAGGGTGTCTTTTTAGCCGCGAGGCGAATTGGGACAGGGTCAGGTTTTGAACATGCCGGATGAACACCCCTACCCATTTCTAAGGCGAGTACTCCCCCCCCCCCCGGGGGGGGGGGCCTGTCCGAGTTTTACAAACATCACTAAAGTAACGTTAGGCTATTATGATTCGCTTACCCAATTCCAATTCCGAATTATATGCTTTTGTATCTGGGAGGTGGAGGCCAGAGTTCATTTCCGGTGCGGAATCCACAGGACTGCGAAAATGGCAGCTCTTCTGATTCGAAACAATAAAGAGCGCTGTTTGTAAGAAATTATTCATCGATATGGTTTGTGCTTGTGTAAACAAATAACTTATTTTAAACAGAACAATTGTTTTTTATTTGTGTGCCTTTTTTGATGATAATAGACTGTTCAAGTGTGCTTTATACAGTTTGAACATTGTTGCAAAAGTTCTGTTGTTAAACAATGTTTGTTGAGAATGAGAAAGTAACCGGAAGCGCCGCTGTCAGTGTCACACTCAGTCACTGTCAGTGACACACTGCATGTACTGAAACAGTGAAGAATCCACGGCGTCCTTTCCGCCCCGTCCTCCGTCTCATGTTGGCGTTCCCAGGTTTCCATTGCTTCAAGACTTCAGTAGCCGAGTAGGCCCTGGCCCCTGCTCCTAATATTGAGTCTAACTTGCTTAGTTAGTCTAGGCTAGGGCTAGGCCCTAGGGCTAGGCTAAGCCTAAGGCCAGTAAGGGAGTAAGGCTAAAGTTTGCTTTCCGGTATCCAGTCACTGAGTCAGTCAATTCTCCAGCGATCGTCACAAAATTTTGTAACCATTATTTTCTGGTCATTTGGCAACAACCCTGAAAATTTCGCGAAATTCTTTTCAGCATTTCAAAAGTTGGATCATTTGACATGTAAGTTTTTGTAACGAAATTCTGAGAATAAACCGGAATGAAGTTAATGGCTTTATACATGTTATAGAGGAGCGTCATTAATAGACATTTACTACATGTCAAATGGTCTAACTTTTGAACTATGAAATATTTTTTCACAAAATTTTCAGGATCGATGCCAAATGACAAAAAAATAGGGTTTGCAAAATTTCAAGAAAATCGCTTGAAAATTGACTGATTGGATACCAAAAAGCTAAATTTCATTTTGGACCATCCTCCACATGTCTACCGTCGGACAAACTATAGCTACAGCAGCCAATAAAATTACGGATTTTTTTTACCAGACATACAGGTCTGGTAAATTTGCTTGTTTGCCAGACGTCAGAATTTTTTTCCCGGACAAGAATGTTCCAGTGATTAGGATCTCACTTTCCTTGCCGTTGCAGACATTTTTCTGATGATTAACCCTCACAACGCTATATGTACAGACGGCCGGAACCGAGTTAGCATATAACATGTATAATCGGTTCCCATACATGTGCGTTTGTTTACATACATTGTCATAGGCCTACCTCACGATTTCAGGCCAAGATAGACATGATCACAGGTGTGTAAAATTGGTGGCCAGCTAGCTATTGGACATAAAAGATGGCCCCAAATATGGATTATAAATTATATATTTGTGCATGGTTATGCGCTTACAGGGCCATTTAAGTGCAGGCATACCTGCGAGCCGAATTTTACGATGTCGTTCGTATAGGCATTCGTTTGATCAATTTTAGAAAACAAAGTTCTATCAATGTTTCTCATGCTAGATTTTACTTAAAATGTTGTGCTTTGTTCTCAAAATGATTTTGTTTCATTTCCTCAAGTTTTAATCGCAATTATCCCGCCGAGACGACCATAACTATGATCATGATGATCAACCAGTGTTTGTGACTCGTTGTCCGCCATTTTGTTTTGCGGTGGAGGATGGTCCAAAATGAAAGTGAGCTGTGAGGTATCCAGTCAGTCAATTATTAAGGGATTGTCACAAAATTTTGTAACCATTATTATCTAGTCATTTGGCAATAAACCTGGAAATTTTGCAAAATTCCATTGAGTATTTCAAAAGTTAGACCATTTGACATGTAACGCAATTTTCAGGATACTCAAGATTTGTCAACGAAAAGAAGGCATTTAACTTCTGTCCATCCAACCAACTTATTTTTTAACTTCCAACAGTTTTTTACTGTCAAAACAGCGTCGTAATCAGGGTTCCTAATAAGGGCTGAAAGTCTGGTTGTCCGTTGGACAACCACTGTTACCAGGTTACCACATTCTCAAAATGTGGTTGTCCGCCTGATTTTTTGGTTGTCCGCATGCCTTTGTTTAGGGCGGCTCCTAGCTAAGCCTAATCTTGGAAAGAGTGATATTTTGTCGTCAACTGACTACTTCTCTGTACGGATCAGTTTTAGTGCCTAGGCCTATATTGTTATCGACCTGTGACGACCAACTTTCTGTTTAACACGTCTCAAGACCTTCAAAATTTGGCAGCGTTAACAGACTTTGATCTAATTTTTATTACATATTTTTTCGTTTGTGCAGTTAATTAGTGTCAATAATTAATATTATTTATGCTTATATATGTTTGTGGAACAATTTAGTAACCTTATATAGAATGCTTAATGTATTTAAACTAGGCCTACATGACTGCAGTCTTCAAAAGGTGGCTTTGATTCTTAGAAGTGCTATATTTGACGCGATAACGGCGGCACCATTGACATAGATAGACCTACACTGTTGTGGGAAACTGGTACAGCGTTGGGTCAATACAGACTGCGTCGGACCACTATTGAATCAGCATTGGACTGGCACTCCCAATTGGGATAAGATCTGTTAAAACATGAAATAGTTACTACATCCATGCTCAAAAGTAGTGAAATACAATTTGCATAGACTAGTTGCGAATAACAATGTATTGCAGATCAGTATCATTCTCACGATCTATCATACCTACCATGATCTACCTGTACTGCAACTGCTTACCACGTGCATTGCTGTTCCTTCTTGTTGCGACTCCTCCTATCAAACGTTGATTATCAAGACATACCCAGGGCCAGCCTTGGCTCATAGACATTATTAGCCAAGTAATTAGCCAAATGAGAAAACCTTTAGCCAAATCTGTATCTTGTTAGCCGAAGCCGCATGGCGATGCATTGACAAATATCTTATGGTAATTATTTGAAAATAAAATGTGCTCTCTGGTGCATTCTATAGGCTTTTTAGAGCTGGTATATTGCTTTTCTCAGAATTGATTTTATTTACAATAATACCCTATCTATAAATTAATGCAATTTAGCGTAATTTTAATTTGAACTACATGAAAATAAAAGGTGATCTCTGGTACATTTAATAGGCATTTTGGAGGAAGTATATTGCTTTTCTCTGAGTTGATTTTTTTTACAAGAATACCCAATCCATAACTGTATTCACCTTAGCTTAATTTTAAATACATGTACTAGTACTTTGTGGAACACTACTCAATGTAGGTGTCGATTTTAGGCCGTTAAAATGAACTGCAATTTTGAAAACAGAACTGTTGGTTTGACAAGCAGAGATTCGTACAGTCTAGAGGCATGGCCATGGTTATTGGTCAATATGGATTGGTTCGTGGTTGGCTTTTATCTTATTCTATCTTTCTTAAATTTCAGATAGTGGGCAACCGGTATTAGAAGAAGGATTTCACAAATTTTGAGTGACAATAATGAATAAACGGCTGAGATATCGCGATCGCCAAAGCATGCAAAGGGAAGCCCGTTGCGTCAACATCGTAATTTTCGATTGATAAATTGGCATCTAATTGGCTATTTCAATCGGGTCGTGGTTAGCTCATTTCTCATTTTTTCTAAAAATTGAGATAGTGGGCAGTCTATATTAGTCAAATGGTTCCATGCAATTTCAGCTCAATTAAATAAAAGGCTGAGATATTGTGATCGACAAAGAGACATCTGTTGCACCTACATCGTAATTTTTGATTGGCCAATTTGCATTTAATTGGCTATTTTTGTCGGGTCGTGGTTGGCTGATTTCTCATTCTATCTTCCTAAAAACTTAGATGGTGGGACATCGATATTCGGACATGTAGAAGGACTTCACAAATTTTCAGCTAAATTAACAAATAAACAGCAGAGATATCGCGACGTACATACCGACACCTGCTGCACCGACATCGTAATTTTTCGGTTTTCTGTGTCATAACCCTGCATACCTGCAAGTCCAACACACAAGTCATAATGACAGGGAAGGGGAGGGAAGACGATAAAGGAAACAGCCCCAGGAAACGGAAACCTGGGGATTCCCCACTGACTAGAGGAATGTGTGTAGGCATTGCGATATCAATGAATAAATGTTTACATGTGGCTTCAGCACTGATTCATAGCAAATGTCGCATGACGTTAAGCTGTTTTCGAGAAAACTAATTGTTATGTTTAGACCTAAAAACTGTTCCAAAGATTCATATTTGGTTGTCTGTGACAACTTTTGGTTGTCTTGGACAACCGGACAGCCACTATTACAAACCCTGGTAATCAACGTTTGTTTACGACCAGCGCGCAAATTTGCACGCTTCTCTTCATGGGGAAGTATGTGTATAATGCGAATCAATGTTGACTTTCGTTATGGATGGATTCTAGGCCCTCGCTCGTGGCAGGCCAGGAACTTGGCTAGGCCTAGGCTGACGTTATACCCGCCGTCAGATTAACTTGTATCGCATGTTTCTCGCCGATTTCTCAGTTGAATTCTCGACCGATTTTGATTAAATTTTGCAAGGACTATTTTCGAGTCACGCAGCGACTACCGTGGAATTTTCATCAAAAAATATTGTATCTCTAAAAATTTAGACCATCTAGCATATGTAGTACAATTCAGGGCTAAAAACAAACTTTAATTTAACCAGTTTAACAAGTGCTAACAGTAGGCCTAACCAGAGCTCCAGATAATTTTTTGGTTTGAGGAGTATTTTACTCATTGAAATGAGTGATGAGGAGTGAAATATGATAAAAAAATAAACGAGCAGTATTTTTCATGCAACAACATGATAGCTTTATTTACATCATTTTTTCTTACAGCCACATAGCTTTCTTCACGTAAAAAATACAACAATCATTTCATTTTTCTGGGGTTTTTTTTACTTTGATGGGTATTTTAATAGTTTTTATGAGTAATATTACTCCTCAGATTTTCTATCAATGAGTATTTTCTGTTTTTCCATGCGTATTTTACTCATATACGCATGCTATCTGGAGCCCTGGGCCTAACACAGGTAGGCCTATCTCAGTATCTGTTTGTATAGGCTACTGCATCTATAGACATTTTCACACCATGAAATTGGAAACAAGGATATTTTTTAGGATGGCCTTAGATATTCTGGAGTTGAGGGCCCGGGTTGACAGACTTCCACAGACTTAGGCGACTCACACGTGGAGGAGGGGCAATTACACTTCCTAACTTGCACAGGGAAAGGTTTGATCAAACAGTTGTTTGTACGTGCAATCCTGTCTATTAGCGTGTAAACACGTTGACACACCTCGCTACTTCGTGTCCGTATGATTCCGTCTGGGCGAAAGGAGTCCCAATCCGTGGTTTGGTGTGCATGCCGAACTACGCACACGCCGTGTAAACAATTTTTACCAGTCTTGCGTCAACGCACAACGGACTGGTAATCTAGATGAAATCCATATTGTAAGCATCAGGTGAAGGTTATCGAAAAATATACATATATGCCTATTTGAAATCGAATTGTAGCTGTGGCCATAACTTTATTCTTTAAAATAAAACAAAAATACCCAGAATTATATATTATTATTGTTCCGGACAGTTTTAATTTGCTGAGAAAGACAAAATAATAAAGTATTCACTTACAGTAGGGATTACATCTAGCTTACCATGTCCGCGTGACGGAAACGGTCGTTAGTGGATGTTTTTCCGTGCACGCACACGAAAGTGCGTGAAGGACACTTGCACGCGTATACACAGGCTGGCGCCACAACTCACGGAGACGACTTGGCACGGGAATCATCCCAGTGAAAGCCAGTGCAAAGTAGTGATATTTTTCGCTTGCATTCCCACTTGTGTGCATGCTCGTCTTTAAAGTCACATTATCAGCTTTTTAGTCGTCGAAATGCACGCACTCCAACGGAACGATATGTATAACCATAACCATAATAAATAGAAAACACGGATTTGGGGCGACTCCAACGGGCAATGACGGGGAGGGGAAGTGGGTTGTCATCAGGCCATCCTAAAAGATTGTTTCCTATTTCCGACAGCATGGGTGAAAATAGGAGTAAAAGTTAGTCCTACCGCATGGAATCCATTCGTCTGCGGGGCTGGTCAGACCACTGGTTAAGGTCTGATTAGAGTCTATGCAAGTTAAAAAATAATTAAACCTCCCGGAAAAAAAATAACAGACTAGCCTAGGCCATAGCTAAAAAAAAAATTGTCATGGTCCATCGAGATGAACTCACGACCCACTACTTAACAGGCCCTAGTGCTATCCACTACACCAGGGAGTCATTCAGTCAACTCAGTGGCCAACAATGGCTATCATATTATGCCCTTTTGAAGCAAGTGAAATCGTCCATGTCTGTAGCGACGTCTAGCAACCAGTTTGGCAACGTCTTGGATACCCATGAGTTTGGGAATTGGGAAATCTCAATTTCCTGAAATGCTAGGGGTGACCGGAATAAACTGGGCCTCGGGATGAAGCAGAGGTTAACACTAGCACTAAAAGTAGCCCTAACACAGGTAGGCCTATCTGCTTACGCACAGTCAGTACTATATAGGCTACATTGTAGTACTGCTTGGACATTTTCACACCATGAAATCGGAAACAAGGATATTTTTTAGGATGGCCTTAGGTAATCAGGAGTTGACCACTGGGGCTGATGGACTTCCACGGACATCAGGCGACTCACACGTGGAGGAGGCGACTCACACGTGGAGGAGGGGCAATTATACTTCGTAACTTGCACGGAGAAAGGTTTGATCAAAAGGTTGTTTGTACGTGCAATCATGTCTATTAGCGTGTAAACACGTTGACACACCTCGCTTCTTCGTGTCCGTATGATTCCGTCTGGGCGAAAGGAGTCACAATCCGTGGTTTGGTGTGCACGCCGAGGTACGCACACGCCGTGTAAATAATTTTTCACGGGCTTGCGTCGACGCACTCCCGTCTGTGCTTACGCACAACGGACTGGTAAGCTAGAGGGAATTCCTACTGTAAATATAAAAACATTGTTGAAGTCTCTCGTAAACGGTTAATCCACATGATCCAAGTGACCACAAGATGATGTTATTGCAATTAACCATTTACACTCTGGAGATGTCTGTCCAACGGCAATGTTACAACAGTTACTTATTATATTATTATATAATTTTTTTAATTCATTAATATGGTTGGCAGGCCTTGCAGAGTTCGTCTCGACCTGTTCCCATCAACCAAAGTTAATAACCAGAAATAATAATGGCTTGTACCATTATTTACATTATATCTGGATGCTGGGATGCATTGGGTGCTAGATTTATAAGCCCAGCTATAGTCATGCCCCATTAGTCATCAATTGTCTACCTATAGTCAACTATAGGTAGACAAGGAAGTCGGGGGAGGGAGGGTGTAGCATGCTTGGCGACCCCCACTAAAAATAAAAGCTGGCCCAATGCCGGACCAGTGTCTACGACGTTGTACCCACATCAAAGCAACACAAACTGTGTAGCTTGCATTTGCTGATAATCCACATTTATAAATATATATACCAGTGTGCATGATTGGCACTCGCCCGCTCGCCGATGCGAGTAGGAAAAAAAACGGGCGAGTTCGGCTGGCCACGAACTCGCCCAGCTTGGCGAGTGCATATTTTCCCGTAATTTAAACATGTAGGCCCTAGTCTGCTGTGAAAAAAATGATTTGTCACGATAGATTTGTTCATGTCACGCAATTGTGACCTGACAGGTTCTAAAAGATTGGCGTAATTACGGCACGATTGGAGATTTTCGGATCAGCGCGTAGACTGCCTGGAGTGCATCGCTGACCCGGTACGCATGCACTGAGCTCTAAGTATGCGGTACTTGTCTGAGCAATTGGTCAATTGTGTTACCCCCTTATAGGGTCAATTGTAACAGACATGCGTGCACACGCCTGCATTTGTTGGCGAGTACGCATGTTGTTCCATACACGTGCAATGTATGACATGTAAACAAATATCGGCAACTAGATGTAAACATTGGTAAAGGACGTCACAGACAGTATAATTTATTTAACGCCCACCACTAAATGACATGTTTATAATTAAACTGCCAATTAAAAGATTATACATATACACTGATATATCTCATTATAATTTATATGTTCACATATCCTGTTTTAAACATTTATTAACAAGTCATTAGTTTTTTGTCAATTTTTCATTGATTGAACACGTCTTAGACTTAGTTGAATTAGAACTTTGTACTCCAGCAGCACCTCCAATGTGGAGTATCAGGCTTCAGGGGGGAAAGAGGCTGGTAGACCAGCTGACTCTTGAATGCTGGCACAGTTCTAAGAATCAGCTCAGTGCCCCTTGTTTCGGGCGAGTTCAAATTTTACTGGGCGAGTAGCACTTCAGATGCACTCGCCCGAATGGGCGAGTGGTATAATCAGTTAGTTATTCACACTGTATACATTTACGCATCCATGGGCCTGAGCAAAAAACACACATACTAGTATATGCCTATGTACAAAGCGAAATTTACCAAACTGTTCTAAATAGTTGAATTATTTTTTTGTGTAAATTATAAGAATCGCTTCGAGTGATATATTATTTTTTATGATATATGCTAAAAAAACATGATTATGATTAATATAATCATGATTACAGTGCTTTTAGAATGTCGATTACAATTATGATTAGGAGAACAGGTCATTTTTTTTTCTCAATTCTGATTATAATCATGATTACACAATTTCAAAAAATATGATTACGATTATGATTATATTGTAATCGATTAAAAATCATAATTGACGATCATGAATATAATCGACCCCAACCCTGGTGTTAACATGGTTAATACTTGTGGAATGTTCAGTATTCAATTTGTTTGAAAAAAAAAATGTATACAGTACTGTGAAGAAATTGAACTGTGGCTTTTCTTAGGCCAATGTAGCTATGAGTAACTGGCCTCACTGTGGTCAACTGGAAAATGTTTATTCATTTCAACATTGATTTTTTTATTTTTCAGATCATCTCTGTGATTTAAAAGACGAGGATATTTCAAGTGTTATCGTCTTCATGTGTGAAGGAGTATTCTGATGATGAGGGAATATAAAGTGGTTGTGCTGGGGAGTGGAGGTGTCGGCAAGTCTGCCCTCACTGTCAAGTTTGTCTCTGGGACATTCATGGAAAAGTATGATCCAACAATTGAGGATTTCTACAGAAAAGAAATTGAAGTTGATGGAGCGCCATCTGTTTTAGAGATTTTGGATACAGCTGGCACAGAACAATTTGCCTCCATGCGAGACTTGTACATCAAAAATGGTCAGGGATTTGTCATTGTGTATAGTATTACTAGCCTGCAGACATTTGAGGATATTCGCTCAATGCGGGAACAGATTGTGCGTGTGAAAGGCACAGACAGGGCCCCCATGCTTCTTGTTGGCAATAAATGTGACTTGGAGCATCAGCGCGAAGTAGGCAGCCATGAGGGACAATCTCTTGCTCAGTTTTGGGGCTGCCCCTTTCTGGAAGCATCTGCTAAAAGCACACAGAATGTGAATGAAGTCTTCATTGAAATTGTCCGTGAAATGAACTGTTCACCTCCTAAAAGCACACAGGGATGCTGCACTATATTATAGCCTGGTAAGTTATGCCAATTGTCACTTCACTGTCAAATATCTGCCAGTTTTACTCGAGTATTATCCATCCAGCAATTTGCCCAAATATACAATTAATTGTACATATTCTAGGGCTGTGTTGTGATGTTTATATATGACTCAATCTGCTAACGCAGAATTCAAGTGGCAAACAGGTACATTCCCCGTCATGGCATGGTACCATGATCTGCATTCATATTAAAAATTAAGATTAAAACATTTATTCGGATACCTACATTATCAACGTTCTTTTGAAAGATACAAACACATTTCCCCAAAAAAAAAAAAAAATTCTGAAGCCATAATGTATGAACATGTAGCCTATGTAGGCTACAGGGTTTAAAACTAGCATTTTAGCACAAGAAGGGACAAGGGCAGGCATAAACAGATAAAAGAATAGGCCTACAGTCCTGACTTCCAAGAAATTTACCAAACCCTACTCAATGTTTTCTCAATTTCTATTGATTACCAACAATATGCGTGGGGATTAACCCTTTAACCGCCGGTGCCATCAATATTTGTTTTTAGCCCGCCTTTTAATTTTAATTAAAAAAGGTGGGCTATTGCAATTGAAGTTCGGCGTCGTCGGCGTCGGCGTTAACATTTACTTGTGGGCGCGATAACTTGAACAGTTTTCCATGTTTCCTTCCCAAATTTGTTTTGCATGTTACTAATGACCACTTCTCGGACAAGTTCAATAATGGCTGAAAAAAAATTCAAAATGGCCGACTTATTGCGATTTTTCACCTTTTACGTCAATAATTTGATCTTGTGGGCGCGATAACTTGAAAAGTTTTCCACGTATCCTTTTCAAATTTGTTATGCATGTTACTAATGACCAGTTCTCGGACAAGTTCAATAATGGCCGAAAAAAAAAAAAAATGGCCGATTTATTGCGATTTTTCACATTTTACGTCAATAATTTGACCTTGTGGGCGGGATAACTTAAAAAGTTTTTCACATATCCTTTTCAAATTTGTCATGCATGTTACTAATGACCAGTTCTCGGACAAGTTCAATAATGGCCAAAAAAAAATAAAAAATGGCCGATTTATTGCGATTTTTCACATTTTACGTCAATAATTCGACCTTGTGGGCGCGATAAGTTGAAAAGTTTTTCACATATCCTCTTCAAATTGGTTATGCATGTTACTAATAAGTAGTTCTTGGACAAGTTCAATAATGGCCAAAAAAAAAAAAAAAATGGCCGATTTATTGCGATTTTTCACATTTTACGTCAATAATTTGACCTTGTGGGCGCGAAAACTTGAAAAGTTTTTCACATATCCTCTTCAAATTGGTTATGCATTTTACTAATAAGTAGTTCTTGGAGAAGTTCAATAATGGCTGAAAAAAAATTCAAAATGGTTGATTTATTGTGATTTTTCGCATTTTATGTCAATAATTTGACCTTGTGGGCGCGATAACCTAAAAAGTTGTTTATGTATCATCTTCAAATCTGTTATGCATGCTACTAATAACCAGTTCTCAGACAAGTTCAATGATTGCTGGAAAAAAATTGAAAATGGTCGATTTATTGTCATTTTTCGCATTTTAAGTCAATAATTTGATCTTGTGGCTGCAATAATGACTTCATGTTCAATAATGGCGGCGGGCTATTGTCGAGTGTGCTCTTGTTTACATTTTTTTTTAGCATATTACATATCAGCTTTTAACCCTTTCACCACTAAAGCCCGTTTTTATGTGCTGAATGCTATGGCATTCAGCACATAAAAACGGGCTTCAGTGGTGAAAGGGTTAAACCCAGGTGTTAAAAAGTGACATAAATCAGCAGGATTTGAAATTTGTTGACCTTCATTCGGTCAAATCTGAATAATTTTCACTCACTTGAAGTTGTGGATCGCGTCAGCGAGACATTACTTCAAGTGGGTGAAAATTCCAATTGAATTATTTGGCAGCTAAGATTTACCAACAATTTTCATGCTGCTGGCAAACATAATCCTTGATCCGCTACAGGTAGACTTTGACAAATGAGCCACTAAAACAATAACACATTCATGATGGATTGTCATTTTGTTCCTCCACCACAGGGGCCAGAATTCAGGGAACATTTTTTTCAGTATCGAATACTGAAAAGCTAGATCAGGGTTCGAAATTAGTGGTGGCCCGATGGCCCGAGGCCACCAAATTTTCAGCAGGACCACCAGAACACTGGGTAGCAGTGGTCCGACTGGCCACAAAATTTTTCCAGCACAAAATTGTTTAACAGAACTAATAATGATTTCTCTGTTCAGAATATTGTTTGAAATTGCTGTTTATTAAGAATCAATTTTGAAAATTCTGACAGGACCATCAGCAATGAAAGAGGACCACTAAATTTTGGGGGCTGGTAGTCCGCTGGGCCTGTGCTCCAGAAAGTTAATTTCTAACCCTGTAGATGCAATTAAACCCATTTCCTCATTAAAATTTTAATTTGATAAATACTCGTGCATCAAGGGAAGTGATGGGAATTGGTTGGAATTTCATAATCGATGACCGGTTATGATTGGTTAATCATGTGATCAAGTTTTCATGTGATTAGTCATGTACACTGTAGAATAAAAACAATAACATGCAGGGTTTCCGCCAGGGGGGTCCGAACCCCCCCCCCCCCTCTCAGAACCTAAGGGGGGGTTCTTCCCCCCTTGTTGACAAAGAAAATGAAAGTATTTTCCATATTTTGCTGTTATTTCGGTTAAAATAGGCCATTTTAAGCATTTAAATTTAAAACTCCAATTTTTTTCTCATGGGGGAGGGAATCCAGACCCCCACCCCTTTTGGACCCCCCATATCAAACATTCCTGTCGGAAACCCTGACATGTAATGCTATAGATATACATGTATGTTTCATCAATGAAATTAATTTACCCCATATACAGATATAACCAAAAAATTCATACATGTATACAGATTTTTTAAATGTTGTGAAAATTCACCATATATATATACACATGATACATGATGATATAAATATCGACATAGATCTAGTTTTTTTATCATCTGGAGATATTTTCTCTAATTTTGCAAAGAAGCCCAAGGCAATAAATTTAATTTTTTTTGGGGGGTATGTGAGAGAGATGTGTACCCAGGACTGTGGAGCTGCCCATATACAGTGCCCGTCATAGGTAGCTTACATGTACATGATGTACAGATGTGCATGTGTACACTGGTGGCAGGCAAGAAGATCCATGAGTTGACAGGTTAATGTGTAGCCCTGACACTCAGTCTCTATTTTCCTAGATCTTAGGACTGATGGTGATATAGTTCAGTATATATATTAATTAGCCATTTCCTCGTTAACCATAACTATGGTCTTTTTAAAGCTGTTTTATTAACAGGTTTTAAAAATCACTGTAATTGGGTATGAAACATGTGAAATGAGTGTAAAGCATAGGTTTGTGTCTCAAATTCAGTAGATATTCTGTTAATTTTCCACCCATTTGAAATTGGGGGCTCGTGTTAGCAAGACACAAATTTATGTTAATGAAAATTTAAATTCTATATTTTTGCATCTTTATGGGTATATATTGTATACATGTATGTACTTGGTATACATGGTACAAGTTATATAGTGTATACCGTACCATCCCAGCTGCTAGCCATCCGTATTAATAATGAATTCTAATCAGATGACTAATATCTGTGTCAGTAATTTTAAAAATAAAGTGTCTGGTGGAGCTAGTCATGGTACATGTGACGTCATGAATGAGAGTGATCACATCCTTTTCGCCATTTTCAGGGCATGAAATAGGATTGTTGGCTTGGTTGTCCGCCGGACCACCAGATCAAATTTTCAGGTTGTCTGCAATATTTTTTAGCTGTCCTAATTTTGGGACATAATATTTATTTATCAAAATAATTTTTAAACAAGAGCTGGTGATTCCCTGCAAATCTCCTGCTTATTTCAGGTGTTAAAGGGTTAATGCGCAGTGCTCAGAAACAATTTTCATATTTTTGTAAATCTATCAATTTTTGACTGGTTGTCCGACGGAAACCCTGAGGTTGATACTGGGTTGTCCGACGGCAAAATGGGTTGTCTCGGATGCTAGGATTACCCTTATTTCATGCCCTGCTCTTTACAAGTGCTCTAGGTTTAATGTGTTGTGCAGTGGCGGATCCAGAGGGGGCGCCGCTGGATCTGCCACTGTTGTGTGTGTCGGGCTGTGCTGACTGGATATTTTGTTTACAGTCTTGGTATACATATATAATATATTTTATTATTATACATGCTATATATCAGGTGCATATTTCATGAACCATGCTGGTTGTCTGGCCTGGTTTAACATGTTTAAGGAAAATTAGTGAACCCTGCAGTGCTGATATAAATTTGCTGAATACCCTAGCTACAATGACCAGATGACTTAGTGAGGAAATGATAAATGGGAGTCCAAATTTACTTATTGTTTGGCCAGGACGGGGTGTGGGGTCCTTCCACAATGCAATTTGGTGGAATCTGGCGATATTTTTCTACATCCAGGTGGAAAATAGGCCATCCAAAAGATGGCTGGATGGGTCTCCGGGTAAGTCCATGTACCATGATATAAAAACTATACAATACAATGATAATGAAATGATAATGAAATAATATTTTTTATCCCCTGCCCGCAGGGGAAGGGGTATTTTAGTCGCGCCGGGATTCGGTCAGGCATTACACTTTTTTTTGTGTGCGCAAAAACTAGTGGTCAAAATTTTTGAAATTTTAAAATACATTCCTAACAGAATGGGCATGAGCAGATGAATTTTTAGGCCTCAGCTATAATTTTGGTGGATGCATATTGTTGTCACCAGGCGCGTCTGTCTGTCCCTCCTTCCGTCTGTACGCCACTTTTAGCACTATAACTTGTTTCGCGTAACTGGAATGCACATTAAACGTCACGTACAGGTTAATCAGTACTAAAGCTTGACTAATTTCACATTTGACCTTTCTGTGACCCCTATGACCTTGACTTTTTTCTGATCGACAAATTTTCTCGTTAACGCGATTCTCATTTTTTCATGTATCGCTCCAAAATGTATACCATATATCCATTTCACTAATAGCTCAAATGAGCTCGAAATTGGGCAAGATTCGACAGAAACTAGGTCATGGCGGCCAAAATGCGGCTATTATTTTTGTAATATGCGTAATATCTGCAAAAGTGTGGTTTTCAGAGGGGAATATGCCCTGAAAATTTCACCTCGATGTTTCAAATGTTTTTTCACTTTTAACATGTTTAAGCGATGATTAGAGGCTGAGGCCTATTTCCGTCGCCGACGTGCCTTGTTAAAGATGCTACCAAAATTCGAAATGGCTGCCAGAAGTCAACTTTTTTGTGGGTGCAAAAACTAGTGGTCAAAGTTTTTAAATTATTTTCCTAGCAGGAGAGGAGGTGGGCAATTTTTTTTTCGGTGTCGCCTCGGATGTCCATACGTCACACAACCGGATGTCCGCATTTCGTTTCCGGAGCAGAACTCGGTAACCCGATCATGGATTTCTTAAATTTTGTACACATTTCTTAGCAGTGTTTAATACAGGGCGCGGGATTGCGCCATTAGCTCACAATTTGCCCAATTGCCGCACTGTGAGAAATCCTAGTGGGCCATGATGGCGCAAAGCGGTAAAGATCGTTTTTTGGAATTTTTTTTGTTTGTGATAGCCAGCCCTGAGAGCAGCAGGCACCCGGGCCTTCCGATCATCGATAGCCCAGAGTCAGTTCTTCTATTTTGTTATGATAGCCAGAAGTCATCCAGTGGAGTATCAGGCTGAAGGTGTGTTGCTGCTTTAAAGGCAGGGCCAAAAAAAAATATATGTTTGTTTCCGATTTGTTGTCATTTTAACCAGTGGGTAGGTAGGGAATTTATTTTATTTTATTTTTTATTTTATTTTTTGTCACTTCAACCAATCGGTAGGTAAGAATTATTTTTTATTTTATTTGGCGCCAAATTCACTTCCATACATGTCTTATCTGTACATTACATAATGATTTTTTGTTTTTAGGACGCTTTTTGACCCCCCTCTCCTTTTCGTAACGTTTTTTTAGGTACTTTGACTACAGCAAATAAGTAATCCGTTAACTTATGGATTTTTAAAAAAAAATTTTTTTGAAATCCATAAAATAAATTTGGGTCGCACATGTTTTGATAGGGTCGGTCGGAAATCGGAAAGAAACAATATTTTTTTTTAGGCCCAGGCAGACCTGTGTGTTTTGAAGGCAGCCAGGCCTACTCAGCTGATAGGCCTTCACTGACAGTTTATTACCATGATTACCATGATTATCAGACCTGTACTGATTTACAGCATTTTAATTTAACGGATCTGCTATCCATTCTTGGCCATGCCATTCGTTTTTATCCCCCGTCCAACGAAGTGGGGGCGGGGATTAGCGTCGCCTCAGATGTCCGTCTGTCCGGCGTCCGCATTTTCGTTTCCGGAGCAGAGCTCTGTAACCCAAGCATGGATTTCTCAAATTTTTTACACACACATCCCTAAAGGGGCTGTAGTTCTATGTGCATTTTGGGCTTTTTGAAATTTCACCTACTGAATTGGCCGACCATCGGACATAATTAATTTTAATATGCCTGATATCTGGCAAACCGTGCCAGATAGCTAGGGATATATGCTCTGAAAATTTTCAACTCAAAAAAATTCAAAATGGCCGACTATCAGCCATAATTAACTTTAATATGCCTGATATTTGATAAACCGTGCCAGATAGCTAGACCATTACATGTACTATATATATACAGCTTTAGGTACAGGTGAGGTAGGGATATGCTCTGAGAAATTTCAACTTGATTAAATTAAAAATGGTCGATTATCGGCCATAATTAACTTTGATATGCCTGATACCGGAGAAACCGTGCCAGATAGTTAGATGACTGAGCACTCTAACCTTCACAATTGGCATAATTTGGAAAATTTGTACACTTCTTTAACTTTTCTGATCCAAAAAATAATATGAATTTAACTTTAAGTACTGGACATTCGGTACAAATCTGCATAAATTTAAAATGGCTGATTGTTATTGAAGTTTTTAAACGTGCACAGGAGAAGCAAAGTGAGTCATTGTCTAAACCGTGTACCATAACCTGATAACCGTTATAAATGGAATATAGTTTTAGAGCAGCCAAGCGCGAAAAATTGGTCACTTTTTAGATAATATTTTATTGATAATAATATGGCGAAAATATAATAATATGGCAAATCAAAATATTGATGTGGGATGAAAATAACCCCTCCTTCATCATATTCACCACCAGGGTTCGAAATTAGTGGTGGCCCGGTGGCCCAAGGCCACCAAATTTTCAGCAGGACCACCAGAACACTGGGTAGCAGTGGTCCGAGAGGCCACAAAAAATTTCCAGCACAACATTGTTTAAAAGAACTAATAATGATTTCTCTCTTCAGAATATTGTTTGAAATTGCTGTTTATCAAGAATCAATTTTGAAAATTCTGACAGGACCATCAGCAATGAAAGAGGACCACTACATTTTAGGGGCTGGTGGTCCGCTGGGCAAGTGCTCCAGAAAGTTAATTTCTAACCCTGACCACCCTCTTCATAACTAAATTTTAGATGATTGTACGGCAATTTCACATACATCTGTGTATGTAAATTGTATTCGACCACATTGATCAGGGTTTCATGCTTGTTTTATTTAGGGGGAGCCTGCCCAAAATTTGGTAACTCCTTCCCCCCCCCCCCGCAAAAAAAATTGGATACATTTCAGTGTCCTTGAGCAGTTGTTCTTGCACCCATCCACCCCAAGCCTCTCTTGATCCTGCATGAAACCCTGCACATGGCATGGAAATATCAGCTAAGTAGATCATGTACAATGTAACATGCTTAAAAATCTCAACTCCCGCTCCACCTGCTAACTCTTAAATGAAGAATTTAGTTTTTTCATCCTGCGTTGATATTTTTTGTCGATCCCTTTTAATTAGTTAGTACGGTATCGTTAGTTAGTGAACGCCACCCTCCACAACGTGTTTAGCATGTTTAGTGGAGGGCGAGATCGTTCTAACTAGGTATCGTGTCATTCATTCTGTCGATGTCCTTGTAATGTGTATTATGCCAGCAGGGTTTCCTGGATTTTTTTTTTGTTGGGGGGGGGGGATATTAAGAGGGATTTTTTTTTTGGGTGGGGGGCTGCTGTGCGAGCGGCGCAAGCCTTTTTTTGGGAGAGGAGAGTGGCAGTTTTAGGGAGATACACCCCCCCCCCCTCATTAAAGGACCACAAGGGCTCTCACTCGTTATACAATTCACAATATCTACCCAACCATGGAAACCAAGAAACGTTGAACTGGTGTTCTGCCAACGTCCTACATTTTAAATTCCAACATTAAAAACAACATTGGAACCGTCAACGTCTAGTGTTTGCTGGGTCTATCCGTATATGATACCACCACAAATACAGGGTTGAAACAATGTTGTATATATTGGACCAGCGTCGCTGACGTCTGCCCAACGTTCAATAAAACCACATTGGTCAATATGTAGTTATCATGGTTATGGTGTTTACAAGTTGTTTACTGTATAGCATACACTACCAATACACATGATAGATGGTATATATATCTCCCAGTCTGTAGTGTACATAAGTACCGCTTCCAATTTGAGCTTTGTGACCTAACGTTGTTTAAATTGTGAGCCACTGTCTACGACGTTGGCCCACCATTTAAAACACATTGGGTGAACTGGTGTGTTTCCTGTTGTGAACCGCCGTGTATTGAGCAGGCTATCATTAGTCATCAATGACATGACAAACACAAAACACTCTGGGACAGCTATAAATCTGACATACAGTGTAGAGCTCTGTCTAACCCAGCCATAACGTACATGTAGCGTTCTACCAACGCTTTCCCCATGTTCACACAACGGGGACAGCATTGGATCATTGTTCAACTTCAGCATTAAAACCCTTTTTAAAACGACAGGTTATCATGGTTATCTGATTCGAGTTTATACCCACTTGATGTACCCGGTACATATAGTGTGTCGTGGACGACCCACCCACAACTTCAAGTGGGTAAAATTGGTTTACTTTGCGACCAATTATTTACCAATACTTGAATTGTTTAACCATGTTAACACAAATTTCACAACAAAAAGCGTTTTTTTTATATCATGGTTAGGTAAGAAATAAGAAGAATTAAAACTTAACTGGCTCATAAATGGTTAATTTCTTTTGAAACGCAATTTCCAGCTTCAAATGACGATGATGACGTAGCTATTTCTAAGGCTCCAGGACATTTCGCACCATAGACGTTTCGCCCCCCAAGACTTTTTGCACCCATCTTCTAGACGTTTCGCCCCCGTCGCCGTGACGACTTGCCCCCACGGAAGACGTTTCGCCCCCAATGTGAGACGTTTCACCCCCTATGTGAGACGTTTCGCCCCATATTGAGACGTTTCGCCCCCTATGTGAGACGTTTCGCCCCCTATTGAGACGTTTCGCCCCCTATTGAGACGTTTCGCCCCCTAGGGAAGACGTTTGCCCCCTGGAAAAGACAATTCGCCCCCTTTTCTAAATTAAGACATTTTAAACCCTTATGTGACACGTTTCGCCCCCATTCTTATCATGCTTATAGTGGCCAAGAAAACACTTCCACATACCACAAAACATATTATTTGGACCATCGACATCATCACAATTAATTGCAGACTATTATTATTTTCACTAATAAATAGTAGTATTTCTATCTATGAAACTTGCGTTTATATTTGGGCCTACCGTATTCTGTTTTGTAAAATTGATATTGTATAACATACAGAGTCATATAAATAGATACGTTCATAGACATGATAGAGTAGAGTAAGAATTGTATACTTGCATTAGGCTGCATGTACCAGGAGAACGAATCTAAAGGGTCGGGGGGGGGGGGGGTTAGGCTGATCCTGCTCAATTGCAATCAACACGGCGTGATCTACATCAGGCGTGACGACGCTATATTGTTGTGCTGTATTACGATTAATTATTTTTCTCTCTATCCAAGTAGGCCTAGATATTTTCGTTCGTTTTAACCGAGACGTTGAGCCAATGTGGGCATGTAATCTTCACGAATATTATACAGATTTTAAGAGTAGGGTGCAGAGCGTCTTTCCTAAATATAAAGAGAGGGCGAAACTTCTTTCCGAATAATACATGGGACGGCAATCTTATGCTGTTGTATAATTAGGGTGCGAAACGTCTTTCTTAAAAATGAATATCATGCTTATTGATGAATAGCGGGCGAAACATCTTTCCTAATTATGAAAAGGGGGCGAATCGTCTCTCCAAATTATAACTATAGGGGGCGAAACGTCTTTCTGATTAGGGGGCGAAACGTCTTACCAAAATATGAAGAGGTGGCGAAACGTCTTTCCTAATAATGAAATGGGTGCGAAACGTCTTTCCTAAATATGACTTGGGGGCGAAACGTCTTTCTAAAATAGGGTTTGGGTGCGAAACGTCTTTCTCAAATATGGTTTGGGTGCGAAACGTCCTTCTAAAATATGGTTTGGATGCGAAACCTCTTCCTGAACTATGAAGAAGGGGGCGAAACGTCTTTCCTATTTATGGGATGGGGGCGAAACGTCTTTCCTAAGTATGAGTTGGGGGCGAAACGTCTCACTGAAAAATGGTGCGAACTGACTATGGGGCGAAAAGTTTGTGTACCATTTCTAATATGTGATAGAGAAAAATATCAAATAAATTGAATTCTTTGATTTTAACTGAGCACCAACATATAGAATAATAATAGCCCGTAGACATATTTACATAATCACTGATGATCATGATCATGTAGGAGCTCAATTTATATCAAACTAGAACAGGAGTTCCCGAACTACGAGGCCCGGCTTTAGTCTGTTTGAGTGCTATAGACAAAAAATCGGCTGAATATTTTCTAAACAAAACAGTGTATTGGTCTTCTTCATGGGCCAGAAGAATCCTAAATGTTCAGGATGTAATCAGAGATTATTCATTAATAAAATCTCTGATAATAAGGAAAGAACCAAGGAGACGAATTGAAATATATCTCCAACGTGTATTCCTTCCACCACCATCGCCGGTATTGGCAACATTCATTCAATACTTGCCTACGATGTACCTCGTACTCAGGATGTACATGTAGGCCTACCCACCAAATGCCTGTTCAATGTTGGTCCAGCGGCGTAGCCCATTGCTGGTTCAATGCCGGTCAATCGTCTACGACTACGACGCTGGCCCAACACTAATTCATCACTGGGTCTGCTGTATATACTTCGCGTGGGCACGTGGCATCCACCCAATTCCGTTTCAATGTTGACCCACAGTCTTCGACGCTGGCCCGCCATTAAACAGCTTTGGGTGATTGTACTGTTTTCTGACTGCTGCGTGGGAGTGACTATGCGGGTGGCGCTTGCATCCCGGCGCCATAATCATGATAATAACACGATATCACGATACATTGGCCCAATATTGTTACATAATGCTGGGCCACTGTCTGCGACGGTGGGCCAACATTATTCCAACCAAAACCCTAAAAGCTCTAATCACTATTTATTCGTGAAGGTATATTTTTTCTGAACACTTTTTAAACATGTTAAAGACGAAAGTATTTAACCTAGGAACCTAAAACGTTATTGCACATGCTCATAAAGATTGGTGTACAGAAATGTCAACCGTTTCCCACACACAGCACCCCTTCCCCCTAAATAGGACACAAACTCAGGCAAAATAAACTTAATAGGCCTAATAATATAAGACATTTTATAAGTTCAGTTTGAGTTACTGTTTATCTGATTTGCTTGAAATGATATATCTACTGTGCCAGCAGGAGAAGTGTTAGCCATTAGCACACTGATGTCGACTACAGTTGACTATATCATACATGTACATAGTATTGTTTTCTCATGTTTTAATTGTCTTGTGTATAGCCAGGTTTTAAAAATTAAATATATCTCAAATCTGTGATAATCATATACATTTCAACCTAGATTTCGCAAATTAAACTAATTTTTAGTCACTTGAATTTGTGGATCGCGGTAGCGAGACACAAATTCAAGTGGCTGAAAGTTAAAATTTCTTGGCTCAGTGCTCTAAGTGTTAACGGTCACTGTGTATCATGTGTATGTGACTTCCTACGTACTATGACCACTCTGGGGAGCGTGTGTTACATGCACATGTAATTGTAATACCAGTGTGCTTGACAGTCATCCTGGTCATAGCAAGGAATATAACTTGTTGGTCATAGCGGCAATCGTGATCATTCACCCAAGTTTTTACTTTTGACCTCTTGACTTCTGACTAATCAGCAACAAGCATTCTTATTAGTTAGCTCAAGCAAAATAGAATCAGATTCTATTTTCATTGGTTAGCTTTATTGATATGTTTCTACTTCCAAGTGATGAAGCTGCCTGGGTGATTAAAACTTGAATTTGGTATGACACAGCAAGTGCTATGCACATGGTACAGGCCAAACCACTAATTTATAGACATTAACTTTGCTACAATATTATCATGGTTATGGGATGTGATTAATCTACAAACTACACTTGTGATAATAAAATAACCAGATAAGATAACCATGGTAATTAAACTTCACCACAAATCGAGGAAAATAGAATGAACTATTGTATTTATATAATATGATTCTATTTTAATTGTGCCAAGCCAGCAAGCACGATACAGTAGATTGGTTCAAGGTTTGCTGATTGCTGGGCCACCGCCTGCGATGCTGGCCCAGCATTCAGCCAGCCTAGACTCAATGTATCATGTTTGCTGGGAATGTCCGCTTTTTGTCAGCTGACCGCCGTAGTGTCTCAGCTGACGAAAGTGGACATTGGGTTTATCTGTTTATACATACAAGGTGGTGATATATAAACTGTTCTGCAAAGCCGAAAGGTAGTATCTGCTTACTTTTAAAGTATACAGCATATATAGTGCCTTTTGGCTTTTCGCGGCAGTAAATGAGTATACTAGTCCATCATTCTAGTCTCCTCAACAATCGTTGTAAAATCCTCACCACATCAAACTTAACACCATTCTATTGCAATATTCACCCAATGTTGGGTAAATGTAGTCCCACCCTCTGTGACGCCATGAAACCAACATTAGATGATTAGATGAAGATTGCACTTTTGCTGAACACTGCGGAATCTATACTCCCAGGTGTTATGCTACGAAACAAGGCAGGTATGTTTTTATTCGTTGTATCGCATCTAGATATATCTGTATATAATTTGTGATAATTAATCAGTGATCAACAACATGATGTTTTTTTTCTCGCTATCCCACACCTCATAAACTGGGTCAGGTTATTTATGTATAAGAACTGGTATGAAATGGCCAGATTACCATACATGTAGCAAATTGCACATAATGCTTAGAATAGTGATTCATAGTTAACCATGTTAACCTTAAAGCGCTGAAATAATTTGTAAAAAACATCGCAACCGAAGGGTTTTTTTCAATTTGAAATCATCATAAATGTCTTAGTTAGCTCTTTCTGAATCATTTGAATACCTAGTATGTTATAGGTGTGCGGGGATCGACTTTAGTCGTCAGAATCTGACGTCTACAGACGTCAGATTCTAACGACTAAAGTCTATCCCCGCGCTGTACGGGTTAAATAGACAGATATTGACTGTTCTACTTCATGTAGCTGTACTATACTCACTCCATTATTATGATTATCTACAGGAAGCAGGTCGATGACAAATTATATTCCTGGAATTATTTGCATCCTGCCTCGTGTCATCCAGGAATTGGACCGAAGCACGCCTGCGTGTATTGTTCGTCATTATGTGCAGCTGGAATTTCAGTTCAAAGACGAAAAATATTTCTATAAATTTATGAAAAATAGACATAGGCCTACGAATCTATATACCATGTATATATATCATCAGAAATATATAAGACTATTTCTGGTATCATGTGTATGGTACATATATGCGAAATTGAAATATTTGATTGATTAAGAATGTACAAGTTATTTGGTCAATTTCAGTTGCATTTAAACTGGAGTTTTTTTGTTTTGTTTTTTTATTATTTTTTTTAATATTTTTATGTTTCATACTTGGTATTCGTACTTGGTATTTTTCATCAGGAGTGGTATAATTAGGGACGTTCTGACTGGGCCTTCATTTGACATACACTTGAGACTTGACTTCAATCATTGTGTGTTAAAGGTGATCTATCACCCCTTATACATGTTATATGGTATGAATAATTATGTCCTTATATGGGATGATTGGCTCTCAGAGGGTCACATGATAGCCAATCACCCCATATAAGGAAACACTTGTGCCCCTTTTTGTGGCAACTTTGATTTATTTGTCACAAAATTATTCATACTATAGAAGGGGTTATAGATCACCTTTAAGACTTGACTTTAATCATTGTGTGTTAACATTGCTGTACCATGAAAACGATTTACTGTCCTGGAATATATTCAGTGTTCTTCGTTCTCACTACCATGACCTGATGACTACGTGGCTCAGGTAGCTGTACTCTCCCGTCCTGTAGTACACATGTACATAATCTCATAATGGTCGTATGTGTTATAACCACATGTATCCGCCTTCCCATCAGACACAATACATTAATCCAATGTTGGTGTGATCTTGAGCCAGTGTCGCAGATGGTGGGTCAACATTAAAACAACATTGGCTCAATGTGACCATGGTCACGTTTTTGCTGTTTGATATCACAGCGGCAAATATGTATCAATAACATGGGCAACTACTCTCCATATAATTATGTGTCTACAGAATATGAACCTATAAGATGTATACATCAGATAGTGAACTTCCATTGACCTTCCGCTGCGTCTGTAAAATTTGAATCCGTCAGCAGCCATGAAGCATGGCTGCTGACGGGTTAAAATTTTACAGACGCAGCGGAAGGTCAATGGAAGTTCACTATCTGATGCATCTATTGCTGACTATATAGTATTATTATTTATTGCCAAAACAGGTTTGTGTTCTTGGTAGTGTTTGTTTGTTTATTGTTTTTTTTCTTTGTTTTTTTTTGTCTGTCACCAGGATTTAAGTAAACTTATTAAATGAACTGATTTGCATGAAACTTTTACCAGAGGTGTGTCAAAGAACAATCTTCAATAAATTTTGGGAATGATCCGGATTACCATAGGGAGCCAATACACAAACACTGCGGCCACGAATGTTTGCATTCTCTGACCGATTGTCTAGTTTTAGTAAGGGATTTAGAGCGAGCTCGTAAGCATGGAAAGGGATACATTTGAATTGGGTGCAACAATTTTGGAAAGAGTTTGTTAAATATTAATATATAATATACCAGTGGCAGGACAATGTGTCAAGCTGTTTTTACCACGTGTGAAGCCACTACTTGGGTGTATCCTACATGTGCATGCTGTAGGGATCAGATACTTATTTATGTGTCGTCCAGGGCTAACCTAGGACACTATGTACAGTGTCCATGGTCGTGTTGGTCAAGCATTATTTTAAAGTGTTCAAATGCACTCAATTTATGATTATTTCGCTGATATCATATCTCCTGGGAACTTGTGACTTATTTTCATGCTGGTGATAATACATCTGTACATATGTAGGTGGTCATCCATCACATGGTGGGTTGTACTCCTGTACCATAATACTAGTACCTAATCAAACAGGAGACGACAGCCCAGCGACATTGTATAACATACAGACAGGACACATTTACCACTAGGATGAGACCTGTAACACAGGGTATCTTTGTTCTCAGAAAATCACATAGAATATACTGCTATTAACTAATATGACTGGGCAGCAACTATAAGGCTAATTCAACTACCGGTATAGGTTTTTCTCCTACATGTCCTTTGATTGCTCTTTGTCCATGTTAACATTCATCATCATACATGTCTGTATGTGATACATGGTATACATGTAACAGTAGTTTAAGGTTAAAATATATTTTTACTACACGTGTGGAATGTCTCACCTAAACAGATTAAATTCTAAACAGAAAGATCATTAAACACGATGTGCCTACCACTTTTCATGCCTTCGGCCTCTGCCCATAAAACGCACGAAATTGACCCATTGTCATAAGACGTCATAGACGGTGGACCAACATTGACCCAACATTGGGTACCTGGGTGGTGGCTGGAAGCTTTGTTGTCGATCCGTGCGTTCGTGCATGGATCCGTCCGTTCGGGAACTCTTAGGTTTAACATAACTTGACAACCGTCAAAGCTAGCCTGGTGATATTCACCACGATTTATATGCACCAGATGGTTCTCTAGGTCAATTTCTACGATGGACGACCTTGACGTCACAGGCCTCATAATGCAAAAAAAAATGGCGCATTGCATAATTTGAAAACAATCGAAGCTAGACTGTTGATATTCATCACGGTTATGTACCAGATCAATGACATTTTCTGAGGCGGATACATACACATCGACGGCGTGGATATGAAGTTCTAGTTATTCTGGATCGTCCCCTGTGCATGCTACGGTGATGAGAACACATGTACACACTCAGACTCAACATAGTAGTAATGAGCTTTTAGCACTTGCCAAGAACATTTTCAACCCAATGAAAAATCAATCAAATCTATAAATATTTTGTGGTTAGTTTGCTCGAATAATTAAATTAGGGAGATGTCCATTTTTCAAAAATATATATTTATATATTTCATTATTTTAAGCTGAAAATTGCGTCAGAAATTATCGCTTTAACCCTTTGACTTCCAGGCCGGGGTGCATACCAGGATCCAGATATACTGGTGTAGGAGTTCTATTTTTCGTCATTTGAAGCTGGAATTGCTAACGCAATTTCCAGCTTCAAATGACGAAAAATACATAAATGTAGTATATATTTGACAAAAATTTGTGTCATTTTATGGTTACGTTCATTGACGAATGACGACGGAAATTTCCGTCATGTATGGTAGTGAAAAGGTTAAACATGTTAAATGAATGAAAAATAGATACAGGCAATTGAGCAGTGTACGGGTCATAATCTGTCGTCCAAGACGCATGGACATATTGTGTGACTTATATAGTTCTACACACCACAGCTTTGTTCGCGAGTAAATGTGTGAGTCACATTGTGTATGCTTCACCTGAAAAGTAGAGTTTGATGACAATGTATAAAAGAATGCACGTCATTCCGGCGGTATCTCTCCAAACATGAGACGTTGAGCGAATGTGGCTGTAATGTTGGGCCAGCGTCGTAGATTGTGGACCAACATTACTGCAACATTGGGGAATTTCTGGTGTTTGTTGGTGTCGGCGTTGACTTTGTGGTGTCTAATGTTGGCCCATCCTCTGCGACACTGGTCCACATTGAAATAATCCAACACAGCATAAATGGTGACCTGGTGACAGCTTACAAAATAGTTTAATAGAACAGGAAAGAGGAAATGGTGGCTCGCTATAAACATAGCACTATTAGTATTATATATGTCACTGTAAATTTAATGTACATAGATTTATGAAATTTTTCTTTTGCAAATGATGGTAGGCGATCATTGTCTCTGCCGAAACTTAAATGAACGAAGCTCAAACTGACTCTGATAATCACTCAACATAGACTCGGTACCAACTCTTTCGTTTCAATAACATTACATACAAAGTCTGCGAAACGTTATTATTTTGTTTGAATTAAATCACCTATAGTGTACTGTACACTTCCCAATCGACCAAGGATGAAAATCAGCCAATCCTCAGTGATAATGACGCTCATTGGTGATTGATTTATTTACTTTGACTGTTCAAATAAACCCTTTGAGCGCCGAATTATATCAGTTTTTTTTACTCATTCTTGAAGTTGGAATTGCGCAATTTCCAACCTAAAATGAGAAAAATACTTTGAGAAAAATAATTAGAATCTTGTATATTATTTTGACTTGACCTACTTTGTCCCCTGTAACTCATCACGCAAACATCTCTACCACAAGGCAAGCTGAAACACAGTCACGCATGTCCGTGTGTGACTGGAATAATTATCGCTTTAACCCTTTACCTGCCAGTGACCACTAGTGACTCCTACGTCAACAATCCACGTGAATTGATAATCAGTCTTTTTACATAACATTTTTTAGCCCTTTACCCGCTGGTGCCGCATATATTCGGGTTTTCATTTTTATTAGCACATTAAGTACCACCTTTTAAACATGGTAAAGATAAAATGTGACATCAATTAGCAATATTTGAAAACAGTTGACCTCCATTTTGTCAAATCTGAATAATTTTAAATCACTTGAAGTTGTAGATCGCGTCAGCGAGACACAACTTCAAGTGGGTGAAAATTCAGATTAAATAATTTGGCGGTCAAAGGGACCAAGAAAATTAAAAATCCAACGAGTGCGAAATATCATCTGCCCAGCTAACACGATACCTTAAATCTAGCCCCAGGGGTCGGGATCGCTCTCAGCCTTGCTCTCAGTCACCGCCATTTTGGATTTTTCGGGTAAAGCAAATACATCAATACACGGCCTCAGAGAGGACGGCACGACACCTTAAACCTATGCCGATTTAATGTTGGGCCGACGTCGCAGACGGTGTGCTATCAGGGGTAGTTTTTATACCTGCTCAGTAAGTGGTGTGATCTGTAGATATCACACATGTGTACTGGTGTGCAATATAATATTTTCACACAAATTATAGTTCTCGACTGAAAGGATATACATACATGAGCAGATCTATCTCTAGTCCATTTTATCCAGCTTTATTAGCAGTTATTAGGAATGAAACGTGTGTTTAAACATCAATATTTGCAAATAGTTGGCTACAAATTTAACAAATATGACTAATTTTCAACCACTTGAAGTGTTTTGTCGTTTAATTGAGACAGAACTTCAAATGGGTGAAATGTATATTTACAAATTCGCGCTTTATCATGTTCATGGGTTAATATATATTGCACTATTGTTATACTCTAATAATGTAATAATTCGTGGCTGTGGAACCTCTAAGTTTTGTGTCAGTAAATTATTTCAACTTTAAAAGAAATAAAAATACGTATTCTCCATACAGCCGTCAGTTCTCATCTAGGTAATGCAACTCTACCCAGATAGCAGCATATTGTTTTCACGATGTCGCCTACAAGCTTGGCCAAACGAACCGCTGGCCCTGAAGCAAAACCACCTTGCATCGACAATAAGTACATGTAAATTGGATCTCTGGATGTCTAGTTGGACAGCACTGCCCTGTTTCCTTGGTCACTGACCATTCGAAGTACGTGATGTATTTTGAGTTTGTCTTCAGCTCAGTCCTGTTGCCTGGTGACGCCGTGTACAACATGACCGAGAAACGTGACATTTAATACAAGGAAAACGGCAAACTTCCTTGATACATGTTAAACAACATATCACATGTAAAATGTAAGATCGAATTATGATATAGGTGATCATGGCATTGTAAACTAAGTCAGAATTCAATATTTCTAGGAAAGATAATAAAAAAATGTGTTTTTGCCGGTTTGAGAAAATACGTCATGCCAACCTCAGGCTTATTTACCAGAATACTGATGGATTCGTTCATGTGGCCTTGGTTCTGGCTCCTCAGAAACTTGACATTCTCACGTAGAAATCCGTTTGGAAATAATTTACTTTGGAGATAGGGCCTAAACACATGACACTTTCAGTTAACATGAAGTGGACCATAGAGTGACGAATATGCTGTCATGCAAAGCCAATAGGCAATAACTGCTTACTTTTCAAGTAAGCAGTTACAGCCTTTTTGGCTTTGCTGAACACCATGGTACACCGTGTACAATGATGCATAAATATCTCACCGACATCTGACTGGATGTGTCAACCAGGTCAAGTGCGTCACTTTTGACTTGGGGGATACTCCACCATGTGTTTGAGCTAAATGAAGCATTGCTGTATGTTAAATATGAACTACATACAGACTATTTGAACCCATATCATGAATACTGCTCTCACTCACATATATGTATGGTAGTTTTAAAATCCAATTAACTACTAGTAGGTAGAACACTGATGTTGACTACTTAGCCTCAGCGTGTTTTTATAGTACCTCTGTAGCCAGTTGTTAAAATTATAATATGTCCTAAATCTTGCAATGTCACTGATATTTGCTGGGACACCAATTTTTCACATCCAAGTAATTTTTAGTGACTTGAAGAGCTCTGTGGATCGCGGTAGCGAAAAAGTGGCTGATAATTTAATAGTTTGTTAAGCAGAAGTTTGATCTCGATGCACCTTTATCACACATGTATGCATATTATGGAATATTCTGCCAACATTCTACTTTTTTGAAATTCGTTCTAAGCTTCCTATTAATATGTTACATTGTAGTATTTTGTGAAATAGTCAAAACGGATCCACACTTTCTACAGAGTAGCAATTACACTTGTAACTCGTATATTGCCCATATTTTTTTATTAGCACATTAAGTAACACCGTTTAAACATGTGAAAGATAAAATGTGACATCAATCAGCAATATTTGAAAACAGTTGACGGTCAATTGTTTTCAAATATTGCTTTATATGGTAGCATATATATATATGCTATAAATGCTATATGGAGCTCAACTGTTGACCTCCATATTTTCAAATCTGAAATTTTTTCACTCACTTTAAGTTGTGGATCGCGTCAGCGGGACACAATTTCAAGTGGGTGAAAATTCAGATTGAATAATTTGGCGGTTAAAGGATTAACATGATTAAACGTTAGTAAATAGTGTTTGTTCTACAAGTGGCACTTGCTGTTGGCAAATCAATTAGTACACAGAGATCATTCAATGTAGGACACATACCCACGCCGTTTATCAATTTCCCCCGCAAACGCAAGACGTCTAACCAATATTGTTGACCCACCGGATAATGTTGACCCACCGGATTGTAGGCTGGCCCAACATTAAAACAACGTTGCCTCGTGTTTGCTTTACAAGGTCCGCCATTGTATATATTTTAAACTGCATTCAAGTTACAAACGAGCATATGCGCCACCTGGTGAACAAGAGTACATAACTAGCCCTTTCTGTTTTTGTGATTGGTTTTCGTCAGCCGCGGCACACTGGTAATTCCGGCTTAGTGTACTGTATGTTTGTTAGTATATTTTGTTAGTATTATCATGATTATGGACCGTTTCAGATAAAACCTCAAGCGGTCAAACACGCTAGGTCGAAAATGATCAAATACACTATTGTATCATTGCCAAAAACACACCAACCCGAAGGCGAAAATTCGCCTGCGCGTTGGTGTTTTTGTCAATGATAAAGTAGTGTATTCGATCATTTTCGCGCTTACTCTCTCTCTATGTTTTTCTTATGTCTGTCTTAACATTTATATTCGGTATTGCCGTCCGTTGTAATATTTTCAGCATATTATCTTCATGCATGTATGACATCTGCAATGCGCATAAATTATAATACTTTGCTCTCTCTTGACATCAACTTTTTCATAGTTTTTTCATAGTTTACGTGTTGAACACCTGTAGGTATATTATGACTGCCAAAGCCCATAGGGTTTACATAATTATTAGGCCTGGCTGTGCCAGGAGCCTATTAAGTTTATTTTGCCTGAGTTTGTGTCCTATTTAGGGGAAAGAGGAGTGTTGTGTGTGGGAAACGGTTGACATTTCTGTGCACCAGTCCTTATGAACATGGCGAATATAACGTTTATGTCGCTAGGTCAGACAATTACGTTTTTAAAAAGTGTTGAGAAAAAATAATGTTCAATATTATTTTGTGATTAGAGCTTAAAGAGTTTTGGTTGGGATAATGTTTGCCCAGCGTCGCAGAGGGTGGCCCATCATTACATCAGCATTGGGCCAATGTATCGTGTTATCTGGGAAAGGCCTCACTGTCATCTGGGTTAGAGAGCGTCACCCGCATTGCTAAGCGGCAGTCAGCAAACACGGGACAATGCTGTTTCAATGAAGACGTTGGGCCAACATTGAAACAGTATTGCCCGATTGACAGTGTTTGCTGCAAACGTGCTGCCGCTATGTGTACAGATGACTCAGTGTTGGTGTAGTGTTGGGCCAGTGTCGTAGACAATTTTTCGGCATTGAGCCAGCAATGGGCTGCGACGCTGGCCCAACATTAAGCCGGAATTGGGTGGGTAGGTCCACATTGTGTGTCACAGGGGCCGTATTCTCGTACAAGTTACGATATATCGTAGGCTTCTGATTGGTCGAGATGGCCATCTCGACCAATCAAAAGCCTACGATATATCGTAACTTGTACGAGAATACGGGCCCTGACAAGTATTGAATTGATGTTGGCCAGCACTGGGGATGGTGGTGGAATGAATAAACCTATCGAAGATTATATTTCAACTTGTCTCCTTTCCTTAATTATACCCTCATGGACATTTAGGATTCTGGCCCATGAGGAAGACCAATACAGTTATTTTTACAAGATATTAAGCAGATTTTGTGTCTATAGCACTCATACAGCCTAAAGCCGGGCCTCGGAGCTCGGGAACTCCTTTTCTAGTTTCTATTATTTTATCGTTGACACCTTATCTAGATTTTTTTAAAATTTTATGTTATGAAAACTGTATTCCAACCCAGCCACCGCCATTAGATGAGCTGCTGATAGCCATGATAACTAATCTCACTACCATCCTTGGGTTTACATTTCAAGGACATGTTACATCAGCCTGATCGAGGGATGCATATATGTGTTCATCTGATAACATATATGTTAATTCAAAATGTAAATTCATGTCGATATGCCGTAAAGTAAAAATAGATTTTGACTACTCCATTGATAATAATATCTTATCTAGAGTAACTGAATTTAATGATCTTGGAATAACCATCACTAGTAAATTATCTTGGTGTGAGAATGTGAAAACTGTTTCATCAAAAGCCCATTCTATGGTAGGAATGATAAAACGTTCTGTTGGCTTTAATAGCCCCATTGATGTTAAGCGCCAATTATATTTGGCCCATGTCAGAAGTATTCTTGAGTACTGTAGTCCGATGTGGAGTCCCAATCATGTTAAAGACATAATCAAATTAGAACGGGTGCAACGTCAAGCTTCAAAATTCATTCTCAATGATTATGTTTCACCCTATCACGAAAGATGCACAGCATTATCTATCTTGCCTTTGTGCTTCCGTCGAGAAATAATCGACTTGTGTTTTTTATACAGCTACCTTCACGGTAAACTATCTTGTGATTACTCTAGTAATTTTGAGTTAGCTTGTCCGCATAATGGCCTCAGATCTGCTCAACAGGGTGTTCTATTCAAATTACCTCTGTGCAAGACTGTTCAGTTCCAATGTACGTATTTTTATCGCACTGTTCGCTTATGGAACACTTTACCTTTTGTTATCAGAGATGCTAGTAGCTTGCAGATTTTTAAGAAGAACCTGAATGAATTATATCTCGCCATGGTAAACTTATTTGATGTGAATAATCGATGTACCTGGAGCCTGGCTTGTGCTTGTGTGAATTGTCGAATATAGCGGAACATTTCTTGTCTTAAACTACCTGTGCAATTTGAATCGGCTGTGAGACGGCTATTTGAGCTGTCACCAGCCACTCATGACTAAGGACGGAGGGCTCCGTTGTCGATACGCATGTGTTGGCAGATGACAAACCGCCCTGCCTTACTTATACTCGTGTATTGAATATATATCTATATATTTAGCACAAATGGTACCTTAAGTGATCGACCTATGAACGATAATCTGCGAATGTTGCTTTGTGTTGTCTGCCTGGCTCGAATTCAGGCCGGAGACAGTCTCTGATACTGTTCGGAGCAGACCGACATCACTCTACATGATCACGCTTGTCATGATCTGACTTAGAGTATTACCACATGGCATGGATGGCTGTTCCACTCAAAATTATTATTTGTCTTTTTTCTGTTTTATTTTTAGGTTTAGTGATTTTTCAGTAGCCTTTGTTTCCAGACCAAGTGGGTCCTTATGCTGAATTTCAAAGATCTCTAATCAACTGATTTACTTCTTGAGTTTGGGATTTTTTTTCCTCCAGTCTAAAATTGCATATGTGGTACTACTCAGCATATTTCGGCTGCGCGACGGCTATATGAGCTGACGTCAGTAGATGTATTCTAGGTTTATAGTATTACTTTTATTTAGGGATGTATGTAGGCCTATGTTAAAATTAAGAGGTTAAGAGGTTTTAATTAGGTTTCTACGCTTTCCAGAGTGTCCTTTTTTGCTACACGGTGTAGAGCACAGTGTAGCTATTTTATCTCTGGTTTTGGTGCGGGAAACAGATGACAGGCAATTGTCGGTTATTTTATTTTATGTGTACAAATAGTAAACTTTATAATCTATACTATGTACATTTTTAAATTGTTTTTGCTATTTTAAACAATGGATATTATTTTATTCTATAATTTTAATTCACTTATATGGTTGACAGGCATTGTAGAGGTCGTCTCGACCTGTTCCCGTCAACCAAAGTTATTACCATGTTCAAAAAATAATAATAATAATTATAATGTACCATTTTTGCATGTTCTTAACTGGAAGTCAAATAAATAAATAAATAAATAAATAACCGCCGCCGCAGCTCGCTTGGATTTGTGACATGATATCTCGAAATATCTTGAGATTCTCTTATCCGAATCGCTCACGATTTTGTGTGCATGCACTTAACTGCCTGGTCAATAAATGAAAATATTTTCGTCGCAATTCAGAGATTTTCAAGAAAATGGCGGCCATTTTTTATTTAAAATTAGGATAGAGGTGTCCGGGATGCTTTCGTTTTTGCTTCATAGCGAAAACACAGTTCTAGTTGTATTTTTGAAGGAAATATGTTATTATTTGTCATTTGCTTGATGTTGTGTGTTACAGGTGTGTGATCTGCCCTAGCCTAGCCGGTCTGCAGCACGACGTCTCTGTGCCACACTTACAGTAACTCACTATGCCCAGCAAGCACGAGACGTTGACACAATGCTGGCCCAATGTTGGGCCGACGTCGTAGAACAACACTACAGGATACAAGACACACAACTATACTGTGCTTTGTAAACCCAAAACACAGTAACTGAGCCCTTGAAAAGTAACCAGCTACTCTCTTTTGGATCTGCATTGCCACAGTGGTGACGCTGGCAAACCGTGGTTACTGTGATGATCATGGCAACCATAGCAATTAGCACTGGAGCTATTTTAAGATAAATCTGTTTTAAAACAGACCTAAATTTAAACGTTATTGATCAGGAACAAGGCTTATTCTGCGATCGCTGTTGACTTTCTACTGCTCTAAAGCCAGTACACACACACCCTGCAAGATAACTCGACACATGTAGATCCACACTAACATCACACTCGCCCTCCATGTAATGTGGCCTACCTCACATCATAATTATTTTTTTACGTGTTTCACCTTTTTGTTCCTATGTGACCTGTTCGCTCTATTATTTTTATAAATTCAATGTATCCATTCATTCTTATGTAAAAGCTGTATCTGTCAGAGGAAATGATGATCATTTTGGTCATGCTATATTTTGTCACCAGGGGCCAGTTTCTATATCATACTTAAGTAAGAAGTGTTAAATTTGTACTTAAGTATGTTACAGAAACTGGCCCCTGCGGCCGATTTCTATAAACTTTTTACTTAAGTATGTTACCAGCCCACTTACACCAGCCCAATTAATTTTGTACTTAAGTACGTTACAGAAACCGGGCGTTTCTGTAACGTACTTAAGTACAAATTTAACACTTTTTACTTAAATATGATACAGACACTGGCCCCTGGTAATTAAAAGGTCGTAACTATCTGTCACTTTGTAAAATGGTGGATGCGACCTTTTACTACCAAGCGGCGATTTGTGCCTAGATAAATTAATGCTGCGGCAATGATTCAACTACAAGCTTGTGTTTTCCAGCTCAGACGGCGAACAAAGCATGATCTCCCATGATATACATTATTTTACATAAATCAGGGATGATTGTCGTTATGCTGTAGCTCTTGTTTGCTCAATATCAATTTATTACAACACAATAATTGCAAATCCAATATTACTCCCGAAGTAAAACAAGAAGATGCAGAAGGAATACTCTGAATATATTGTCAACTTTTATAGACCTCTGCTCACCAATGATTGTTAGGCCTATACATAATTAACCATTAGCCTATACATGGTTGATGCTCTGAGCTGCACATATTGGCTCTGGCCTGTAGATGGTGGCTCTGGGCTGCACGTGGTGGCTCTGGGCTGCACATGGTAGCTCTATGCTGCACATGTTGGCTCTGGCCTGTACATGCGATGCGACCTTAACATGTGCTGTGGCCAAAACATGTGCTGTGGCCTGTACATATTGGCTCTGGCCTGCACATGATGGCTCCATGCTGCATGTGGTGGCTCTGGGCTGCACATGGTAGCTCTATGCTGCACATGTTGGCTCTGGCCTGTACATGCGATGCGACCTTAACATGTGCTGTGGCCAAAACATGTGCTGTGGCCTGTACATATTGGCTCTGGCCTGCACATGATGGCTCCATGCTGCACATAGTGGCTCTGTGCTGCCCATGGTAGCTCTATACTGCACATGTTGGCTCTGGCCTGTACATGCGATGCGACCTTAACATGTGCTGTGGCTAAAACATGTGCTGTGGCCTGTACATATTGGCTCTGGCCTGCACATGGTGGCTCCATGCTGCACATGGTGGCTCTGGGCTGCACGTGGTGGCTCTGGGCTGCACATGGTAGCTCTATGCTGCACATGTTGGCTCTGGCCTGTACATGCGATGCGACCTTAACATGTGCTGTGGCCAAAACATGTGCTGTGGCCTGTACATATTGGCTCTGGCCTGCACATGATGGCTCCATGCTGCACATGGTGGCTCTGGGTTGCACGTGGTGGCTCTGGGCTGCACATGGTAGCTCTAGGCTGCACGTGGTGGCTCTGGCCTGTACATGCGATGCGACCTTAACATGTGCTGTGGCTAAAACATGTGCTGTGGCCTGTACATATTGGCTCTGGCCTGCACATGGTGGCTCCATGCTGCACATGGTGGCTCTGGGCTGCACGTGGTGGCTCTGGGCTGCACATGTTGGCTCTGGCCTGTACATGCGATGCGACCTTAACATGTGCTGTGGCCAAAACATGTGCTGTGGCCTGTACATATTGGCTCTGGCCTGCACATGATGGCTCCATGCTGCACATGGTGGCTCTGGGTTGCACGTGGTGGCTCTGGGCTGCACATGGTAGCTCTAGGCTGCACGTGGTGGCTCTGGCCTGTACATGCGATGCGACCTTAACATGTACTGTGGCTAAAACATGTGCTGTGGTCTGTACATATTGGCTCTGGCCTGCACATGATGGCTCCATGCTGCACATGGTGGCTCTGGACTGCACGTGGTGGCTGTGGGCTGCACGTGGTGGCTCTAGGCTGCATGTGGGCTGTTGTGGTTCTTAGTATCACACAGTCTATGTTTTCTCCACAACTGTTCTGTGTCGCACAGAACATGCAGAAGAAAAATTAAGCTTTATCTTCCTGCATTTTTTTTCCAGCAACAATCTCAACTCGTGTTGTTATTTTAGTTATACTATATTTTGGGTCACATTCTGTGATTAATATGTGTGTATATATATATTCAGTGATTTGAACGTATCATTAACTGTTTAACTGATTCCAAGATATTACATATATATGATTTATAAATGAGACTATGGTCCAATGTTGGGCCAACGCTGTCCAGACATTAAGACATAATTCGACCAACGTTCCCAGCCAGCGAATATAGCATTGTAATTTTTATAATAAAATATTGCTAGGGTTTTATAAAAATTAACGAGTGCCAACACACAGATGCACCAAATAAGCCCAACATTACGCTGTATGGACGCACACATCTGCACATCTTACATAATCATGGGTCTGTCATAACTACATGTACATACTAGTGTTATTCCAGATATATTATTCGCACACAAAATTCACATCTCCTATTATAAGAAATCACATGACATAATTGTAATGATTAGAAAAATATCACAGCCTATGATATAGATTCTTTATCATTTTTTATTTTACAAGTACAAAGTTCAGACAGGTAAGAAGTCGGCTAATTCTTTAAAGGGCTAAGTTATATAGTTTACTTTTTTACTCACTTAAATTTGTGTTTCAACGTCAATGTTTGGCCTTAAGTGAAACAAATATGAGTAATTTTCACCCACTTGAAGTTGTGGGTCGCGGTACCGAGACACAACTTCCAAGTGCTTGAAAATTCCAATAAGAAGGGTTTTCCCTTACAGCGCGGGGATTGACTTTAGTCGTCAGATTCTGTGGACTAAAGGCAATCTCAGCACTGTAAGAATTAAAATATTTATAATGGGCGTAGACCTATAACATAGGTATTCAAATGAATCGGAAAGAGCTAACTAAGACATTTATGATGATTTCAAAATTTAAAAACCCTTTGGTCTCCGTAGATTTTTCAAAAAAATCTGCGCTTCAAGGGTTTTTATCGGTTTTGAGAAGCAATGTAAGCAAGTATGTATTGTTTGAATTAGATTACACTACCAGTAGATGTTATCCTTGATTGTTTCTGTTCTGTTGCTGTTTCCAAATCCTTTTGAATTTTCACTTTATGGTCTGAACAATCTTCATGTTGTATTATTGAGATCGTTACACCTTTCTTTTCTTAATTTAAAACTGTTATGTATCTCTGCTTTTTTATTTTGGTTGTTATCAACAACCCGTGTGCAATAGTTAGTTTACTATACGTCACTTCTTAAATGAATCATGAATATATACTTATGCGACAGACTAAATTCTTGGAATTTACCATGTTTAGCCCTTCTTAAAACTAATGAGCATGTAAAAGTAGTTGAGAATGATTCTAATTGATGGTGATATATGCCTACATGGAGACTGATTCGAGAATGCGTTTCATGCCTTCACCATTGTACTTTGTAGCGACAGATATGACTGTTTAATACCAGGTGATGATATGGTAACATTTGAAATAAGATAGTGGTGTGACATTTCCCGTTTTAGCTTTGGGTGTGGTTTGTTAGCTCGGCATCTGCGAAAGATAACATTTATGTAAAACTCATGTAATCATGCATTTAAAAGCAAGACCACCTTTTTTGCATAAGAATCTTCTGTTTTGACATGTGATCAAAATTTTAAAGAAAACACGGAACCAGGTTGCAGTTTCATCCAAGACAAAAGTTTAGTATTGAATCAATCAGTGAATTTATGACTGACTAAGCCATGTTAACGTCAGCAGACACGAGAAGTTAAACTAATCTTGGCTTAATGTTCTTACATTGGGCCAACATAAAACAGCAGTGGGTCAACGCCTCAAAGTATCGTGTTTGTGCTAAATGAAAAAAAGAGCCTTGATACAGTCTCAGGTATTAACACTTTATTATATTGTTTCTGCAATTTACACTAGGGTGAAATTTCAACTGTTTAATTAGAATATGAATATATATCTATCGTGGTTAGTGTTTCCTTCTGTGAATGCTTGTTTCTATATAAACTACAGATATGCTGGGCAGTATGAGCTAATATGAGCATTATATTGCTTTATCATCCTATACATGCTGAGCAGTACAGTAGAACTATGAGCAACCACTCTTATGAGCAGCCAGCCTCCTTTGGTCATTCCCCAAAATGACATTTTGTATACAAATAAACCTCCTATGTGCAGTCACCTGCGTTGAATGGCCACTACCTGTGTCCCAACGGTGGCTGCTAATAGCAGGTTATACTGTATGAGCTAATAATATAGTAATATGATCATTATACTGCTTTCTCGTACTGTTCTTATTACGCAGTCCATTAATCAATTGGAAATCTAAATCTAGCAAATTCATTCATTCTGCTTGTCTATTTCTTTGAAGTCTTTGTGTATTGCTCTAGAATATGTATACACCTTTGACTGGTTAATTAAATCTGAGCAGGCTAAAGACAGAGCCTATCAGCTGCCGATCTAAGCCAAATGGCAGTGACTGAGTGCTTACTTGTAGCATCTACTGCCTTTTTGGCTTTGCACGACAGAGAACCCTGTCATGTTCAACTCGATATATACTTGAAGAGCCATCCAGTGGGCCTACCCGACACCCTTGTGTCATTTATCAAACAGGAAAAATGCATCGTTGATGTCGAATATGATATGTATGGAGATTAACGAAAAATGGTGACACCTAAGATGTGTTTTAATCTAGCAAGTTGTCATCATATCCCCAAACACCAGTGAAGGTTTTGCGCACCTACTGGTTTAATGTGCTGTACCACCGTCCGCGACGCTGTCCCAACATTAATATTTTAGAACATGCCGTTTTCTTTTCATGAATTTAAGACCAAAATGATTAGTCAAACTGCTAACTAAATAAACAGAAGCTGTTGAGCCAATATAGAGGCCGGTCTACAATCTAACTAACATTGTATCAGAAAACACCGTTAATGTCATCAGCTCGCCCATCTGGTATTGTTAATTTGATGATCAGACGCCTGCTACATCATCTGTAATCTCAGCTAACATGAGACTTTGAACCAATGTTGCGGCATCGTCGACGACGACAGATCAACATTGAATTAACGATTCAATATTTCATGTTTGTTGAGATGTGTCAGTCTATAGTCCCAGACTTATATAGAAGACTTAAGGAGAAACTTGAAATATTGTTCTGTAGGTGCTTTGTTGTATATTACTACCCATGATTGACCAACCTAGTATATATATATATGTATATATATATATGTATATATATATATATTGCAATGCACATTATATAGGAGCCTATGATGATAAGTTATATTTTAACAAGTTTATATTTTTCTGCCTTGATGACTAAAGGATGTGCGTGACTTTAGTACTATATTGATGATAAATATAAGTTGACAATAACTTCCGTTTCACTACATGCACATTTAGCAACATCTAGAACAGTGTATTATCTTCTTCTAAAAAAAGAAGCCTTTATTTTTAAATATGCTACATGTTATTCATTCCTTTAAATATGTTCACCAATTATAGCTTTCATGAAATTATACAACATTACACTTTGAATAGAAACTAAGATGCCTAACATTTATTTTATCCTGAAAAATACTCATTTTTAGCCCGCCTTTTAATTTTAATTAAAAAAGGTGGGCTATTGCAATTGAAGTTCGGCGTCGTCGGCGTCGGCGTCGGCGTCGGCGTCGGCGTCGGCGTCGGCGTCAGCGTCGGCGTCGGCGTCGGCGTTAACATTTACTTGTGGGCGCGATAACTTGTAAAGTTTTTCATGTTTCCTTCCCAAATTTGTTTTGCATGTTACTATTGACCACTTCTCGGACAAGTTCAATAATGGCTGAAAAAAAATTCAAAATGGCCGACTTATTGCGATTTTTCACCTTTTACGTCAATAATTTGACCTTGTGGGCGCGATAACTTGAAAAGTTTTTCACATATCCTTTTCAAATTTGTTATGCATGTTACTAATGACCAGTTCTCGGACAAGTTCAATAATGGCCGAAAAAAAAAAAAAAAAGGCCGATTTATTGCGATTTTTCACATTTTACGTCAATAATTTGACCTTGTGGGCGCGATAAGTTGAAAAGTTTTTCACATATCCTCTTCAAATTGGTTATGCATGTTACTAATAAGTAGTTCTTGGACAAGTTCAATAATGGCCGAAAAAAAAAAAAAAATGGCCGATTTATTGCGATTTTTCACATTTTACGTCAATAATTTGACCTTGTGGGCGCGATAACTTGAAAAGTTTTTCACATATCCTTTTCAAATTTGTTATGCATGTTACTAATGACCAGTTCTCGGACAAGTTCAATAATGGCTGAAAAAAAAAAAAAATGGCCGATTTATTGTGATTTTTCTCATTTTACGTCAATAATTTGACCTTGTGGGCGCGATAACTTGAAAAGTTTTTCACATATCCTCTTCAAATTAGTTATGCATGTTACTAATAAGTAGTTCTTGGACAAGTTCAATATTGGCTGAAAAAAAATTCAAAATGACCGATTTATTGCGATTTTTCTCATTTTACGTCAATAATTTGACCTTGTAGGCGCGATAACTTCAACATTTTCACAAGTATCCTCTTCAAGTTTGTTATGCATGTTACTAATAAGCAGTTCTTGGACAAGCTCAATAATGGCCGGTAAAAAAATCAAAATGGTCGACTTATTGCGATTTTTCACATTTATTTTACGTCCATAATTTGACCTTGTGGGTGCGATAACTTGAAAAGCGGCTGGTTTAACATACCATTTATATCTTGGGTTGTTATTTACGTGATGACATTCGTCTTTACTTTCTTTATCATAATTCGGCGGCGGGCTATTATCGAGTGTGCTCTTGTTGTATTATTAAATTATTTGTTGATCACTTTTGAAGAAACAATGTGGAAAAACACCGCCTTGAACTTGATAAAAAAAGAAATGAAACTGTTTAGTAAGTTCTTTTCCTTGTGAATATGTTCTGTTGTATGTTTTCTAAATACACCTTAGACTTACTACCCTTAAAACACAAGACTTTGAGGCAATTTGGTCAACTGCTGGGTCACCATATACGACGCTGTACCAACAGTAAAACAACATTGCCTCAAGGTGTGATGTTCGCTGGGATACAGCAACCAGACTGTTATGATTACTGCCAGATTATATCCAAGTGATTTCATTCTACTAACTGCCACCATGCAGCCAATCACAACTAGAAAAATACTGTTTGATCATAATTCGTCAATTAGATAAGAAAGGGTTTATCTGCCCCCTTATAAAGTGACAAATACACCCTTTCATATCTAAGTGGACCATATATTTATGAGCCCTTTGTGAGATATGTAAGGACAGTGGTATATTTTTGTAAATCTCTGCCTGATGTATAGACCGAATCTTGACTGATTGTTATTTATTTTGTCTCCTATTTGTCCTTGTGGAATCTGAGGGTCACCTTTGGTGGTTTAACAACCAGAGGATGTGACCTTTTGATTCCAATGGGATGACTTACCACTACTATGCATACTGCTCGGCCTGTGCTGTTCATTTATTTGTTTATGTGGAGAAAAACGCTTATGTAAATATATAGAATCTACAAGCTTCTCCTATAAATGTGTGACCTTGTACCAGTGCATCGGCTATGACACATCAGAAAGCATATTAACACGTTAACAGCCGTATCACATGTATAAACTGATTGAAATATTTACCAAGTAATCAACATTTTGAAATAGCTTAAGCTTTCATTTTGAATTTATTCTGTTAATTTTGCTAACAATACTGCTTAGACCTGATTTTTGGTAAAATACTAAGATTTATTCATTTTTTCTTTCCAACTTCCCATTTTCAATTGGAACCTTTTATCAAAATGCATTTTTCAAAGTCAGTGCTTGCTAATGCTGCCCAAGTGTTAGTTCTGCGAGGCTGAATTGCTTCCACAGAGAAGCTGTAATAATCTCCAGTGTTTTTCAGAAGGACAACATTGTTGGGTGTGGGAGATGGATTAACCCTTTGACTTCCAGGCCGGGGTGCATGCCAGGATCCAGATATACTGGTGTAGGAGTTCTATTTTTCGTCATTTGAAGCTGGAATTGCTAACGCAATTTCCAGCTTCAAATGACGAAAAATACATAAATGTAGTATATATTTGACGAAAATTTGTGTCATTTTATGGTTACGTTCATTGACGAATGACGACGGAAATTTCCGTCATGTATGGTAGTGAAAAGGGTAACAATTTTCAATTACTAAGATTGCCGTTACACACGATGCTATAGTTTGTGCTACAGTTTGATATCCCAGCAAACTGTATGTATCTATCACACTTTTGCAATTGTCCAAAATTAAGATATTTTTATTGGACAGACATCAACTGCCACCACATAATCTCCTACTCTTTTCGACAATGTATATTGTATGTGCTGATTATCACGGTTAGAGCTGTCTCCTAAGACCTTTGCATAGTTTCGGGTTAACTTTCTATGTTGACAACTGCTGGAAGCAAAAGTCCTATCTGATACTTGTTAAAGTAGCAGAAGAGAGCTTTTGTTTCCCACAGCACGGTGGCTACAATGCAAGGGCATTTAGAAAGCTGCCTGTCCTATGTGCACGTAAAGGTCGTTCTGGTCTTGAATGATCTATGTGTATGTAAAGGTATAGCGTTATGGTCTTGAATGATCTATGTGCATGAAGCATGTGTAAAGGTACAGAATTCTTCAGTCTATCAGTTGTTTTATTGTTGAAAAAAAATGTTTTATTATTTCAGTTATGTTTCATATTAAAGCAACAGTTTAGTGTTTTGTTGCGCAGAAACTTTCTGTTTTGTTATCGCCCATCCTTTTAGGCTGCACTTGAGCATACATATCAGTTGTGTGGGGATGCATTTTACGAGCATATAAATCTGATGGAAGTGTGTTAAGTTTGATATTTTAACCCAAGATAACATTTCTAATTTGAAACTCAAATGTTTCAAATGATCACCTAGGAACTATGTGAATATATATATATATTATTTGGTTATTTGTGTCATTATCATGTACTATGGGAAATCGCAATGTGGGGTCATCATGCAATTCCAGCATCCTGTTCACATTTGTCTCAAATGCATACGAGCTTGATCCTAAAAAAACTGATTTAACTGTTTTTCTTTTGATCTGGTATAACAGAGCAAGTATTGTGTTTAAAAACAGTTAAATTTGCTCGCAGTTAGAAATGGCAAATTTTTCATTTGTCTTTTGTCTCAAATACACACCGTGATGTTTGATAACCAAAAGTAAAAGGCGACACATTCAAGCTAAAATCATAAAAATATCGGTGATTTTATTTTGGCTTCTTATTATGACCATATGATGTAAAGATGTCCATAGACTAGAACTGCAAAAGTTTTTGAATTTTTGTGTTGCACATTTACCAGTTAAGCGAGATGTAGAGACGAAATTCCCAGTTTCTAATTTTGGACATGCATGTCCAGAATAAGAAATACGGTCTATGGACATGTTTACATCATATGGTCATATTAAGATGCCAAAATAAAATTACCGATTTTTTGATGATTTTAGCCTGATTGTGTCTCTGACACTTCCCAGTGCAAGATTTCTCACATTTTTATAATAAATTACAATTTCTTGCTATGCTTTTTCCAGATCACCGAGAAATGTACAAATCTGTCGTCAATTCATTTAGAAATATTCCATTGTCGTTAAGCAATGTACATCATTATGTTCACAATAAAAACGATATATTTTACTTCATCCTCACAAGTTCATATGAGTGAAAGTTACTATATATGTTGTTTTGGAATTAACACATGATATCGCTTAGGAGTCGTAATAACATTGTTCACAAACCAGTGTATTGATTTGTCTCGTCCAATCTCTAATTAAACGTACTTAATTTTTTAGCGGACCTATCAAATACTGAACATTAATGAAATGTTGGCCCATCGTCTTCTTCCGGTCAACAGTGGTCAACGTCTCATTTCAGCTGAGAGGCTGCTAACAAGACTCCCTAACCAAATGTTGATTTAATGGTGGTCCATTGGCTGTGACGCTGGCCCAACATTAGACCATTATTGCGGATCATGTTTGCTGGGAACTGGCTACGTGAATTTACTGGGTATGATGGAATTATCCAGTTATTAATATCGTCTGAGAACACAACCCTTGGTCTACATGCTTCATGGGGAGTGGTGACGAGTTCAAAAAGTCATATTAATGTCTTAACCTTATTTAACATGTTTAAAATAGCGATTACTAGCGTCCACATTCACAGTCTAAGGATAAGGGATAACAATACTATACATAGCTAACTGTCACTGCTACAATATAATGAGGTTTGCATCATTGCTTAAAATCACAGGTCATCTTCTATAATGTGTACATTAATCAGTGTACGTTAAGGAACGCACTGTAATCCTAGTAATATTGACTGTATAATAATTGTTCACTGCAGTGAACACCCGATATATTCCATCTGTAAATAGACGAGATTTGCTACTATGTAGAAAAGTGTTTGTTATAAACCAATGATATAATAAATATCTCACTTTTACTGTTCTGTGTTCTGTTTATTGTCTGTGTCATGGTAATTATGTGCTTTAAATTCACAATTTTGTATTTGAACAGATTACTCGGAATTCAAGTTAAAAACGTGTTTCTTTCTACTCTAATAGTCCAGGGCATTTAAGCCAAAAAGTAGTGAACATAGGAACAAATTGCAACAGAAGCTTTTTTGCTTTTTTTTGAGTTCAATAACATATCTACATTGACCAAAAAAAAGTCCCAAGCCAGAAAAAATCGGAAACTTTTTTTCAGGCCTTTTTGTGAGGGTACCCTAAAATGGCTTATGGTTATCACTCACCCAAATCGTAAGATGTTTTGAAAAAGTAATTGTTTGTTACCCATAATTATTAGAAATACTTCTAAATAGAAGCTATAAGAGAATAGAAGTAAGTTTCGAATAAAAAAATTTAACTCCTTTGGGCAATATTTGTAAAATCTGGATATATTCTTTAAAGTAAAAAAACATATTTCGAAACAACAGTTACAATTTTTGGGAGACAAAAAAGAAGAGACATAATGCATTCTCGTGTTCAGTAGACCTATTTTTTTAAATTTATTCATGGATCAGCTAATATGTCCGTCATGATCCGTATCTAGTGATAATCAACCATTCACCATGCCCTATCCACTGACCGTAGTCGAGTTACTCATCCCCATTGCTGGACTCTGATACACTCATATTAAGATAATTTTCATATCAAGATAATTAAGGGTAATTTATGCATTTTTATGTGTTCCTGATTTTCTTGGCTGACTTCTCATTTTTGTACATCCATGAATTTAAATTGTCCACGTCTTCCCACCATATAAGACCCCCAAGGTCTACATTTTCCCTGCTTCCACAAATTTAATTTATATATTGCTATTTTGTTGTTCTTTTCAAAGTTCGTAATACTTTATTTGATAAACGACTATTGCTTGGTGATTTTTATCAATATATGAAATGAGAAACTTCTAATGCGCATAAATACTCGGCGTTCTGAGCTTAAGAGTCGCAAATAAATTGATTTAGTATTAAACAAAAAATGGACACAGTGTATTTTACCTTCAACATGTTTATCTAAATAATTGAAGCCTCACTTGAAATAAGGTGAATAAAAGCATTTAATAATAATATTAAATAATAATAATTCAAAACATTTCAAAATGTATTTGCTATACTTTTCAGTAGAAGACTGATAAATGATGAATCATGATATTATATGGAAGTAAATTTGTAATCGAAAACTGGTCTGGTAATCGGATGTTATAGTACATATATTTTGCTGAACCTATTGCCGCACACAGAGAAGCTGAAGATATGAATTGATCTTAGAGAGAGCTCAGAAAATACAACAACATAAATTAGTCCAAGTCTATGTTGGCTTCAGTAAATTTCTACAGGATGAGATTATACAGCTTCAGTTGATTTTGATCATTAATTCATGGATCTTTGAGCAATATATTTGCAGTATTGGGACAGTGTTGTCAGTGTCTTTGTAATGGAATCATTGGCATAAGCATCAATTTGCCCAACACTCTTCACAGAAGGTAAAAACATACAATTGTGCTCGAAGTATCCTGCCGTTCTGTAACAAAAGCAGTCTTGTTTGTGGAATGTTGCAAACAAAGTTATATTTAGCTGTTCTTTCTAGTTGTTTTAATTAATATTCGTATTAGTCGGGTTGCCAGGCTACTATAAGATGACTGAACCTTGCAATCGCTGAAGTATGATGTTTTTTTGTTTTGGTGGTACAATTGATATGTCTAGATTGTAAAACGATCGGGTGCAATTTTTGCACCCTTGAGCATTTTTTTTCTAGGCCAAATTTGGCGGCCATTACTGAAAATTTTGTTTTCGCTCATAATTCAGTGATGGTTTTTCATAGCATCATGAATGTGGTGTCTAAACCCATGTTTTCATGGTCAAACTTTACAGTGCTAATGTTTACAATAACATCAGATAAATATTTTTTGTCTGAAATGAAGAAATTTATGATATTTTGATATTTTTATGCATTATAACATGTAATAGTCTTGAGGCAGAATAGCATAAATTAATCCAACCTCGCAGGAAATGACCCCAATGAGGTTTTGGTCGATTTTGACTCCTCAGATGGTGTATTTTGAGAAAAAGATCAGTACCCGTGAAGTACCGATGAGCAAAACCCGGTATTCAAGATGGCGTCCAAAATGGCCGCCATAAATGGGGTAGTTTGCTAACTTGGTTAATATGTGGCACAAATTGTCATATAATACCGTTTGTTTATGGTTTTGGGGTATAAGGAATCCAAAGATGATGTTATTTTGACATCCCAGTGGAAATATAAAATTTTACTCGCAAGGTCAAGGTAATTGGGCAAATGGGACGGTTTGCCAACTTGGTTAATAAGTGCCACAAATTTTCATATAATACAGATTTTTCTAGGATTTTGCGATATCAGGAACCCAGATATGATGTTATTTTGACATCTCAGATGTCCCACGGTGTCTAACATATGGTTTTTGGGGTCAAATAATTCATATATACTGCGTATTTACCACTAAGATTTCCAAAAAAAGTCAAAATCAAAGATGGCGCCTAATATGGCCGCCACATAAGTGATAGGATTGGCCAAAACTATTAGACATACAGATGTCATTTCTTGTCTCTAACTTATTGTTTTCGGGGTCACGGAATTCATTTCTAATGCGTATTTAACACTAATATACATAAAAAATCATAATCCATGATGGCGTCCAATATGGTATATTTACGCTTGAAGGTCAGAAGTCAAATCAAAGATGACTATCAAAGATGAATCAATTATAATTCCACCAGTGTTTTTAATTAATTTTCACCTCATTTCCGACTAATTTGAATAGTTGATTTTAATGGCTGTGATGAAGGCCGCTCGTGAATTAATCTCCAAATCCCCGGATTGACTATTCATATATAACTTGACCCGAGACTCTCAATTGTAATGGAATAAATTACATGTATGTTCAAATGTGAAAAGATTATTTCTAAAGAAATTCTTAGCCAAATGCAGTCGTGTTGTAAAAATGAGTTTCTTCGGCTTGTAAACTAGATGTCTTTAAGTCAACCATAATATGAATTATTTGTTCCAAACAATACTGTTCGCTTTCGTTATTTTGGTGGTTGTTATCCGCATAATGATTGTTTAATATTCTGTTTTATTATGTAGGTTACACTTTTTGTTTCCTACTACTGCAAATAGTGCTGTCTGGAAAATATCATATTCAAAAACGTGGAATTAAAACTTGATGCCAAATCAGCGAGCCATTTAGAAAATTAGTGATCCTATATTAAACAAAATTTTAGCATAGTAGGTTGAATTATTTCCCATTGCCCGTCCATTTGTATTAGGGGGATGGTTTTAATGAATTTCAAAGCCAATATATATACTAACTGTGTTTATGGACAATCTGCTGTACAATGTCGGTAAATCGTGGGTTCAAATCCCATATCAAGCATGATGGTTTGATGGCCGGGCCCAAATAATTCAGGGATATATATGTCCGGTGGTCTGTTAGATTGAGACCAGGCTGATCGATTAGGCCGAATTTCGATCAGGCTTACATTCTAGTGACTGGAAATTGGTCTTACATCCCTGTCAATTAGTCTCACGACCAATACGAGCCTTCTGTGTCAACCCACGTGATATAAGTTAAGACTATTTTCTCCATAAATAATCCACACTATTTATGCCACTAATCACGCTTGTTTTTAGTATAGTTTTCGAATTATTTTGGCATAATAACAGCTACAGATACCATAAGTGTACACAGCTTATATGTTACATAGCATCACGACAAGAGTAGCTAGATACATTTAAATGTCAGTCGAGTATATTGTCTTATTCTACTCTTTGCCCTTATAATTCTTGAACTAAATAATGTTTCCCTAAATATAATTTAAATTCATTGAATACGTTCTAACTAATTTAGAAAGTGAACGACTATCACAGCAAAAATGACCCCCCCCCCCCTAATCCCTTATGTTTCATGTAAATTACATGAAACAATTAAATCATGTATGCATTTAATTACAATCTCGTGAAAACAATAATGACTTATTCTGATATTTTTTTATGTTTTATTTTTCACTTTTCACAATTCGACAAAAAATGCCCATGTCGACGATAGTTTTTCAACTTTTGTGTGTATCTCAGTGTTAGATGTATATACGCGTCACAAATGAATTTCACGACCCCGTCAATACTAGTTTAATGTATAATAGCTCAAAAGTGTTACATTGTGTAGCGGTCATATCGAGCTCCATCTGTGATTTTATTGACATTTTATCTATCTTAGTGTTAAATACACACCACAAATGAATTTCTTGACCCCGAACCGAATGTAAACACAAAAATCACGTGTCTATGCCTAATAGTTCAGAAGTTATGACCCATCACAGGCTGTATATGGCGGCCATATTGGACGGCATCTTGGTCTTTGTCATATCATAGCAATAAATACGCATCTGAAATGAATTCCTTGACCCCGAAAACCATTATGTTAGACACCAAAATTCAGCTCCCGTGCCACCGGACTAATATTTTCCCAAACGATTAAATATGTCATTTTTGATGATGAAGTCTGATGACTCCATCGTTGACATCAATGCATCTACAATAGGCCTACAGCTTGGTATGCAATGTCGTGGTGGTGTGTGTGTGAATGAATTGTAGCTGGTGGATTATCCTGCACCTTATTTTGTAAATGTGAAGGACATGAAGACTGTCACAACCCTTATACGATACATACACACACATCAGATGATGAGAATGATGAAAATTTATGTAAAAAAGTCATAAACAGATGATTCGATATGAACTGTGGTAGAGGTTTTAAAATGTCTATACAGTGTATGCATTGCAGTTTCATTATTATTGAAGACAAGTTAGCTGAGTGATTCTCAACATCAAGAGCAGTGAGCTGGTGTTTTTTTTTATATGTGGTGATTTTAATTTACGTTTTACTGACTTGAGAAGGTAGCATTGTATCATAAGGTATTGTTGATTAGTTATATTTCCCATTTAAATTTATTCACACAAATACAACTATATGTATATTCGCCAGACACAGAATTCACACATGTGCATATTGTGATTTGCATTAAAGTAACATTTTATATGTATGAACAATTGTGTGGAACGCGAAGCACTGCAATATAATAAAAAAACTAATGTTTATTTCTACAATGCAAGTTAAATACAAGTTGAGATGCAAATATATTCTTATAGATCTTATATATTCAACCCGATTAGAAATTCAAGGTATGGCTTCAATACTTATAAATTCATCAGGGCGAGTGTTAATTGATCTCAGAATATTTTTTTTGTGTTCTATGACCCTGGAAACCTGGGTGTAGACAGTTATTTTATGTCAATCCAATTAATATTTACGAAGTTATCGAAGAAAAGGTGATTTTAAGTGATGGCCGCCAAAATTTGGCGATAAAAAAAATGCTCAATGGTGCAAAAATTGCACCCGCCAGTTTTACATTCTCTACACCCTACTGGTGTAATCTGTGCAAGAAAACATCATACTTCTCTGATTGCAAGGTTCCTATGATCTGCCACCCGACTATATAGCACTTTTTATTAGTTTTTATCCAAGACCTAAAAATATGTATTCTATGCTAGCATCCAATTAATATACACACTGTATTTCAGAGATGACCGTCGCTATATTTGATTTTAACTATAATCATTTTCGTTGTTATATTTTACACAATGTTCTCAAATTTATCTGTAGGCCTACATTATTATGCTCGAAATATCCGACGGATTTTCAGAGCAGTTAGATCAAGGGAAAGCAAAATGTATGTTGTCGACTCTGATGAAACACTCGTGATGTTTAAAAATGTCAATAATATAAATCATCAAGTCATAGTCATCAAAAATTATCATTTATAATTTGAATTTGTATAAATTAATTTTTCTGGATTACAAACTGATTTTGAAAATTTCTTTATCATATTCTGATAATTGAAACGTTATATTTCAATTACCTGTACATCATGTACATGTTGAAGTTGATAAATATACAGTGTAATATTTTGTGTCAAAATATCGTAATTTGACAATAATAAATTAAAATTCAATATTTAACATCATTATACTTAATCTGATATCACTTTTCGTTGTACCTAACAACATTAAAACACATATAGATAAACAAAATACAAACGAAATACCAAATTAGTGTCGCTTGCGACTTAAGATGTTTATTTCTAAATGACATAAGGTCAATTACATCATACTTAGTCAGTTTTATGCTATTGATATAGTTATGCTGATGTTATTTTCTTACTCTCATATTACTATGGGGAGCTTTTTAAATGTAATGTGATGTATAAAGAAGTATTTTAGATAATTTGGCATGTTTGGTATTGGAAAATATAAGATTTGGCTGTTTAAAATGATGATATGCAAGTCTTGTTTATTTTCTATACAATTTTGTATTTATACTTGACTCGATTTTATTTTTATAACTATTTTGTTGTTATATTCTTACTCCCATATGATGTAGGAGTTTGTAAGGTGCAGATATATATATATGATTATTGATTATATCTGATTATTACGTTAACTCTGTGTGGCTTAACCCTATCAATATACTTGCAATGGTTTATATTATGTATTATTCACTTTCAGTGTATTAGGATGATTGCAAGTAAAAAAATATACGATTTCTATGACTTTTTGTAAAATTGTGAATTTCACTTTTTTTGGCTTGAAAACTAAAAAAATTCAAATCGGTACTTAAAATAAATAGACTTCCTAAGAAAAAACATTTGCTGAAATGGAATCACATATCAAACCTTTGGCACTCGCTTGGCCGAGTGTGGTAACTCCCCTACTAAAATGAAACATGAAAGTCAACTAGGGTAGGCCCCTATGCTGATATTTTAGTGTTGTTTTTCATTATGAAGAGCTCATTATGGGTTGAAAATGGGCAACACCAGAATTGAAATATATTTTTACACTAATGTGATAATAAGTAGCACATTAGATGTAATTTAAGTACAAATCATTATTAATTAAAATATATAGGGGCCTATATATCTATTCTGTGCGCTATTTTGAAAAATGGCTATAAAACCGTCATCTTAATTTTTACGTCTTGGGACTTTTTATTTGTCATTCTCGATACAATAATAAATTCGAAAATCCCTCCTGTTGCAATTTGTTCCACCTCAAATCATAAATGCCCTGGACTATAATCGTAAAAAATGCTATATTTTGACAAGCCTCCAAAACACAGCCACTTGGCCTCCTACCACTGTCATTTCTTCAATTTAAACTTATCTTAAAGTACAGCAGCAGAGAGACCACAATTTGGGGGTACCTAAACCTACAAGATTTGTCCACATGTCTAGATTTGCTCACAGGATTCTCTAGCTACAGAATCTGGTTGATGACATTGCCGGAAATGAGGGCGAGCTGAGAATTTGACACTTGTACACCTACCCCATTTTTATCCCCAGCCCACGAAGTAGGCTAGGGGCGGGGGTATTGTCATCACCATGACTGGCTGTGCGTCTGTGCGTCCGGGTTTCGTTTAGGATAATATCTCTTGAAACCGTTAGCCAGATTGCTTCCATATTGCATACACACATCCCTTAGGGGGTGTAGATGTCTCTTTTTTTCGGGGGGGGGGGGGGGTCGTGACCTTTGACCTATTTTTTTACTTTTGACTTTGAGGCCATTATTGACTTTAATTAATAGCGGGGGATATCGTTAGCTTCAGCGCTCTTGTTAGATAAAATATTCGCTAAAATGTGATTTTCGCATAATTCTCACTCTATCACAATATTGAGCCAGGTAAATGAAATATTGGTGGATTTAGTTTGTTTCTATTCATCAGGTCGTACATCTATGGTGGTAAAATAGTAAAAAAAAACTATAATTTTGCTGTAGGATCCGACCCCGAGGAGCTATTTTATAATATTGTAAATATGAGACAAAATGCAATTTTTCAACATTTTACCAATGTTTGATATTTAGAGTGATTGCTCATTATGGCCAATTTCAAAATGACCGCCGTAAAATCCATGATTTAATGCTTACCAAATCCATTAAGAATGTTTTAACGTGCGAGGATATATATTTAGGAGGAATTCAAGATGGCCGCCGGAAAATTGACAAGAAAAAGTCAACATTTTGCATCGTTTTGCAAATAATTTATTAGCACACACTATTCTGTTATGTAAGAAAACCTCAAGGAGCAGGATCTTTTGTTTCCAAGACATCCCATAAGTCAAAATCAGGTTTTTAACCCTTGGCCCGGGGTAATGTTGTCCCAATTGTGCGTCTCCACCGCCGACGCACGCAGTTTTTTGGCTACTACACCAACATGATGCAACAGATTGAATTCATTCGACCCCTCCCAGCAAATCGTTATACCCAAGGTCAAAGATTCAAAAATATTCTTGTTAACGGGATAACTTGAAAAATAATTATTGGATCTCTCCATTTTTTTATGTAAAGTTACGCATGAGTATGTAGATGACCTTATTAGATTTTCAGCTTTCCACCGATAATCAAGATGGCCGCCACCTGGTGAGAATTTTTTTTACACTTAACTTTTTCAGAATTCCTTTGAAACCTGATATATTTAGGTTTTCGGGGTCTGCGACTCTATTAGCTTTGTCCATTTTCATGCGAGACCGAAAACGAGGCTATGGCGGCCATTTTGGTTTTATCAATTTTAATAAATTCTTCTTATTTTCAGTTAAATGCCTTGAAACCTGGCATAATAATATGGACGATTTCAAAATGGCCACAGATAAATCAATGCATCCTCCTGAAATACCTGATTGAACATGGTGTGCATAATAGTCATCTCACAAACACGGTTTTTGGTAAATATATTTTTATTTTTTATTTTCAGTGAATCCTCTAAAAATAATAAAAGTAAAAATAAATTACTGTCGTTCCCATGTGAAATTTCAAAGAATGTGGTGTTCTTGCCCTAGATTTTTTTATCTAAAGTTACTATTTCACAAATTTCAGGCTTAATTCAATATTCAAATAAGTGCAGCGGGTAACATGGGTAGTAAATTCATATTACCATGATATACAATTCTAAACTTTTTTCTTAATTCTTTTTATTTAGCAGTTTTGTATTAGAAGGTACTTTATTATTGGTCTCGAAAAAACAAAGAGAGCAGCACAAATATAATGGCTCGAAGTTTTGTTTTGACCTCAAAGACAAAGGTACCTGCTCGTTTTTCATTAAATAATATTTGGTCGAACTTAGGGCATGGTCGAACTTAGGGCACTTTGCTCTACGTGTGATGGTTCGAATATAATAATTACAGTATAATTAATAATTACTATATAGCCAATGCTGAATTATTCATCTCACCAACTTCAGTGGTTCTCTCCAATGGAAGTTTAATGTTCGTTTATAGCTGCTTATCGGTTACTGATAATGATGATAATGTACAACCTAAATGTTTGAGCAACATAATATATTACATGCTGCATATGACATGTTGATAAAATAAATAATCAAAATATAGTAAAGAAATAATTTATAACAAATCTTAAGATTCATTTATTTATTTTCTTATATTCACAATACACAAGAATAATTTGAAGAAGTAAAACATTAATGGACAGTGATCAAGTAATAACTAGAACACCTAAATAGCCTATACATCATGACGTCTTGGTTGATTTCATATCATCCGACATTTTTTTTAATAAATTAAAAAATACGTCACCAACGATACAGAAAACAATTATTTATTTTCTATGTTTAAGCATCAATCACACAATAGTGCTTGTTATAGACGAATAGGACAAACAATGTATAGTATACATTAAAAAGAAAAGGCATCACATTTAAATTAATTATCAAGAACAAATGATTTTTGTACGCAGAATATTATCACTAACTTGATTATGTTAAAAATATCTTTCGCTGTGTACATTTTGCGTAACCTTATTTAAAAATAGTTACCAGATAATTATATCATAGCCGCTGATTTTCAGTTTCACCTGCTGTTTCATCGTCATGGTGATGTGAAAATACTTCATAGTTCCAAAGTGAGTACAATTTAACCATTTCAAATTATGAAGAACGCGAAGAATATCTGCACTGCATATTATTTACAAACTGGTTTGCAACACATTTGAATAAAAAATTGTTTGCTCGGAACTTATTCTTATAGAGTGTACACAGATGATAATATACTGTAACATTAATGTTTGCTGGGAGCTTATTCTTGTAGAGTGTACACAGATGACATACTGTAGCATTAATGCTTGCTGGGAACTTATTCTTATAGAGTGTACACAGATGATATACCGTAGCATTAATGTTTGCTGGGTACTTATTCTTATAGAGTGTACACAGATGATATACTGTAGCATTAATGTTTGCTGGGAACTTATTCTTATAAAGTGTACACGTATGATATACGGTACTGTAACATTAATGTTTGCTGGGAACTTATTCTTATAGAGTGTACACGGATGATAAACTGTAACATTATTGTTTGCTGGGAACTTATTCTTATAGAGTGTACACAGATGATATAATGTAACAGTAATATTTGCTGGGAACTTATTCTTATAGAGTGAACGATATACTGTACCATTTGTTGACTTTGTAGGCTAAAACAACAAGACCAAAGGCAATAACAATTAATATGTTAATTCAACCGATCCTCTGTTCTCTCAATAAGAAGACAGAAAAAAACGTCTTCACGTTTAACTTAGAATAAGGCCTCATATAGAAGTATAATTGGCTTCACATCTTACCTCAATATTTGTGCGTTTTATTCTCATGTGAAATAATAAAACATATAAACAATGGCCTCAGGCAATGGTCGATAACAATGACTTTGCAACCAATATTATTTTTTCAACATGGAAACATCCATAAAAAATATAGATTTTTTTAATCTAGCTAAAAGAACATGTATTTCAACAGGCGTAATTTGAAAGTGGAAAATGAGTTGTTTTGCTAAGGCAAACATAACATTACAGGTTTCCTAGTCAATGTAACAATAGTTGTGAAATGTATTTTACCTGGACAGAAAAGCGTATGACCTGATGAATCAATGTTATATCTCATAGCAACATAGCAAGATAATCATAGCATATTTACATTCTTAAATAAATAAAGATATTTAAATACACAGAATGAAATTGATTGTTTGAAAACGTATGTATACATATATATTTGTCCTAGCAGTACAAGGGCTTATAAATAAAACGCAAAATATTATTCAGTTGGAATAGACAAGTATGAAGACAAGTAATCCATATCACTGAGCATTATCCTAAAGTAAGAGTAGCATTTGGCATAGCAAGAGCAAAAGTAGACGGGGACTATGACCAAAGTCTGACTAGACGAGAGATTGGCTTGTTCAAAGTTTAACAATAATGATATTTATATTGTGTTCATGTACAACTGAAATAATAGCCTGATGAGCATTTGGTAGAGTTGAAACGTTATCTTGGTGAGCATTTTATGGACAGCTGATACAATATATTCATCAGCATTTTATAACAAATAAATGACATTTATGAAAAAAAATGTTGTTAAGAAAATTCTTAGTCTAGCTTCGGCTATTTTAAAAAGTTGAATAGTTTGTGATTTATTGTTTCAATATTTCATTTTACTGACAGCATATAATCTATATTTAACCCTTTAACCGCAAAAATTATTCAATTTGAATTTTCACCCACTTGAAGTTGTGTCTCGCTAACGCGATCCACAACTTCAAGTGAGTGAAAATTATTCAGATTTGACAAAATGAAGGTCAACTCTGTTCAAATCTTGCTGGTTGATGTCACATTTCATCTTTTACATATTAAAAATGTGGTACCTAATGTGCTAATAAAAATGAAAAGCCGAATATATGCGGCGCCGGCGGTTAAAGGGTTAGGTCTCGAGAGAATTCTTCACCACACAGTTATCAAAATATGGCTGACAGAAGAGAATGAAGGCACGGCATGGGCAACATGAGCAACAGCAGATCAGAGCAACAGATCACTAAGCGGGCCATGTTGGCAGAGACAGCCCAGCAGACACAAGACGTTAAGTCAATGCTGGTTTAACGTTGGTCCAGCGTCGTAGACGGTAGACCAACGTTAAACCAACATTGATTCAATGTATTGTGTCTGCTCGGAAGTCAACGCATAGCATTATAAACAACAGTGACTGACGTTGATCAAAACACAAAACGACTATATGTGGTGTTTGCAGGTAAGCAGTGGAAGCTCACAATCACCAGATCAATCAATTAATCAATCAATCAGCATGAAGCAATAGCAGATCACAATAAGCAGGTTAATTTAACAAATCACATTGTGTCGGAGTTGCAGCAGATATGGGAAAATATATGAAATATTTAACCAACATGACGTTGAAGTTGGAGGGAAGCAATCACATACTTCAGCAAAGCAAACATCAAGATATTAGCCCAGTATTTTGTCAATGCTGGGTTATCATCTCAGATATTGACCCAACACAGCGCCATAGTTAGAACAATATCCTGGGTTTGTTGGAAGCCATAATTATATCAGATCATATAAGCAGCCTGAAGCAACATTGACTAAAGACACATTGAAAAACATTTTCTCAACTTCGAGGCAGTATCTGTAATGTGGGCCTAGTATTCAGCTAATGGCTAAATAGAATATACATAATTATCATATTATTGTATTTTCATAACCTTGACATCCATCTGTCACGTACATTTATTGCAGTACTTGTCATCGGAAAAAAGTTGATAGCATTTCCATTAAAGCTTAAAAAAAATTAATAGATTGATTTTAATTTTAATGTATCAGATTATATTTATTCAATTGGGGTATATTTTCTTTGCACTGTTAAAATGTTGCAACATAAATGTATGTGTACAATTTTGTTTGACTGCATCTTTTAAATGTTTTTTTTTCAGCTGAAAATCCTATAATATAAAAGTGTAAATAACACACTTAAGCAGATGATGTTTTATAATATGATAGACTAGCAGGGGTAAATGAGTGATATGACAATAAGTAATACACTAGCAGGGGTAGTTGAGTAATATGACAATAGGTGATAGACAAGCAGGGGTAATTGAGTAATATGACAATAGGTGATAGACTAGTAGGGGTAAATTAAGCTGTAGATGAACACCTGTGGGTTATTCAAGTATTAAAGATGTAATATTTAAAGCAAAAATGGTCTCTGAGCAAAAACTAAATTTGCTCTGTTGTCAGAGTGAGTTCAGCAAAAGTTCAACAGATTGAGTATTCAGAAATATATATATCTGCTCCATCAAAGATTGTCTTAATCAATTTGAACTACACAAAATCTTGCAGGCAAAAATATGTCCATTTCTAAATAAGAAGACATGCTTCTTTGCTGATAAAGTGATAGCTAGGTGGATAGATTTGTGCAAGTATCTTTTTAGATGTATAGTGCATTCTTACAACAAGAAAACTATTTTATATCAAAATCATTATCCATGATTGTCAACATTTAAAATCATATAAGTTTTGTATGCCATAGCAACAAGAAAAAAATGATGGTTACAAAAAATATATATATAGTCACATGTAGATTATTCAACAATATCTCATGCCTGAACATGATGTATACAATTGTTATTGCTCTTAATATTGTAACACTGTGCTTTGTTTTAGCAACAAATCATTTAATGCTAACTAAACCTTCAAAGCATTATCATAATCGAAATATGTATTTTTACTCACATGAAACCACAATGAATAAAAATGCTCAGTACCGATACAGCGGTTAAAAATGATCAGTAGCAATAGGGCCTACAGCAATTAAAGAGTTAGACAATCAAAGATAAAACAGCGAAACAGACATTATGATTCTCATTAAAACAGTCCTGCATTGAATTGCAAAAAAAAACCATAGGCCTATATTGTATTTGTTAGTGACAGGTGGAAAGCGAAGAGTCGTTCAGCATTATAATCAGCTGCCATATGATATCAAGGAATGTGACGATTTAACAATTACAAGAGATTCCTGTGACATTTAGAGTCTTTCAAGTGCTTAGTGATCTTTTAAGTGTTTAATAAAAATACTGTAATAGAATCTTTGTATTTTGAAAATATTTGACAACTCAATTAAAACATTGATCCCATTGAACATGAATATATATCACAACAGAAATAGAATGAATAGTTTGAATAATACATTGAAATTCCAACTCGTCGATTTAAAACGCATGAAGGAAAACAATTGTACACATACAAAATTATCAATATAATGATCAAGATCTGATTATTATGCACAGGTTCAATTGATTTTCAAATTGTTTTCATAGGCTGATTTAAATATATTTATTCACAATTAAAAACACTTAATGAATTGTATTCTATACTGAAGCAATAAATACAAATTCAAAGACAAATATAGTTTTACACATATATAAGTAAAAATTTACCAATACAATTTAAATTTCACACCGAGATAAAGAGATTGAAATATGGTCCCATAGCCACATAAACAAACAAGCTACACATAATAAGCATACACCCAAAATACGTGTGTAGAATGTTTCATACAATAAGTGAATATCAAATAAAAATGGGCATATTGTAGTACAGCAACATTATGTATATGTTCACACAGCATATGACCTCATAACCCAATACAAACCGGCCTAATATTTCATATAGAATAAACATGATTAATGACCCTAAAATAGCCAAAATTGTTACTAAGAAAGGCTTAGAGTAACATAGCTGGACTACTGGCATAAAAATACATAAGTATGGTAAGTATTAGTAAAGAATGACAGCATGAAACCAAATACTATTTTTAATAATTACTGTATGTCATCAGGTGAATTATGTAAATAATAAATGTATGGAAGTGGATGACTTCACTGGAAGTTTACAGTATGCTTACAAATAATATAATAAGTTAAAAGTGTGATTGCATGTATCCAAGTAACATAATTATACAAAGAGTTCACCCTTCTAACATTAACACAGTTGTACATTATTCGAGAATAGGAATAACTTAGGAATTTAGGCAAGGTAAGCAACATAAATTTATTACATAAATATATTACAGCGAGAGCTGAATTGACATGATTAAGTTGCTACATCATGGGACCAAATGACATTCTGCATGTATAAGTAACATAAGTAACACTTATAAGCAGTATCAGAATTAGCCAAATAACCTGTGTAAAACTAAAATATTTTTCAATTAGGTTGCAGTAGGCACACAACAGGTAAAAAATCTGTGGTGTGTCCACTGGTGTAACATGTGTACAAATTACAGCATGAAAACTGGTAACACATGTAAAAGTACAACAGCAGAAATGGCAGGATAATAGTTTTAAAATAACAAAAGGGAAATACTCTTTCTATTTGAGACAAGGGTTGTCATTTGTTTCTGAATATTGTTTCTCTAAGCCACTTGTTCATATTTGGCCTTGTTTATATTCTTTGCGAGGCAGCATGCAATGAGAGCTCCAAACAGCTGCAACAACAAATAAGATGAAGACAATCAAAACAATTTCTTATAACAAATAATTGAATTTACTTTACACATATTTTATTGATTATTAACTTCTTTTAAATTACCTACACAAAGCAAGGGGCTTCCTGCAGCAAGGGGTTTCCCCGCTGCGAAATACTGACGTTCAGCAGGGTCGAGAATTTGACTAATGGCGGGGTGGCCGATTTAAAAATGAAAGTTACACACCACACCTAACATACTTTAGTCCCATGGTCTGGTGGGGGCTGGGCGCATGTGTGCATTCTACTAAAGCATAGATGGTTAGAATGCATAGAATTGAATCAGAGGTACAAAAAATGTCACTTTACACTGTAAATGTCCCGCAAATAAAAAATAAAAATAAAAAAGTCAGATGTTCAATCAGCTGGATAGCACTAATGAATTATAGCAGCGTTTCATTGGCATGTTATTTTTTCTGCCTTTGTGGTGATGAGTGCTTAATTTATATAACTATAAAACTTGTATATAACCGTGGCATAAATCAACTACATTGTTGAAAAGAAGGTTTAAATCATTACATTTTCAGCATTATGGTAACATATTAGTGTGGCCATATTAGGCACAAAAACATATTTTGAATTAAATAAATTGAATTAAAACCAGTCAGCCTACAAGAGGCAACACAGTACCGAGACAGCTCGATATAAGGTACAAAACGACATCGCCTGTGCCCTAGACAAGAACAAGGCTGTGGTGTCTGTGGTGCTCGATCTATCAGCATTTGACACTGTTGATCACAATCAACTATTTTCTGGCCTTGAATCCGAGTTCTCGGTTACTGATAAAGCCCTCTCCTGACTGGTTTTCATCTTACTTAATAGAGCGGATACAGCGTGTAAAGATAGGTCCTGACATGTCCGACTTTCTACATCTCAAGTGTGGTGTACCCCAGGGTCAGTGCTTGGCTCTATTATGTTTACACTCTTGACAACATCTCTTAGACACATTTTGAAGAAGTACAACGTCTTTTATCACAAATACGCTGATGACATCCAGCTATATGTTATATTTGATCCTAGTCTACCAGGTGACAGAAAGCGGGCGATTCGTCGTATGGAGGCATGTGTCAAGGAGATTAGACTGGATGGCGATCAGATGGCTGAAACTGAATGATGACAAGACAGAACTGACCATTTCCATGTCTGCACACCATCAGAAGACATATGGTCAGTGTGACATCACTATTGGTGAATCTACTATATCGCCAGCTTCTCATGTACACAACCTTGGTGTTGAGATGGACAGTCATCTGTCCATGTCGCACCAAGTGAGCGCTATATGTAAGTCATGTAGCTTCCACCTTTACAGACTGTCAACAATAAGACGTTATCTGACGGTAGAAGCCACACGGAATGCTGTTCAAGTTCTTATAACATCTCGGTTTGATGACTGTAACTCTTTACTGGCAGCAATAACATCGCCCCAGGTGAACCAGTTACAGAACATCCAGAACCAAGCAGCTCGCCTTGTAACACGCTCTCCACGGCTTCTTCACATCACACCAGTACTAGCACAAATTTACCGGCTGCCTATGGAGTGCCGTATTCAATTCAAGACTTTAGTGATGGTGTTCAAGTGTCTACACAGTGAAGCTCCATTGTATCTGTGTGACCTTCTACAACCCGGTAAAGTGGACAGTCGTCTTCGCTCTGACAGTGCCATTAAACTGTACCAGCCCATTGCTCGTAAGCAAGTTGGCGAGCGGGCCTTCAGTGTCACAGCGCCCAAATTGTGGAGCAATTTGCCCACAGATCTACGCAATTTAAATGCTGTATCTGCTTTTAAGCGTAAATTAAAGACCCACTTCTTTCGTAAATATTTTAACTGACATATTAAGCTAGTCGCTCAAAGCATTATTTTATTGCTTCAATAATGTATTTTAAACTATTTTAAATATTGCTATAATTAGTCATTTTTAAAACTGTCCTTTATCATGTTTAGTACTTTAATATTTTAGTGTTGATTTATATCATTGTACATCGGCTTGATTCACACTATGGGATATGTGCGTTATCGAAGAACCTTTTATTATTATTATAAAATGGCCTATATTTCACCAACCTCAGAATTTTCTAAGCTTTTATTTGATCTAATCATTTGGATATATTATTTGAATTTACCTTTACAATAAAGTGAATGTAAAGGAAATAAATACATGGATGCTAAGAGAGGTAAATATGCATGGTAAAATACAACAGTTAAACATTCATGGTAAAAATGGAACAGTTAAATATTCATGGTAAAACACAATAGGTAAATATGCATGGTAAAACACAATTGCTGAATATAATTATCATGATTATAGTGTAATTGCAACATGATTATGCAGCATCTTCTGACCTGACTTTCATAAAATTATTAATATAATAGTATTTTTTTCGGAAGTTTAGCTTCGGCTATGCAATTAGAAATTTGTTTATCAAAATAAAAAAGTTCACAAGAATAACGCATTATACATCTCGGATTTAATTGAAAGATATAAACAGCACTGCCACTAATAGATATACTCATACTGTTAAACAAACCTGAAGGAAAGCAAATCCTACAGCTACTGCACCTATAATTCCGAAATTCTTCTCCATAAACCCTGATATCTGGGTATAGCAGCCCTGAAAATAAACAAAATCACATAAAAGAAATGTCAAGTGAATGTTTAGCCTGTGTCATAAAAAATAACCCATTTTTCTTAAACAATTAATTGACAATAAGTATTTTGAAATCATTTATTCATCTGAACCTTTTTATATTACCGTGACCCACAATTTCAAGCGGGCAAAATTACTTGCATTATGTACAATTTGAAGCCAAACAGGCAAAGTTAACCCTTACAGCGTGGGGATCGACTTTAGTGATTCTGACGACTAAAGTCAATCCCCGCACTGTAAGAGCATGGAGTTAATTATTAACTCTATGGTAAGAGTAAAAATATTTCTAATGGCCGTAGACCCGTAACATGGGTATTCAAATGAATCGGAAAGAGCTAACTAAGACAGTTATGATGATTTCAAATTGAAAAAAATCCTTTGGTTGCGATGTGTTTTACAAATTAATTCAGCGCTTTAACAGTTTAAGGGTTAAAGGTCATTTGTCCTTCAATTTAGGTTTAGTTTGAAAGACAAACAGAATGGCAGAAAACGGCATAGATGTGAGTAATGTAGTGCAAAGATAAAAGACAGTATCTGCTTACTTTGCAAGTTGGCAGATACCGTCCGAGCAGACTAACACTTAAAGGTATGTTACCACATAAAGGAAAACTGACCTCTATATAGATATCTGCGTCGTCTGGCATATCAGGTGATATTTCTGTATGAATACAGTTGTCTTCATCCTTACAGCAGGAAGCAGGTACAGAGGTGGAGACACCTTTACCATCCCAATCAATAGAAAACCAATCTGTGAAGTTAGTCTTTCCACAGCAGCTCATCTGGAAAACACAAGTTTGCTTCATTTAGAAAAATAGTGAAACTGTAGATTTATGAATACATGTACAATGAACCATAAATAAAACGTAGGACACTTTATGTACACAGAATATAGAATTAATGCAGCATTGAAAATTAGCTTAATAATTAACCCTAGCTAGGTTGAAAACATTACCCACTTGAAGTTGTGGTTTGCGGTAGCGAGACACAACTCCAAGTGGGTAATTAAAAACAAATACATCGATATGTAAAAATTAAATAAAAACACAACATCACAATCTCTAAATTATGTCTTGTTATATACAATGTATGCTAGAAGTGCAGAACAATTTTGTTGACATGCCTGATAAATACAGTTGAGGTAATATCCAATATAGTATAAATATTTAATTTCTGCAGGCTGAGCTGTTATCCTGAGGTGAAGTCGAGGGTTTAGCTGACTCTAATAGGGTTCCAATTATAAAAGGGCCTCAAACTGATATTGACCTTATGGAATACAGGATATTACTATTATCATGATTATTATCACACTCTAGCTTATAAAATACATGTGTAATGAGATTAACCAAATATATAGATTTGACAATCGGGGCTCAAATAACAGTGTCATTGATGCCATTTACACCTCACAGTGTCCAAAATGTCCCATATATTGATAATTAATGGTGATGAATTTGGTGATTTAACCCTTTAACCGCTGGTGCCGCATATATTTGGGTTTTCATCTTTTATAAGCGCCTTATGTACCACCTTTTGAGCAATATTCGAAAACAGTTGACCTCCATTTTGTCAAATCTGAATAATTTTCACTCACTTGAAGTTGTGGATCGCGTCAGCGGACACAACTACGCGATCCACAACTTCAAGTGGGTGAAAATTCAGATTGAATATCAAATTGAATAATTTGGCGGGTAAAGAGTTAAAGCTTGATTATTTTGAAACTTGAGGACTTGGGTTTCAGAAGATGGTCAGCTTGCTAAGATAAGGTTAAACCTACCCCTCTCTGTAGACTATCCACAGCCTCACTTTTGCTCTCGTCAGTAGCATAGGCATTCAAGGCATCGGTCAGTCCTTTCTCAAAACCATCCTCCATCTGTCAACAATACACAAGTGGAATTTATTGAAACATGAGCAAGCGCACTCAAAACATTATGATATGCATTGCAAATAAAAAATCCTGCTTAATAATAATACGTACTATCAATTTGAAATATTTTCAACCAATATTACGTAAAATTACCGATGGATGTAGGTATACGAGTTACAGTACATGTACACAATTAGTAAAAATTCAAAAACAGTTTGAATCTGTTGAGAAATATTTGCGTGGTTGATGTTTTCCCACGTAATTATATGTAAAAATACGTAAAAATATTATCCATATTTGTGGTATTGATTTATGTTTATTTACATACTGTAATATTTCATTGCTATTTTCTGTACAATAGTGAATCACATTATTTCCACCTATGTAGAGACATACATCAAACCAATCTAGATTAAGGAAACTAACCCATAAAGCAATAAATTAAAGCAATTACATTTTCATCCACTTGTTGTTGTGTCAAATCTGTGATTGGTTAAAAAACAGACTACCAACGACTATATTCGAGTTAGCGGTGGAAGGGTTAACCCTTTAACCACCAGTGCCGCATATATTCGGGTTTTCATTTTTTTTTTGCACATTAAGTACCACATTTTAAAGATACTAAAGATAAAATGTGACATCAACCTGCAAGATTTGAAAAGAGTTGACCTCCACTTAAAGGTGTGGATCGCGCAGCGAGACACAACTTCAAGTGGGTGAAAATTCAAAAAGAATAATTTTTGCGGTTAAAAGGTTTAGTATATATAAGGTACTGTATTTATTCTAATAAAGTAAACGCCCATATTTCAATTAAGGCTCACCTCCCTGATTTGAAAATAAAATCCATGATCAATAAAAACTGCTCTAATAATCGTCCATCCCCCTGTAATCTCAGGGGCGATTATCGCCCCTGACGTTTATTAGAATAAATACGGTACATGTACTCTAACGTTCACTGATACTGCTCAGGAAACATAATGAGTGAAAAAAATGCGTTCTACATCCTGTAAGCTGGATATATATATATATATAACCCTCGGGTTGGAGGTAGTGTTCAGAACGCTAAAGCCATTCTTCTAGAATTTTTTTGAAGTCATGACATTTTCCAACATGTAAAAATTACAGTGAAGTATTGCTTTGCAGCAAGCCCTAGTAGGCATTCGTAAAAGGAGAGCAAACTAGAAAAGGGTTGTTCGTAAACGAACACAAATGCGGCCCTCTGTTTTTAATATCACCAGTTGGTCATTTTTAAATTTGATATAGATCAGCAAACTTTCTCAAGGTATGCTGGGCATTTTGGCTTTTATTTCTCCGAAATTTGTCATTGATTGTTCTTGTGTGAATCCTCACATTTTGTTCCAATTGTATGGATCAGCTATTTTGCTTTGTTTTTGAGTTACCTAAATATCACAAAATTACTCAAATTCAAAATGGCCGTAACACGGCCATTATAAAATCGTTTGCTCCAAAAAAATAAGCACGTCATAGGCTGACATTCCTGTGCATATTTGCCGAATAAAAAGAAGATCTGTTGGATTTTTTTTTCAGAAACACGCTAACGAGTATTTCTTTGTTAGTGGCCCTAGTAATTAAAGGGTTCATCATATGGGAATCAAAATGTCACTGAAAATCCCCCGGTGGTATGTGATGAAAATGTGAAGTATTAGGAAGCAGGAGTTCATAAATCAGCTTATCTCAGATTTCTGAGATAATGAGAAAAAAAACTTAAATGGCCGACTGGCGGCCCTTTTGGATTTATTAGTGCAAAATTTGTCATGGGTTATCCTTGTGTGAGACCTTATATTTTTTTTGTTTTTCATGGTTCAGCTATTTTTGCATTTTTTTCGAGGTACGTACATGTATATAACACAAAATACTCAAATTGGAAATGGCTGCTAGACTGTCATTTTAAAATTTTTTGCTCCTAAAGGTAATCAGGTCATTGATTTGGCTGGCATAGCTGAGCATAAATGCAAAATTAAAAGAAGATCGGATGGGAACTTTTTTTCTGAAATGCGCAACGAACATTTCCTCATTAGTGGCCATATTAATTAGAGGGTTAATGGGGATCAAAATGTCACCAAAACAATTCCCCAGTGGTATGTGATGGCTATGTGAAGTATGAGGAAGTAGAAGCTGGTAGATTATTAGCTATCTTGATAACAAATAACCGCGGCGGCGGCGGCGGACCGTGTGGAATACGGTAAGGTGCGAGATGGGCTGCCTAAATATATATACGTTTTGCAGCTTTTCAGGATTTGGAAATACATCGATAGAAAGTAAATTTTGTATTGGAAATTCAGCTGTTCAATAGATTTACTTTCAATATTTGCTAGAAGAGACTATATTAGTTTCTAGTCTTTTTAATGTATGTTATTCTTTCTAAAGGACATAGACTTAATTTTGTTTTCATTGGAACAGTCTTGAAAACAAATCTGTATAAAAAACCTAACCCAAATTATTAATAATTTTTCAACAATTATAAAGTAGCCTATCAATATTCATAGAATTACCTTACTACAGTAAACAAAAGCTCCAAAATGGTAAAGTATCAACACCTATCTAGCATTACTTTGCTACAGTAAATAAAAGCTCCAAAATTATAAAGTATCAACATCCATAGAATTTCTTTACCACAGTAAACAAAAGCGCAAAAATTATAAAATATCAACATCTATAGAATTACTTTACCACAGTAAACAACAGCGTAAACATTATAAAGTATCAAAAGCCATAGAATTACTTTACTACAGCAAACAAAAACGCAAACCTTATAAAGTATCAAAAGCCATAGAATTACTTTACTACAGCAAACAAAAACGTAAAAATTATAAGTAGCAACATCCATAGACTTACCTTACTACGGTATACAAAAGCTCCAACAGCTACAGCCAGTTCAGCGACAAAGATCACCACAAGGATAATGGCATACTGCAAGAGGAAGGTTTGAAACATATTAGCAATCATTGAATCATTTTTCAACCGCTAAATGTCTTAACCATGTACTATGTTATAGAATAGGCCTACACATTTGTACAGACCTAAAGTTGTGTCTCGCTACAGCAACCCACTGTTCGAGTAGGTGAAATATAATCATATAAAAATTATGTTAAATACGCGACCAAACATTTGCAATTTTGATAATACTCAATTCACTAGTATTCAATACTTCGATACTCAACTTACTAGTATAACAAAAATACTACAGTCTTGCTTAGCGCTTGAAGAATTAACATGGTTGAGATTAGCAGTAATGTACTTGTGCTATAAAGACACATGTGAGTGAATGTAGAGAAAATATCGTCGCCTCGGAGCTAAAGGATCCTATTTGACACTCGTTAGAGTGGCAGATAGGATCCTTTAGCTCCGAGGCGACAATATATGGAGGAGCTAATGTTTCATTTAATCTGGCTCTTTACAGACACATCCCCTTGATCCGTTATCACAAAACAGACTAATATATACTAAAGATGAGAGGCATACAAGAATCAATTTATTTGTTAGGCCATGGCCCGTCCAAAACTACATAGATCAGTAATACAATAAAGTACAACATGCCAATACACTATCTTGTCCCACTCTTATCTGGTTGTTAATTGTATCACTTCTTAAAAAAAAAAAATTATATTAATAAGTATTGAAATAAAAGTAGGCTACCCAGCGCTTTATCAGTGGTTTCCCCCATGATTACACATTAAATCACCACCAAGTACAACAGTAAATGGAAGGGAGGGGTCAATGATATGATACCAGGTGTGTATCTGGGTCAGTGGCGGATTAAAATGTATACACATCACAGCCAGCGGGATCCGGGGGCATTCAACCCCGGTTAAATTTTGGAATCTAAGGCCTCAAATGAAGCATTCTAGAGCATATTTTGGCCCAAATATGTTTTGTTTTTAGCTTTTGGAATCCTGAACGGTGAAGGGGGGGGGGCGGTTGCGCCCCTCGGACCGCTGCGCCCCCCCCCCGTATCCGCCACTGTGTGTGACTCATTTACCAGATAGAGTAGTCCACTCTTTCCTTTACAGGTACAGCAGCAGCCTAGGGAGCCTATAATGACGATGCCAGCCCCGATAGCAATCATCACATAGGGCGTCAGATTGTTGTAGTTTGTGGTCAGTTCCATGTATTTGTGTAGCTCCACCTTTGTCCATACTCCCAACACCAAGATAGCTATGCCAGAAAACTGCCAACAGAACAAACACAAATGGGGGTTATAGAAAATTGGACGAAAAATGAAATAGAAAAGTACTGTTGGTAAAGAACAAATACCGTATACATGTATATAAGTATTATAATCAGCTAGATTGTGCTGTTATTTCATGATTTCATTTTTTCGCCATCTACACTTTTTTATGGGGAATATTTTGCTACTATTTTCCATACGTTTTAACATGTTAAAGCTGGAATTGATAACTAGTGAAAATTCAAATGACAGAAAACAGTTTAGCTCAGGAATAATAGGTACCTCTCAAACTGAATGATTTGATTAAACCAAACATTTATCACAATATATTTTATGAATTGCAGTTGTATTTTATTTGGTTTGGACTGGTTTGTTAATCATGTTAATAATCATATAATGTGTGATTTGGAAAGTCATCGTGCATGTATCAAGATATCAAACTCTTTCATATGATAAAGACCATAGATATAGAGTACTCTATATCTATGATAAAAAAAATAATTTCACTGGGACAAAATAAAAAGCAATAATAAAACATTCAACATATGTAGGTTTAATGTCCAACATTAGTTCAATATGGGCCAGGATAAAAGACGTTCAACTAAGGCCCATACCCATAATACCCAGGCAAATGCCATATTTTCGTTTTAGCTCTGTTATATCTTTTTGAGATACAACTTCTAGAAACTTCTGTTGATCAGGTTTCGAAAAAGACGAATGATGACAAAATGTCGGTCATTACATTTTTGTCTTTTAGATTCACCCTTTTTTAATGCCGTCGCCATGGTTGACAGGAAAGTATTATCGAGTCAACGATGTGATTATTTCCTTCTAAAGAAATATAATTTTATAATTTACTAGCTGTAATGACAAAAAGTTCTTAACTCGTATTAGGATACGTATGTAGGTCTCAGATGTATCACATCGTCAAAGACGTTGCTAGTCTCACATTTCCAAACACAAAGGTTCAACACTTTTAAACAATTGACATGTTTTACATCTTTGTGGGACATCTTTGTTGGACATCTTTGTGGGAAGATCGTCAAAAACACAGGTAATATTCATGGGATGTTCGTGGCTGGTGCAGTGACAAAAAGGAAGGGATTTTCCTTAGTGTTGAACCTTTCAAAGAAAAAAAGCAACATCGGACCCTTCATCTACACCCTCAGCGGATTGGTTAAAGCCATTACAATAAAGGGATGGTTGTTATTAATTGTATGAACATTCCGAAATACACACTTATCGGGTACATATCCCTTTCAAAGGAGGACGGAGAAAGATAATACAGATTTACGATGAGATAAGCCGATACAATACAATTTTAAAACAATTAAGTTTAAGGCACTTGGGTATGGGCCTTTAACCAAACGTTGGATCCATAATATCCACCATTAAGGTGGTAACCACTGGTGTAGAAATAAGCATTGCAGGTGATGTTTACCCATTTGCAGCTGCTGGGCGGGCCAGCGAGACACAGCTTCAAGTTGGCAGTGATGCAGTGGTATCTTTAGAAGACGTTTAGGGCATTGGGATACACAACGCACGAGGCACGAGGCGCTGACCAATATTGTTATAATGTTAGAACAATATTCAAGCAACATTGAGTGAATGGTTGCTCAGTTGATTGATGTGACGCATATACCAGTACAACAATATTTCACATTAGCTGATTAGCAAATGTAGGTAAACCATATTTCAGATGACCAAAGGAGCATTGGTACACATATCACCAAACAAAGTAGATTACCTACCGACGGAGTGGGTGTGTACTATCTAACGGTCCGTAATATATATATATTTTTATGTGCGCACTATTCGCCGCGAAATACGGTAGTTCAAGTTTTATACTAAATTTATTTTATCCTAAAAAAGCCTAATAAAATAAATCAGTGTGAATAGAAGACGTCATCTGCATGCTCAGTAGTTATGTTAATACCTGGGTAGGCGATGGGTTAATGAGCCTCGTTTTTTATACTATGGGCTCCGGGCTACATCATTACAACATTGTTTTATGGTACCTCAGTCACTTCCGCTACAGAAACTCGCTACAGAAACTTGCACATCTCATTTAGCAGCAAACACGGGTGGTTGACTCAATGCTTGCTGATCATGAGTAATACGCGATGTGGGCCTACATATGATATTTACCATGTTTATTGACAAAGATAATGAAATAAAGCATTGCAATATTATATACATGTATTATGGTATCGGATAAAAAAAAAATCCAATTATAAAAAATTGTATGAAGCATGCTAATAAGTTGGCGGTATTGCATAGCTTCTGGTCACTCCTCAAGCAGTCGTCACGCTCCTACGAGAAGTAGTGCTAAATATCTACAATTTATCACATACTTATGTGACTTACAGTATCTGTCACATCGCACATTTTTCAGAAAATGAAATATCATAATGCAATTATATAACATAAAATACTATAAATTTGACTATTTATGTTGTGCAAATCAATGATCATTTTTATACAAACAAGCGTTATGGATTTAAAAAAAAATACGATCAAAGACGAAATCACTAAACTGTAAATTGATACCACATTTCCATATCTTTATCAAATAATTATAAAATTTACAAAATAATTTTCAATGATTCTAATAAACCACCCGAAAGGTAATTTTTCTCAATAATTTATTTATTTTTACTTACATGTATTATTAACCAATTTATTCATTAAAAAAATGGTATAACTAAGGACGTTGTATAGAATGTTCTAGGTATAACTGTTATTGTATAATTTGTGGTATTACTGAACTTCGGAAAAAATATATACTGAGACTGATTACATGCGGATAGGTCACATATAATACTTATAATCGACTTTTGTATATGTTAGCTGAATCTCAGGTTTCACCTGAATCTCAGATTTCACCTTAAATAGTCATCGTGCAAAGAAAAGAGATTTCAAAATGGCATGTTGTATAGAACAGTGCATAATCGTGTCTGTGAGACGCAACATTACTATACGACTAAAATACACACGTCTTTTTATATCACTATCAATCGGGCACCTGATGTTAAATTATAGATTATACAAACAGCATAAGAGCAGCATTAAAACTAACATCATACAATGCGCATATTTTTCCAAATGTAACATTTACGAATTCATCTTTCAAAATCCCGTGATTACTGGATCAAAACAAATGCAATTCTTTCCAACAATGATATGATCAGATCACTCAGTACCACGAATATTATCAGATTATGTAACGGTGGTAGATGTTAACCCTACAACCGCCAAGTTATTTAATTTGAATTTTCACCCACTTGAAGTTGTGTCTCGCTGACGCGATCCACAACTATAAGTGAGTGAAAATTATTCAGATTTGACAAAATGGAGGTAAACTGTTTTCAAATATTGCTGATTGATGTCACATTTTATCTTTAACATGTTTAAAAGGTGGTACTTAAAGGGACTGGCCCAGGCTAAAATCATTAAAAAATCGGTGATTTTATTTTGGGTTATTAATATGACCATATGATGTAAACATGTCCAAAGACTACAACTGCAAATTTTTATAATTTTTGGGCTGCGCATTCACCAGTTAGGCTAGATATAGAGACGAAATTCCTGATTTCTAATTATTGACAACCATGTCAAAAATAGGAAGTGCGGGAATTTCGTGTCTATATCTAGCCTAACTGGTGAATGCGCAGCACAAAAATATAAAAATTTGCAGTTCTAGTCTTTGGACATGTTTACATCATATGGTCATATCAAGAACCCAAAATAAAATCACCGATTTTTTAATGATTTTAGCCTGGGCCAGTCCCTTTAATGTGCTAATAAAAAATAAAACCCCGAAAATATTTGGCACCGGCGGTTAAAGGGTTAAAGCAGCAATGCCAGCTTTAAACAAACAGTGGCAGATATCGTCAACAATCCTATAGTTCCAGCTAAGCCTATATCATGTATATATATAACCGAGAACTTTACATATAAAGTTCTTGATATAACTATACTAGCTATAATGACTCGGCCAAACCATCGAACATACACGTAAAACCTATGTTGGCTTGGTATTGGACAGCGTCGAATACAGTGGACCAACCTGAAAACAACATTGTGTTAACGTCTCAAGTTTGCGCGGAAACATAAAAAGAGACGCGGATTCAATGCTAGGCCTATTGCGTTGGTTATCAAACCCACTATTTGATGATTTCCAAAACATACCAGCGCGCATAGGTGTACGCGAGCGCGATGAGCAACGCGATAATTTGAAAAAACTGCATAATCGCGCTCGCATTGGTGTGTTCTGCCCTTTAGGGTCACAGTAATGATGTTTTAATCGGCCCATAGAGACACACGATTTAACCCATTAACCGCCAAATTATTCAATCTGAATTTTCACCCACTTAAAGTTGTGTCTCGCTGACGCGATCCAAAACTTCAAGTGACTGAAAATTACTCAGATTTGACAAAATGGGGGTCAACTGTTTCCAAATATTGCTGATCAGCTGATTGATGTCACATTTTATCTTTAACATGTTTAAAATGTGGTACTTAATGTGCTAATAAAAAATGAAAACCCGAATATATGCGGCACCGGCGGTTAAAGGGTTAAACCACATGAAAGAATAGATTTTGGACTCAGTGAGCTAGGACGCCTACTGCCCAGCCGGGATAGCACAACTGGAAACGAGTATGGCCACAGATAGTACTGAACACATTCATCCAGATGGTGGCGCCATGCAGCGAACATGGATGTACCAACGTTGAATATGAAACAATAGTTCAACATCGGACCAACATCAGTAAAACATTGGAGCAGATGTTGACTGTTTATTCATGTATGCTGGTGGAAGACGTGAGGACATAGTAAATAATTCACCCACACAGCCCACGATGGGACAAGCAGCTAATAAAAGCACACTTGAGCCTGACAAATCAACACCGGCTTGGTTGTGTGACTGCCAGTCTGACTGTTTAACTACTAATCACACACCCTGGGTAAACACAGACAAATGCAGTATAGGAATAGTAATACTCTCAATAGTAGAATAGGCAAATCCTCACATACATCTCATCATCATTTAAGGGAGCCCGTTCGTTTGCTCGTTTTCTCTTTCGTTCGTTCGTTTTTTCTTTCGTTCGTTCGTTCATTCGTTATTTCGTTCGTTTTCTCGCTCATTCATTCATTCATTCATTCATTCATTCATTCATTCATTCATTCATTCATTCATTCATTCATTCATTCATTCATTCATTCTTTCATTCATTCATTCATTCATTCATTCATTCATTCATTCATTCATTCATTCATTCATTCATTCAATCGTTCGTTCGTTCGTTCGTTCGTTCGTTCGTTCGTTCGTTCGTTCGTTCGTTCGTTCGTTCGTTCGTTCGTTCGTTCGTTCGTTCGTTCGTTCGTTCGTTCGTTCGTTCGTTCGTTCGTTCGTTCGTTCGTTCGTTCGTTCGTTCGTTCGTTCGTTCGTTCGTTCGCTCGTTCGTTCGTTCGTTCGTTTGTTCGTTCGTTCGTACGTTCGCTCGTTCGTTCGTGCGTACGTGGGAACGTGCGTGCGTGCGTCCCCGCCTGCCTGCCTGCCTGTATGCCTCCCTCCAAACGGTGTCAACCTCTAAATCCAACAGTATAACTTCACACTCCATTCAAACAGTATACATCCATTAAACATGTAGACAGGGATATATCCTAACAAATCTAATAAACGTGTCTGTCAACACATTTCTAGGATTGCCGGGACTGTATTGCTAGCCGCTTACTTTTTTTTGGCAGACATTTTGGAAATAGGCAAATTAGCTAATTAAATATGCAAAATCTCGAACGGTATCTGGCAAATTTGAAATCTACGGAAAAAAATACAATAGAAACCGTTGAGAAAATTTGGAGAGACACGTTTATTAGATTGGTTAGGATATATCCCTGTCTGATGGTAAATCTTGTATTATAAGTAGATTGATAAAAACGTCATGTTGGACTGAATTTATAACAAATATGTTAGAATATTCTGATTTCTAAGCAATTCCAGGGGAATATAATTACCGTTCAACACACTTTGAATTTCGAAGTATGGATCTGGCATACTTATATATCTTATGCCAGGTTTAAAAGTACAGTTAACTGCAGATAGAACAAAATCTTTAAATCTCTTGTAACCCACATCATCATTGACAGCTGTGTAGTGTAGATGTATCTAAAAGAATTAGCGAGTACAATTATAAAATCAATGGGCATGCTCGTCTCAGCTAGCCACGATACATTGATTAAATATTGTTTTAATGTTTGGCCAGCGTCAGAGATGGTGGATCAAAGTTAACACATCATTTGTTTAATCTATCGTGGTAACTGGTACTGTTGAAGCACTCTATTTCTGCGGGAAGGTGTGTATAACACTTGCATAGACATGATAGATTCCAATCAATAACACTAAAAGAATTTATAGCACATTTCAAAGACATGAAATTGTATAAAGCCAGCTGCACCTGTATCATGTGTATGAACTTGTTTTACTTGTATTACTCTCTACACCATGTATACATGAGTGTCCAAATATGGGCATTCTCCAAGTTAACGGGGACCGTTGACCCACACTGTCCCGATGCCGGACCAGCGTTGTCAGAGTTCCCGGCATGGATAAGGCGCTGGTCCGCCAGGAACCCTCCACACACCAAAGACGGGAATATCCCTCCCTTGTTATCAAAGAAAATGAAAATATATTCCATATTTTGCTGTCATTTCAGACAAAAAATGCGTTGGGACGATAAACATCATGTGAAAGGAGTGGGGACGATATACGTCATGTGAAAGGCGTGGGCATGATATACTCCCTTTGAAAGGCGGGCGGGGGCCCCAGCGTAGTGGTTAGCACCACTTCCTTTCACGCAAGAGTTCGGGGTTCGGTTCCCGGTCTCGGCGGTTTGAAAGAAACAAACATGTTTCTTCCCCATCCACGTGTAAAACTCAGTATTGTCGGGAGCCTCCCTAACCGAGAGGTAGCGTGCTCGGCCTCAGACCGCCAGGGCTCGAAGGTCGAATCCTGAGTCTGGAGGACAGTGTCATCTCATTCATCTCACCATCCTCAGAAGGTTCTCCTGGCCCAGTTTAGCCTGTATGTGCACAAAGGTGGCCTAAAGCCCGATTCATTTCACTTCATTTGAATGGCATGGGCATGATATACGCCATGTGAAAGGTGGGGGATGATATACTCTGTGTGAAAGGCGTAGGTATGATATACGCCATTTGAATGGCGTGGGCATGATATATGCACTGTGAAAGGTATAGGGACGATATAGGCCATGCAAAAGTTATGGGGAAGATATACAGCATAAAGAAAAGCGTTAGGTCGATATAGGCCATGTGAAAGGAGCGGGGAAGATATATGCCCTGTGAAAGGCGTGGGGACGATATACACCATGTGGAAGACGTGTGGACGATATACGCCATGTGAAAGGCGTGGGGACGATAAACGTCATGTCAAAGGCGTGGGGACGATATACACCATGTGAAAGACGTGGGGACGATATACGCCATGTGAAAGGCGTGGGGACGATATATGCCATGTAAAAGGGGTTCGGACGATATACGCCATGTGAAAGGCGTGGGAACGATATATACGCCATGTGAAAGGCGTGGGCATGATATACGCCCTTTGATAGGCGTGGGCATGAAAAAGCCATGCGAAAGGCTTGGAGACGATATACGCCTTGTGAAAGATGTGGGCAGGATATACGCCCTTTGAAAGGTGTGGGCATGATATATGCCCTTTAAAAGGCGTGGGCATGAAATACTCCCTTTGGAAGGCGGGCTGGGGCAATAGGGTAGTATAGTGGTAAGCACCACTTCCTTTCACGCTAGAGTTCGGGGTTCGGTTCCCGGTCTTGGCGGTTTGAAAGAAACAAACATGTTTCTTCCCCATCCACGAGTAAAATTCAGTATTGTGGGGAGCCCATCTCATTCATCTCACCATCCTCAGTAGGTTCACCTGGCCCAGTTTAGCCTGTATGTGCACAAATGTGGCCTAAAACCCGATTCATTTCATTTTCTTTGAAAGGCATGGGCATGATATACGCCATGTGAAAGGTGGGGGATGATATACTCTGTGTGAAACGCGTGGGTATGATATACGCCATTTGAATGGCGTGGGCATGATATATGCACTGTGAAAGGTATGGGGACGATATAGGCCATGCGAAAGGTATGGGTAAGATATACAGCATAATAAAAGGTGTTAGGTCGATATAGGCCATGTGAAAGGAGTGGGGAAGATATATGCCCTGTGAAAGGCGTGTGGACGATATACACCATGTGGAAGACGTGGGGACGATATACGCCATGTGAAAGGCGTGGGGACGATATATGAAATTTGAAAGGCGTGGGGACGATATATACGCCATGTGAAAGGCGTGGGCATGATATACGCCATTTGATAGGCGTGGGCATGAAAAAAGCCATGCGAAAGGCGTGGAGACGATATACGCCATGTGAAAGGTGTGGGCAGGATATAGACCCATTGAATGGTGTGGGCATGATAGCCTATACGCCCTTTGAAAGGCGTGGGCATGATATACTTCCTTTGAAAGGAGTGAGCATGATAGATGTGAAAGGCGTGGGAATTATATACTCTGTGTGAAAGGCGTGGGTGTGATATACGCCACCCGAATGGCGTGGGCATGATACATGTATATTCCCTGTGAAAGGTATGGGGACGATATAAGCTATGCGAAAGGTATGGGGACGATATACGGCATAATGAAAGGCGTTAGGTCGATATAGGCCATGTGAAAGGAGTGCGGAAGATTTATGCCATGTGAAAGGCGTGGGGACGATATACGCCTTGTGAAAGGTGTGGGACGACATACTCTTTGTGAAAGGCATGGGGACGATATCCTCTGTATAAAAGGAGTGGGGACGATATACTTAATGTGAGAGGCGTGGGGACGATAATCAGCCTGTGAAAGGCGTGGGGACGATGTACTCGTGTGAAAGGTGTGGGGACGATATACTCTGTGTGAAAGGCAAAGGGACGATATACGCCCTGTGAAAAACATGGGTGCGATATACTGCGTGTGAAAGGCGTGGGGACGATATACTCTTTGTGAAGGGCGTGGGGACGATATACTCTTTGTGAAGGGCGTGGGGACGATATACGTTCTGTGAAAGGCGTGTGGACTGGGGACGATATACTCCGTGTAAAAATCGTGGGGACGAAATACTCTTTGTGAAGGGCGTGGGGACGATATACGGCCTGCGAAAGGCGTGGGGACGATATACACTGGGTGAAGGGCATGGGGACGAAACGCATGACTATGCATGTTTGAAAATCAAAATAACCGGCTCTTCGACTCAACACCGGGTATTATCGCTGGTTATTCCGATATTCCAACATGCTTAACCAAGCGTTTTGTGTTTTAGGCCTACCAGCTACCCGGATGATATTCCAAACACAAAGTCGCCATTGCCGGTTCAGATTTACAGAAATGGCTTAGCACATCTACTTGCTAGTTATTTCATTTTTCGTATCTTGGATGTATTTAAAGCAGGTGACCGAGGTCAGTATGAATATATTGAGTTGAATTATTACAATGTGAAGGCGTTCAGTGGGCGGCCAGTAATAATGTGTGTTCTTCTAAGGGGTCGATCATATGCCTTGTTGTATGCGACCAACAAGGCATATTGAATAGGCTAGCCTATACCATAATATTTCATATTGAAAATTTGGTTTGATAATTTACAAAAGTGATTAAGTGAAAATTGAACACGGCCACAAAGCGATATAGATAATACTGTAATTTCAGTCTTAATTGTAAGGATTTTTCGTGAGTGCTTGACAAGTACTAAGGCCTGTGTTGGCAAACTAGCCCAATCAAGGCGTGGTCATTTGACCGTCATCTAATCTTTACCAAGTAAACACCTAACGTTAAGACAATGTTGGTATATCGTCGCCTCGGAGCTAAAGGATCCTATCTGCCACTCTAACGAGTGTCAGATAGGATCCTATAGCTCCGAGGCGACGATATGTTGGTCCACCGTCTGCCCCGCCGTGTTGGCTGGGTCTCCGTCTGGTTGAAAACTGTATACTTGGGCCTTCGCCGCCAGTAAAGGGCAACACGACGCAGCATAATGCGCAAAAGACTAGCTCAGCAATACAAAGGCAAACAGCAATAACTGCTTACTTGAAAAGTAAGCAGTTACTGCTGTTTGCCTTAGCACGGCGGAGTCAGAGCCCCGCTGTCCGTGCAGTTGACACATTGCACAGTACATCAATTGATTTTCTCAGCAGGTTCTCGTCTTTGTCACGCACAATCACGTTTGTCAATACAATGAACACACGTTATGAAATCTACTTTTTCTGTGTTTACGTCATCCTAATTGTCTGCACGGCATTATTACAGCACAATAGCGCTAATGTCACATGCAATATGCCAGCTGATGATCCAGAACAATGCACTGTGTCACACGAACGGATATAGAGTCAATGTCTCCTCGCCTTCTGTACCAGACCTTACACCGGCCCTGATGAATTGTTGATACTATTTAAATGTTTCTCTGCCTTCTGTATCAGACCTAACCCCGGCCCTGATGAATTGTTGTTGCTATTTAAACATTTCTTCTGTATCAGACCTAACACCGGCCCTGATGAATTGTTGCTACTATTTAATGTTTCTCTGCCTTCTGTATCAGCCCTAACCCCTGCCCTGATGAATTGTTGTTACTATATAACTATATAAACGTTTCTCCGCCTTCTTTATCAGACCTTACCCTGGCCCTGATGAATTATTGTTACTATTTAAATGTTTCACTGTCTTCTGTATCAGCCCTAACACTGGCCCTGGTGAATTGTTGTTACTATTTAAATGTTTCTTCTGTATCAGCCCTAACCCCGACCCTGGTGAATTGTCATTGTTATTTAAATGTTTCTCCGCCTTTTGTATCAGACCTAGCCCCGACCCTGGTGACTTTTTGTTATTTTTGAAATGTTTTTCCGCCTTCTGTATCACACCTTACCCGGCCACGTGAATTGTTTGTCACCATTTTCATTCACTTGAAATATGCGATGATACGTGAATTGTTTGTCACCATTTTCATTCACTTTAAATATGCGATGATACTGTTCTCGACTTGCAATGAGTGTATTCTGAGACGATCAGTTAAAAAAATACTTTAAATTTGTAGATGTTTATTAATAAACATCTACAAAATTACAATATTTTATTTTTTATCTTCTGAGAATACACGCATGGCAAGTCGAGAACAGTATAATCATGTTGTCGAAATTAGGACATTAAAACTTTGGATAGATGGTGGATAAAAAATGTGTTCTGATATATAGAAAAATGGCACATCATACTAATTGCGTGAAAGTCATCTTCTAGCACATCATGTACATACACCCTTATGCCACTAAGTTATCTTATTTAACTTATCACACACATAAAGTTGTGTCTCGCTGCCGGAACCGCAACTTTAACCTTTAACCACCGGTGCCGAATATATTCGGGTTTTCACTTAATTATTACCACATTCAGTACCGCCTTTTAAACATGTTAGAGCCATAATGTGAGATCAACCAGCACGATTTCAAAAGAGTTGATCTCCATTCTGTCAAATCTGTATAATTTTCACTCATTTGAAGTTGTGGATCGCGTCAGCGAGACACAAGTTCAAGTGGGTGAAAATTCTTATTGAATATATTGGCGGTTAAAGGGTTAAGTCCGTAAAATGAACTATATTTGTTTAATCAGATACACAACATTTGTAAATCTATGTTCAGATGTTTAAATACTTATTTCATTCCCATTAACTGCGATTTAACAAGCTAATGAAACAAATGAAAAACGGCTATGGTCGTGCTTAGTGTTCAAAGGGTTAATATCACAGAAATTACATGTTGTTCAATATGTCATTGCCTAAATTTCTAAAGCTAAATTCTGTGAAACTCAATTACCTTGACCTCCCTTGTTTTCACCGAGCTGGCTAATACAATAAAGTTTGGGGAAGGGTTCTTATATAACCTTGTTTTCATCGAGTGACGTCACAGCTTTTTACAGAATGAAGTATGGGGGAGGGGGTGTTATATAACCTTGTTTTCACCGAGTGACGCCACTGCGTTTCACAGAATTGTGGCATGCACATATCAATCTCAGTAATGTAGCACAGCATAAAGACAAGAAATCACAGCAATCAAAACAAATCAGATGATGAGAACACTAGCTGTCAGCAGCAGGTGGTGCTCTGTATTATGGTGATGGCACTTGGCCAACATTAACATTTACAATCACCAAGATAAAACTTAATTCATTATACTGCTCTGCAAAGATAAAAGGCAGTAACTGCTTACTTGATAAGTAAGCAGTTACTGCCTTTTGGCTCTGCACGACGGTAAAGTATGTCACACATCTGCTAGCGCCAATAAATCGTTATTGGATTATGAAACGTGTTAACATGGATTATTCTCATTGACTTTAAAGTGTGGTTCCTTGGCACATGTACCACAAATCAGACGGTGAAAATATCCATATGCTAAGAGTCAAGAGACCCAGTAAATCTATAATTAAATCTTCAGCCGTTGGAAGATAACTGCTTTAATCGATATCAATATTATTGTGCTGGCGGGTTCAACATGTAACAGAAGTTGAAATTATACGTAGTATTTGTATTTCATAACTATTTAAATAATTCTATCAATTGTATACATAATACAATTCATGCTACAGTTGTGCATTTTGAATAGTTATCTAGACTAGGCGATAGTTCTCATTATATGTTATATTATCGCACATGTATCCTTCTGATTTTAGGTTTTGATTTTAATATAACTTATTGTAGGCGGATAGGGGGATGTGGAATGCCCAGAAACAATCTTATTTAATCTTGTTCGTCACTTTAATTTAGTCAGAAAGCAATCTCCAAGCTGTCGTAATATTATGTATTCAATTCAGCCTGTTCAATCATTTAAAAATCGTCACTTATTTTTTCAAAGACTACTTAAACATGTTAAAATACGAATTACATAAATTATATATGTAAAAAGGGTTTTAAATAAATGGCAACCATGTTAAAGTTGATATTATTATATTTTATACCAGCATTTCCCCTGAGCAGAAAGCACAGGTTTAATCACTGTTGACTTAATGTTGGGTCACTGTTTGCGCATCTTCCTGACAGCCAGGCTCGCTGCTCTCGAGGTCGCAGACCGAGCCTTGCTGAATCAGTGTTATCATCCACCTATTGGGGTAGGGAGGATGATTTAGATATTGAATATTCATTAATTTTCAACCAAATGCCAACTTAATGTTGGCCCACTGTCTGCGACATTGGCTCAACATTAATCCAACCCAGCCGCATGTACCGTCTCGTGTCTGGTGAGATTTGGTGGGAGCTGTCTGTGATACCTCCTGTGAAATTCTCGGCCACCAGACATGTGCTGCTTAATGCAGGGCCGGCGTCGTAGACAGTGGCCCTGCATTAAAGCAGCACTCATGCCAGAGGTCAAACTTGGGTCAAACAGAAAAAATCTTTCTTGAAAGTCCCCACTCCAATAGATGGTTTTAACACTGATTCAGCAAGGCCTCGGTCTACGACCACGGGAGAAGCGAGCCTTGTGTGGGAAGATGTGTTTGCGATGCTTCCACAACATTAACCCTGGTGCTTTTTGGCGCGCTCTGTACGACACCTGTCACCTGCTTGATACCGGCTTCCTCCCAGCACAGGCGATGTGACCCAGTGCTGGGTTAGGGTTGGGTCAACAACGCCGACCTAGGGCCAACATCAAGCCAGCATTGGATCGATACCTCGTGAGTTTACATCTTGCCCAGTCAGGTCAGACAGGCAGACCAACCACAGGTCTGACCTTGACAACAGGTGTACACTGGAGCTGTAGACAGAGAACAACATGAATATTAACCAGGTTCGATACCATGTCAATAAATACTATCGCATTGATATCTTTACCGGATGTAGATCTTCATATGCAAACGTATAAATATTTTCACCAGATGTATATATTTACCTGCTATATGTAGGTAGGCCTATACAATGTGGCCACGTTGTAGCACATACAAAATTTCAGTACATGCACGTACACAATAAGAAAAACGGGATTATGGACATATCAAGAAACGAAGCAGTACATTCACAATATATCATACTGCGTATCTATATTGCATCAGAGGAACAATATTGTCTTTGCTAGACTCAATATCTAGCTATAATAATGATCGTGCACAATATCCTACATTTCAGATATATTATGAAATGTTATTGTCTTTAAAATAAATGTTATTTTAATAAGCATTAAATTGTGTTCTTAATAATACTTTTAAAATGTAACTTACCTCAGAATTACCATTCAACTGTGCACTATAAACCAGTGTACGTTTTCAAAATGGCGAATATTTGTATACAAAGACTTATAGAAAAAAAACTACACATACAATCCACCTCTTACTAATGGAGATTGACGGGACGCGTATGTGCTAGAACCTGGTCACATTGTATACCTACACTTTGTACAATATTTTTCAACATCTCGTCATCAGTACACAGGGGGTCTACAGACACAAAATAGTTCGTATCGATCTACAGCATTTTAAAGATAGATTTAAAATATTTGTCAATTACTGTAACATTCCTTGTGATCTGATTAAACTTACTGAACATTCGGACAAGGCTAAATATGATAAATAAGCTGATAATATGAAAAATAAACGGAAAATTTAACCATAAAGAGCAGGCTAATATTTACACCTGGGTGAAAATATATATACGCCGGAAGTCAGCTTGCAGTATGAAGATTTACACCCGGTAAAGATTTTAATGCGATAGTATTTATTGACATGGTATCGAACCTGTTAACTAGAACAGGAGTTCCCAAATTTCGATGCCCGGCTTCAGTCTGTTTGAGTGCTATAGACACAAACTCGGCTTAATATTTTCTAAACATAACAGTGTATTGGTCTTCCTCGTGGGCCAGAATCCTAAATGTCCAGGATATATAATTAAGGAAAGAACAAAGGAGACAAGTTAAAATATATTTTCAACTTGTATTCCTTCTACCACCGTCGCCGGTACTGGCCAACATTCATTCAATATTTGCCTACGATGTACCTACATACCAAATTCCGGTTCAATGTTGGGCCAGTGTCGCAGCCCATTGCTGGTTCAATGCGTCAATCTTCTACGACGCTGGCCTAACACTAATCCATCACTGGGTCTGCTGTATACTTTGCGCAAACACGTGGCATTCACCCAATGTTGTTTCAATGTTGACCACAGTCTTCCACTCTGGCCGGAAATTGAAACAGCATTGGGTGATTGTACCGTGTTTTCTGACTGCTGCATTGTTATGCGGGTGACGCTTCCCATCCCGGCGTCAGAAGCACCAGATAACACGATACATTGGCCCAATGCTGATGTAATGCTGGGCCACCGTCCAACCAAAACCCTTTAAGCTCTAATCCCTATATTTAATCGTGAATGTATTTTTTCTGAACATTTTTTAAAGACAAAATACTTAACCTGGAGACCTGAAACGCTATGTTCGACATGTTCATAATGACTGGTGTACAGAAATGTCAACCGATTCTCTCGCACAGCACCCCACATTCCCCTAAATAGGACACAAACTCAGGCAAAATAAATTTAAAAGGCTCCTGAGCTACAGTCGGGGCTAATTATGACGTCACCGGTTTACTGACTGCAGACTGGAAGGTCACATTCAGGTAATCTGGACTGAGGCTATGAGTTGTCTGATGTTGGTCTGATTGGCCTACTTTTACCAAAACACAAATTACGACGCAAAGTCATCTTGTAAAGGGATCATGGTAATATAGGTAATATAGGTGTGGGATAGCCTATATTGGGTGGCCGGATATAGCGATTGGGCCAGGACGAGGGTTCAATGTAGCCTTATTCTGTTACAGTACATATTATTGTATATATAGACAAAAAAGTAGAAATGTTATTGCTCATAATCATTCCAGTCGATATCAGTATTTTATCATGATTATGCTAATATATAACGAATTTATCGGTTATTTCAATTCAAGCAAGTGTGTGTTCTTTATCACACATATACATCTTTGCATAAGGGCCACTTTGTATCTATTTTAAGAACTGATGTAATAATAAACGTGATCAATATTAATAACACATTACAGCTTTATGTATTATTCTGTTGGATTATATCATACGGGAATCTATATATAGCTAATAGCTTCCCGCCCTCGCAACCGCTGGGAGGATAATATTATTAGATGTGTGTGCATTATTGATTTGCCAGTGTGATACCTCACTCACACTGTCTGGTCCGGCGCGGGGGTGGATGCCAGATAATGACTTCCAATTATACTGTCAAGTGGAGAGTACTATTTAAAATTAACAGTATTCCGCAGTCGATACCTCATCTCTTCTCTGCAAAGGCAGTAGGCCTATCTGGCTTTGCAGATATTTTGGCTTTTCTGAGCAGATCTGATGTGTGAATCACCAGTTAATTGACCCTTTAACCGCCCGTGTCGCATATATTCGGGTTTTTATTTTTATTAGCACATCAAGTACCACATTTTGAATATGTTAAAGATAAAATGTGACATCAACCAGCAAGATTTAAAAAAAGTTGACCTCCATTTTGTCAAATCTGAATAATTTTCACTCACTTGAAGTTGTGGATCGCGTCAGCGAGACACAACTTCAAGTGGGTGAAAATTCAAATTGAAATAATTTGGCGGTTAAATGGTTAACGAAACAAGCCAGAAGTTATGACCTGGGGTTATTTTACAGACAGTTAAAGGGAGTGAATCGCCAAGACTGTCATGACTGTGGATCCCCGCACTCCTTAGTAATGAAATGAATCGGGCTTTAGGCCACCTCTGTGCACATATAGGCTAAACTGGGCCAGGAGAACCTCCTGAGGATGGTGAGATGATTGAGATGACACTGCCCTCCAGACACAGGATTCGAATTTCGAGCCCTGGCGGTCTGGGGCCGAGCACGCTACCTCTCGGTCACGGAGGCTCCCCACAATACTGACTTTCACACGTGGATGGGGAAGAAACGTTTTTGTTTTCTTTCAAACCGCCGAAACCGGGAACCGAACCCCGAACTCTGGCGTGAAAGGCAGCGGTGCTAACCACTACCCTAGGGCCCCCGCCCTCACTCCATTGGTACGGAAGTGCATTCAGGACATGTTTTTTAATCCGTTATAACGGTTTACAAATCCGCTATAACGGTCTACTGAGCCGTTATAACGGTCCGCTAACCGACTACTAATCCGGCATAACTGTCTAGTAATCAGTCATAACGGCATAGCAATCCCTTATAACGGTCTACTAGCCAGCTACTAATACGTTATAACCGTCTACAGTGGTCTACTAACATCGATATAGCCCGTTATAACGGATTAGTGATCTGCTAGACCACAATAACGGATTGGTAGACCGTTATAACGGATTGGCAGACCGTTATAACGGATTGGTAGACTGTTATAACGGATCGGTAGACCGTTATAATGGCTTGAAGGACGATTTATTAATCCTTATAATAAGCAGACTGTTATGGTGGTATGTCAGTAAACCTTTATAACGGATTGCTATACCTAGCCCAGTGGGACTGAGAGTGGAATACCACTCTCAGCTCCACTGGGCTATGTTATACCGTTATATAACGGATTAGTTGTCCGTTAGTAGACCCTTATAGTGTATCATTTTTTTTAAAGACCGTTATTACGGATTATAGGTATGTTACTCGACCGTTATAACGGATTCGTTGTGTGTCAGTAGACCTTTATAACGGATTTGTAGGCCGTTATATAACCATTGATAACGGACTAGTTATTTGTTAAAAGACGTCTTAAGTGTATTGATAGACCGTTATTACGGATAATAGGTTCGTGACTAGGCCGTTATAACGGATTAGTAGTAGTTAGTAGACCGTTATAACGGATTGGTAGACCGTTAGTACGGTTTGGTAGACAGTTATAACGGATTGGTAGACCATTATAACGGATTATTGGTATGTTACTACAGTATACCGTTATAACGGATTAGTATACCACTATAGCGGATTAATGGTATCTTAGTAGACCATTTTAACGGATTAGTGGTATATTAGTAGACCATTTTAACGGATTAGTGGTATCTAAGTAGACCATTAAAACGGATTAGTGGTATCTTAGTAGACCGTTATATTGGATTGGAAAACTATTATAACGGATTAGTGGTATCTTAGTAGACAATTTTAACGGATTAGGGGTATCTTAGTAGTCCGTTATAACGGATCAGTGGTCTGTTACTATACCGTTATAACGGGTGAGTGAATATTGCTTCATGTCGCTTTCTGCACAATCATGGCGATATCGCGACAAAAGGAAGCCCGAAACTGGGACTATGCCCTACTTCATTTCAAATGACTATAAGGTTTCTTTATCATGTTAATACGATACCATAGACAACACTGTACACTCCACTCTCGCCTTAACATGATCAATGTGAATGAAATTTAATTTATTTAAACCATTATTGTCAAATGTAATATACCAAAATAATGAGCGTCAAAATCGTTCTTATTGTGGAGCTCACATACAGATGGCAGCTAGATTATCAGATTTCAACAGAATGGTAGAAGCTTTTGGGTGAAACATACAGATGGACAGCTACATTATGACAGAGTGGTAGACGCTTTTGGGTGTGACATACAGATGGACAGCTACATAATGGTAGAGTGGTAGACGTTTATGGGTGTGACATACAGATGACAGCTACACAATGGTAGAGTGGTAGAAGCTTTTGAGTGTGACATACAGATGACAGCTATATTATCATGATTATGGTAGAGAGGTAAAAGCCTTTGGAGCCGACATACACATGACAGCTATATTACTATTATGGTAGAGAGGTAGAAGTCTTTGGAGGCGACATACACATGACAGCTATATTAATATTATGGTAGAGAGGTAGAAGCCTTTGGAGGCGACATACACATGACAGCTATAATAATATTATGGTAGAGAGGTAGAAGCCTTTGGAGCCAACATACACATGACAGCTATATTAATATTATGGTAGAGTGGTAGAAGCCTTTGGCATGTTTGGAGGCGACATACAGATGGACAGCTACTTTATGGTAGAGAGGTAGAAGCCTTTGGAGGCGACATACACATGACAGCTATATTAATATTATGGTAGAGTGGTAGAAGCCTTTGGCATGTTTGGAGGCGACATACAGATGGACAGCTACTTTATGGTAGAGAGGTAGAAGCCTTTGGAGGCGACATACAGATGGACAGCTACATTATGGTAGAGAGGTAAGGCTTTGGAGGCGACATACAGATGGACAGCTACATTATGGTAGAGAGGTAGAAGCCTTTGGAGGCGACATACAGATGACAGCTACATTATGGTAGAGAGGTAGAAGCCTTTGGAGGCGACATACAGATGACAGCTACATTATGGTAGAGAGGTAGAAGCCTTTGGAGGCGACATACAGATGGACAGCTACATTATGGTAGAGAGGTAGAAGCTTTTGGAGGCGACATACAGATGGACAGCAATATTATGGTAGAGAGGTAGAAGGCTTTGGAGGCGACATACAGATGGACAGCTATATTATGGTAGAGAGGTAGAAGCCTTTGGAGGCGACATACAGATGGACAGCTATACTATGGTAGAGAGGTAGAAGGCTTTGGAGGCGACATACAGATGGGCAGCTATATTATGGTAGAGAGGTAGAAGGCTTTGGCGACGACATACAGATGACAGCTACATTATGGTAGAGAGGTAGAAGCCTTTGGAGGCGACATACAGATGACAGCGACATTATGGTAGAGAGGTAGAAGCCTTTGGAGCCGACATGCAGACGGACAGCTATATTATGGTAGAGTGGTAGAAGGCTTTGGCGACGACATACAGATGACAGCTACATTATGGTAGAGAGGTAGAAGCCTTTGGAGGCGACATACAGATAGACAGCTACATTATGGTAGAGAGGTAGAAGCCTTTGGAGGCGACATACAGATGGACAGCTATATTATGGTAGAGAGGTAGAAGCCTTTGGAGACGACATACAGATGACAGCTACATTATGGTAGAGAGGTAGAAGCCTTTGGAGCCGACATGCAGACGGACAGCTATATTATGGTAGAGTGGTAGAAGGCTTTGGCGACGACACACAGATGACAGCTACATTATGGTAGAGAGGTAGAAGCCTTTGGAGACGACATACAGATGACAGCTACATTATGGTAGAGAGGTAGAAGCCTTTGGAGGCGACATACAGATGGACAGCTACATTATGGTAGAGAGGTAGAAGCCTTTGGAGCCGACATGCAGACGGACAGCTATATTATGGTAGAGTGGTAGAAGGCTTTGGCGACGACACACAGATGACAGCTACATTATGGTAGAGAGGTAGAAGCCTTTGGAGACGACATACAGATGACAGCTACATTATGGTAGGGAGGTAGAAGCCTTTGGAGGCGACATACAGATGGACAGCTACATTATGGTAGAGAGGTAGAAGCCTTTGGAGACGACATACAGATGACAGCTACATTATGGTAGAGAGGTAGAAGCCTTTGGAGGCGAGATACAGATGGACAGCTACATTATGGTAGAGAGGTAGAAGCCTTTGGAGCCGACATACAGATGAACAGCTATATTATGGTAGAGTGGTAGAAGGCTTTGGCGACGACATACAGATGACAGCTATATTATGGTAGAGAGGTAGAAGCCTTTGGAGACGACATACAGATGACAGCTACATTATGGTAGAGAGGTAGAAGCCTTTGGAGGCGACATACAGATGGACAGCTACATTATGGTAGAGAGGTAGAAGCCTTTGGAGCCGACATACAGATGAACAGCTATATTATGGTAGAGTGGTAGAAGGCTTTGGCGACGACATACAGATGACAGCTATATTATGGTAGAGAGGTAGAAGCCTTTGGAGACGACATACAGATGACAGCTACATTATGGTAGAGAGGTAGAAGCCTTTGGAGACGACATACAGATGACAGCTACATTATGGTAGAGAGGTAGAAGCCTTTGGAGACGACATACAGATGACAGCTACATTATGGTAGAGAGGTAGAAGCCTTTGGAGCCGACATACAGATGGACAGCCATATTATGGCAGTCAGTAAATATTACACTTCATCTGTTCATGTCAATGGCAAACAGAAGCAACGCCGCCCAATCAATCTAATCTCACTTTGCCTGCCAGTGCATCTCTATATCGTCACATGACAAACGTGTGTTTTGTAGAAAATTAATTCAATAGAAAATACCATGATTAACATGATTAACAATAAAAACACTACGTTTGGAACATCAACCCTTTAACCGCCAAATTATTCAATTTGAATTTTCACCCACTTGAAGTTGTGTTTCGCTGACCTGCTGACGCGATCCACAACTTCAAGAGAGGGAAAATTATTCAGATTAGCACATAATGTGCTAATAAAAAATGAAAACTCGAATATATGCGGCACCGGCGGTTAAAGGGTTATTTTGATATGTATATGTTACACTTCTGTATTTTCTTCAATTGGATATTAATCAACTATTGTGAGGTGGGAATTGTGGTACAGTATGTACCCCTTAATGCGCTGAATTGAATAATCTAAATTTTCACTCAGTTGAGGCTGTGTCTCGCTACTGCGACCCACAAGTTTAAGTGAGTGACGATTTACAATAAATGTTGTGTTTAATTTGAGACCAAACATTTGTAAATATTGATGTTCCAAGACCCGTTTCATTCCCGATAACTGTGATTTTGTCGGCTAATAAAACAAATCAACCCTTTAACCGCCAAATTATTCAATTTGAATTTTCACCCACTTGAAGTTGTGTCTCGCTGACGCGATCCACAACTTCAAGTGAGTGAAAATTATTCAGATTTGACAAAATGGAGGTCAACCAAATATTGCTGGTTGATGTCACATTTTATCTCTAAGATATGTATAAAATCGAATTTAGGTTTAAATTTAGGTTTAAAAACGAATTTAGTATGCTTAGCAGTTAAAAGGTTAAAAAATGATGATTCCAGGTGGTAAAGGGTTGATACCACGTTCTCATCTATGCGGATCGTCTGCCGTGTCGGCTCAATGTGGGTCCAATATCGTTATCATGGTTACACGGGAATGAAATAATCATAGTATTCAGGTTTTGTCCCTGTATAACTGTGTAGTGTAGCCGACGACTGTGTATTGACAGAGAGATCATGATCGTAAGTATCATCATCGATTTGGCACACTATTGATGACAACCAATGCCATTATCATGATTATGGGGGAGCTGAGCAGGTGTTATATTGTTAATGACTGCATTTAATGTTATCGATTTCGCTTGCGATACACCTGAGTTTGCAATGTAGAATCATCCAATTAGACGACACTTCCGTCACATTTATTAATAGTTTCGAAATTAAATGGCTTAATTGTCATGATTATCATGATGACACTAGCATGATTAGCGACCATTTTTTTAGACGATATATAGTGATGGTTTGATATTGATCACGTATGTTACATTGGGCCTTACACAGCTTACTTGACTAACACTGTGTTATTTGAATAACACGGTGTTATTTGACTAGCACGGTGTGTTTCTGTGGGGATGTATATAGTCATGCTTTATCCACATAACACATTAAAATAATAGAGAAAATTAGGAAGGGATGCTATGGCGAATGTATATCATGAGCAGGTGTAGTATCTGATTATATGATATAATAAGATACTACCCTAGAATTTATAATGAGCATGGGCTCATATAATGAGATACTACCCCAGCACATTTTGAGTGGCAAATACCGATGTTTTGGCAATGTTAATCAATTTTTAAGGAATATTGTTTTTGAAAGGGAGGTTATGACCCCCCTCTTCCACCTCCGGATGAGCCAATGATGAGCCGTCAATTCACAACAACACAGAATAACACGGGTGCAGCTCTGCAGAAAAATGGTGAATTGACAGGGGACATTAGGCAGCTGCAGTTGGTTAAATGGGAACAATGACAATTATTATCTCTCTGGATAAAGACAATACAGTTGGCTTAATAGGTGCTGCCTACCCGTTGCCTTTGAATTGGTGGACCACTGCTGCTGCTCTGAAATGTTTTGATTCCCATTTACAAGAGTATGTCCAGGTCACTGTAATTAGCCATTGTAATTGTTCACCGAAGACATTTATTGAACTGTGGTGACAGTGGTGTGCCACAAGGATCAGTACTGGGACCGCAGCTCTTCACGGTGTACGCGGCTCTACTTGGTGATATTTTGACGTAAATGTATAAAGACGATCCCCTCATTAAAATAATTAAAATATTTATAATGGTCGTGTATCCTTAACATACATGTAGGTATTCAAAAGAACCGGAAAGAGCTAACTAAGACATCTATGATGATTTCAAAAAACCCTTTAGTCTCCATGGTTTAACCCTTTAACCGTCAAATTATTCAATTTGAATTTTCACCCACTTGAAGTTGTGTCTCGCTGACGCGATCCACAACTTCAGGTGAGTGAAAATTATTCAGATTTGAGAAAATGGAGGTCAACTGTTTTCAAATATTGCTGATTGATACCACATTTTATCTTAACATGTTTAGAAGGTGGTACTTCATGTGCTAATAAAAAATGAAAACCCGAATATATGCGGCACGAGCGGTTAAAGGGTTAAGCAAACATAACTAAATATCGCTTATTTACAGACGCTTCTCAACTGTACATTTTAGTCGAGGCGAATCAGACTAATCAGCTGTTGGCTGAACTGGAAACGTCCTTAAGCTTTTAAATTAAATGGAGACCAAACGAAGTATCTGCTGGTAGGAAAATCAGAAAGTACGGTCTTCAGAATTTCAAATTGGAAATGATCATGACGTATACGAGTAGCATAAATAATTATGTGAATTGGAAATAAAACTCTTCCATTACCGTGATTACTGCGTAGAGCCAATCCGTATTACAGATCACGTGGTGTATGCAAAGGGTCCAGTGACACTTAGGCCTACATGCCACTCATTAACGAAATCTTGTTAACAACTCAAAACAAATCAAATTAATCATGTTGATGGAGATTACAGCTGAAAATCACCGTTGTGAATGAATTAATTTTTATTTAAGAAGGTATACCATTTTACATGTAGTAAATAAATAAAAATATTGCACTCTATAAACCCATTAGCTTCGTTTCAGGATTTTATTACATGTCAAATGGTCTAACCTTTAAAATACTTATCAAAACTTCGCGAAATTTTCAGGGTAGTCACGACATGGATGGAAGATAGTGTGTGTAAAATTTAATGAAAATTGCTTGAGAATTGACTGAGAAATCCGCGAAATTCATTAATCCTGGTTGATGAATTTAATGTTAATCTGATTATAAAAATATCATAACCTAAGCAATTTCTCAAATATTTTGTGGGAAAATCCGTTATAGGGGTACATCCGGATTCAGTCTGACCCTGGAGATCATTTACATTTTAGGAGAAGAGCTTCTAATTATTGTAGTGCGGCAGCCAATAGATTAACCCTTAGAACACTGATCTATTCAATTTAAATTTTCAGTTACTTGAAATTGTGTCTCGCTACCGTGATACACAACTTCAAGTGACTGCAAATTTATGTTATTTGTGTAATTTAAGTCCCATTATATATCAGTGTTTCAAGATTGAAGGCATATTTTAATTTGAGCAACTCGTTATCAAGGGGTATACATGTGCTAAGAAAAACGCACAATGTCTACTGCAGTCGACATCAGTGCTCTAAGGGTTAATATATATATAGTGATACCAGAGAGCCTGTATGATCTCAGCTGATATCCCCACAGAGCTTTTAATATGCGCTCACGTTAGCAAGGCCGCTGGGAAGTGAAATTAACATGATTAAATACTCGCTAATAATAGAGCAAGTTGATGCACATTAAAAAGGTAAAATGTCGTATCTGTCACTTTGTAAAGCTGTAGATACAATCATTTATTACCATAATTACCAGGACGACAAAATAAACTGTACAGTGACATTTGTCGAGTTTATTTTTTTGTTTTATAAACAAATATCATTAGGCTACTTAGGCTCTACCATCTTTATTTGAAACTACAAATTTATAAAAAAAAAGAACAACACGGAACTATTCTAAAAGGCAGTATCTGTTTAAATTACATAAGCAGTATCCAACAATACTATGTATGTATATAGTTGAAGACTGTCTTCGTGGGGTTAGTTATCATTTTAAAGCATATAAACCAAATGCACCATTTTCACCATGTATATCATTTTGATACAAACATAAATCAACTAACACATGACTAATGCGAACATTGGTGGCCAATGATATAGCAATGTCGTGGCAATTGATACCGAGCTCCCTGCACGACAAACACAAGACGTTGATCAAATGTTGTTTTAAAGTTGGCCTATTGAAAAACATTGGCTCACTGCCTTGTGTTTGCTGCATGAATTTATCAGGCGCACACAGATACATCTTACACGATACATGTATGCTATGCATTATCCTCCAATAAACCATAAAAAGCATTGTGTAAATATGAACATCTTGCCACTTTACTTTCGAAGAGAAATGACAGACAGCATTTTTTTTTCAAATGAATGTACACGACCAATTTGTCTACTAATGTTTCTGACCTTGTCAAATCGCATATACCAAATGCAAAACTTCGCACAAACCAATAAAGTTTTTTTCTTAGATCCTAAACTATTAAAACATATGTATTCCAATCGAAAAAAATATTGTTACTTACAAACTGCCACCAGAATTGCGTGTAGATGATTCATTTTTTAAAGATAACAACATGAACAAGTTCAAAGATACATTTTTCTGCAATGGCATCATTTCATGGACTTGTCGATGTCAGGTGTTTGTAATGCGTGTTTCTTGATATATTTATTGACCATAGTTATATTACCATAGTCATTTTTTGTATTTAACAGTTTAATTACCTTTTTATTACACATATTTGTTTATACCGTTCAAAAAGCTCCTAACTAATTTAACATGTTTAAGATAAAAAACATCAACGAGTTATCCGTACGATACTACTCTTGTACAAATCGTCTTACACCAAGCACAGTGTGTAGTGTCACCAACCACACACCGATGACACGCGCGTCTCGCCATACGGGTGTCTGTCTGCACCCACCTCTATTATGTTATGTTGATAGGTTGAGCGTTCTGGAAACTCTTTCTGCAGGAATTACCAGTCTATGTAGCAGTACATGGTCGGGACACGTTGCACTATGTGGAGATTCAAATCGTTTATGATAAGGTCCGATTCTAATTATATACAGACTTCTCCCTCTGATCAGACACCCTGTATGAGCATGATGAAGGCCTGCTGAACCTAGCTGTTTAGCTAACACCATGGCGTTAGAGGGCACCATTTAATATCCATAGGGAGGGCAGGGATATTTTAAAAATAAATAATTAAAGGCAGGAAGAAAGTGAAATAAATAATTTGATGTTGATCTCATTTGAAATAAATAATTTATGGCATATCGGTTAAGCCTAATGTTTTGTTGTACTATCTAGCCCATGAAATAATGAAGATTCTGGAGGAGCGAGCCCGCTTCGCGCAATATTCAGTATCCTACATTCTAAAATATTAGGCTATTGTAAGATTAGCCTATATAGCCTTAATAAAACAATACATTGGTAATTTATGAAAGTCCTTCCAGAAGTGGTTGAAATAAATAATTTGTCAACCATAAACCTGATAAAGCTGGAAACAAATACCAACCTGAACAATGAGCTGGATTATATTGAAAAAAATAGTTTGGTCCATCCCAATATCCCTGCCCCCAATCACACCGCCACTCCCCCCCCCCCCCCCTGTCCCTCGGATATTAAATGTTGACCCCCTTAGCTTAACAGCCAAGTTCACGCGGTCTGATGTTAATGGTTCACTATGCATCATGTGCATGCTATGATAATATTGATAATATGAGCGCGGAAGGCGAGCTTCCCTCCCCGCACCACCAGTAATATTCATGCTTGTCACGCCAAGATAGATTATTGCCATTGTCAACGGGGACTTTGGGAATTGTGCTGTATTTCATCACAACAACATTCCCCGCTTTCCATAACCTGATAACAGGATAAGACCTTTGTGTGCCAGTGAGTAACAGTATTTTATCAATACAGTTGTATTTGAAAATAGACTACCACTTTAATCATGTTAAATGATAAAATAGTTTCACTTTGTGTTAGATGCTCAGTTAAACAAATCATTTAATTTGGGTGGCGACATTTTTTATGGATATAATTATTGTTTCGTACTTAGCCGGATAAACATGATAAACCAGATCGACAAGGAACATTGGTGTTTGTCAATGTCCGTTAAAATAATATGTTCTGTTGTTTTATATATTTCGGACATGCATGTCCAAAATAAGCAAGATGGGAATTTCGTCTCGCTTAAATGCGCAACACAAAATTAAAAAAAATTGTAAACGCAGTTCTAGTCTATGTACATGTTTAGGCCAAATCATTTGCAGGGCCGTATCCAAGGGGAGGGGGAGGGGTTAGGGTGTCTAGCTGTATCCCCCCTGCATATTCCCAAAATGCCTTGTAAGGCTTGTTTTTTTCAAAATTTTCTCGGGGGCAGGCCCCCAGACTCCCCAATTTCATGATGGTCGACCTGTAACCCCCCCTTTGTCTTAGTCTGGATACGGCCGTGATCATATGGTCATATTGCAAGGCTGAATTAAAAAACACTGATTTTTTTAATGATTTTAGCCTGATTGTGTCGCTTTAATCTGTTAATGAAGATGAAATACTAGATTATTATAATCTAATAGGGCCTACTGATTGAAGACGTTGAACCAATGCTGGTTTAATGTTAGTTCATCGTCTGCGATACCGTACCAACATTAAACCAGCATTGCATCAACGCCACGGTGCCAGTCAATGGTGCACGTCACAATACTGAACCAGTTTTCAAGAGACAAGCCACACGCCGACATGGGCAAGAAACAATAGCAGACTTACCCAGAATACGATGTTAAAGATCGTGAGTAGGATCTTCATACACGTGACAGCTGGTCCTGACTGCATACTGGATCCGACTCTACCTGCCATCACTGCGGTCTAGTTATCCTTTTACAAGATTTAACGGGAGATCCTCTGCCCCACTGCTCACTGTGACTGACTGCTGGCGGTTTCTGACAGCTGTCAAAAGTAATCCTGATACATGCTGATTTCCGGGTGAATGCTCCACAAACCACTCGCCAGGAGGAGACGTTTTCCTAGTGAAGAGACAGCGTCACCTGGTGAATGAGCTGATAAAATGGGAGAATATTCAGCTCTATGTGTGAGAGAGGTTCGAGTCACTGTGTACCAGTTTAACCATTGGCGTGCCATAATCATTTTATGCCAGATAATACAGAATAGCACATTTTTATATTGTGATTGATATCCAGGCCTGACGTAAAAAAACGCGGATTATTTATATCTGCCTTAGTTGGCTTATTTACAGTAAGCCTAGCCTACAGCCTAGGTAGGCCAATATAATTATGTAGGCTACCCAGTATTCTTTTACTACCCCACAGGCCCGGTCACATTGACCGCATGTTATATCCACAGCTGGCCACACTCGCCCACTACGGAAAAACTCGGATGCCATGAAATTGAGCTCACTCTTAGCTCAGTGCAGCTCTCCCACTCACAGACACTGCTAATATTGTTAGCTTCCCGCCACTGTTTGCGGTTTGACACGTCGAGTATCCTACAGCCGCCAGTCAGCTGTCTCAGCATCTGACAAATTTTAACCATCAATTCCCACCATCTCCTCCTGGTGGCTATTAATAGAATTGACAATAACGATGTTCGAAGGTCTGTTAGTGCTTTTCGAAAAAAAAACTATTAATGATATGATGGTAGGCCTACTTCTGTTACCTATCTATAACGAGTTTGAATATGTATCTTTAAAAACCCGAGGCGTGCCCAGGAATTGTCAATGAGGGGAGGGGGGAGGTAAAAATAATGACGGAGAAAATAAACTATCATTATAAAGCAGTGTCTGTCTCAAAACCAATAGATCTGCATTGATCTAAACATATTTTTCGAAATATTATATAAAATTAATAATTAATTAATTAATTAATTAATTAATTAATTAATTAATTAATTAATTAATTCATTCATTCATTCATTCATTCATTCATTCATTCATTCATTCATTCATTCATTCATTTATTCATTCATTCATTCATTCATTTCTTATTCATTCACTTATTCATTCTTTCTTTCATTTATTCCTTCATTTAGTCATCCTTTCATTTAGTCATAAATTCATTCACTCATTTCTTCATTCTTCTGTGTATTCCTGCCCACTGGGCACACGACGTTGTTGCGACTTTCAATCAACGTCACTGACGTTGATTCAACGTCACAAAAACGTCGCGTGCCCAGTGGGTGCATTAATTAATTAATTAATTAATTGGTTGCGGAAAATGACCAAAACACGTGTGTGTAGTTCATTGCTCATGCCTATTCATATTATATTCATTTCGGATGACAGCATCCATAGGTATTATAGGTAAAATCCAAGATGGCCACCATTTTCAGGTACGCCCGACATAGTTGTGTGTCCAGAAAACACCCTGGGCATTGCATTGTCCGTAAAATCCAAGATGACCGTCATTTTGCGAAGATCAGACAGCATTAATATTATTTTCGACAGAATTGAAGTAGATTTCTGATTTTTGGTGTCTCCAATGGGGTAGCCAATGGGGGTCCAATCAGGTAGCCCAACATAGTGGTTAGGTTATAAAACACCCTAGACCTTACATTGTTGGTAAAATCCAAGATGACCACCATTTTTGTCAAGGTCAAACTTTGACTTGATATTAATGTCGACTGAATTGAAGCAGATTCATGACTTTGGTAGCTATCTTATGGTTTTCAGGTACGCAATGCATACATCTAGCAGTGTGTCACTATAGAGGAAATTTGGACTGAATGTCCATCAGGGTGCGCATTCATTCATTCATTCATTCATTCATTCATTCATTCATTCATTCATTCATTCATTCATTCATTCATTCATTCATTCATTCATTCATTCATTCATTCATTCATTCATTCATTCATTTATTCATTCATTCATTCATTCATTCATTCATTCATTCATTTATACATTCTGTAGGTAATAATAGTGTGCATAGAGGTCATTTCTAAATAAGAAATAGGCCCCTATATACTATACTATACGAGTTAAATTAAAAAAAAACCATGCGAATTGCCACAGCACTATATCAGACATACCTGGAGCCCTGGTACTTTGAAATAATTCATCTACTATCAGTTTAGCAATGTTTATATACATTATGTTTTATTATTTAGGCATGACTCCATAAATCCAAAGTTTCATTCCAATGATCATCCTGGGTTCTGTTCACAATGTAAGTAATAACCTTGCCCAATATCTCTGAAAACACTACAGTGAACACCAACACCTCGGATCTGTTTCTATTTTGTCGAAATATGTATAAATTTATATTTAATTTTGAAACGTTTAAAGTGTTTTCAGGTCACACCACTATTTTAGGCTAAAATGTCCATGTGAGACATCAAACTTACATGTCCGATTCTATTCTTTCGAAAAATATATCCATCTATAAACATGACAAATGGAGGTTATATCAGATTGTAACTGCAATGACATGACCAATGTTTTTCTGGACACATTACTACGTTGCCATAATTGGAAAACCTGTGGTAGACTTCAACATTACGAATTATGTTTTTATGAAAAATCATGCAGCTGCTTTAATTTTGTCAAAAAGATATTAATTTATTGTTTGACCATGGAGAAATGCCGGACATCTTGGATTTTACCTGAACTACAATGTCTAGGGTGTTTTCATCCTAAATAAATCTATTTGAATATTCATCAAAAAATGAACTAGACACCAATACGTTTGAAATAAGATACAATTGAACACGTTATACCAAAATTGAATATTTTTCTATAGGCGACTTTGCGCAAAACGACCGCTATTTTGAAAAAAAACGCGTATTTCATAATTCCCTCCAGCTGGGTCATTTGGCTCGGTTCACATTTGAATTCTAGACAAATTTTTCGATAAGAGACTGCAATAAAACATCCTGCTCATATGCGAGTTTCTTTATAAGCATGGTAATGACTCCGTGATCAACTAGATATGTGTCATACATCATGTACATATATAGGCCTAGTCGTCAGAAAAAGTCTCTTTTTTTCATAAATAAATATAGTTTGGAGCAAATTGGAGTAATATCCCGCGTACAAGTGTTTTTTACCTAATTTGAGGGATCAATCAAAATAAATTTATAGAGTAATCATTTTTCATGGATGCAGAAAATGTCTATAGATTAATCTGTACAAGACGTTTTGGTGAAAGCTAGTAAACTATTATTATGTACTTTATTTTACTTATAAGTACATTTGAAATTGTGGTGGGCAGTCTTCGTAGGCCTCGCTGGAGACCTCTTTATGTCTGCTAGTTGTAACAATTTAATCGAGCACATTGTACATTGTTTGTATTTATTACGTTTGTAAACGCTTTTTATGCCTTTATGCTGCTTAATACACACCATTGTTATGACAAAGGAAAATAAAAAAGTAAAATAATTAAATTACTGTTATTATAATGCATATCACATTTATACATCAGAAAATGTTTATACGTAAAATAATATTAATTCGTGTAAAAAAAGTAACAGTATTTTAGCTATGTATTGACATGACATGTTGTAATACATGTGTAATACATCCTCCGAATGCTGTTTTAATGATGGGCTAACGTCTAAGACTGTGACCCAGAATTAAAGAAACATACGTGTGATGCCTTCTATTTGCTTAGATTTCTTCTATGCTTCTGACTGCCTCAGTTCCCATATACTCTTATATCTATTGTTGATCAAACTACAAATCCCCCCGAGTCTTCACCATATATCTTATTTAAATTACTTATTTCAACTGTTCAATAATTTAGTCAATGTGAGCTATAAATTGATATCGTAATTTCCAAATAAGAAGGACAGAAAAATTAGCCAATCGTGAATGTAATTATATCCAGCAATATAACCTCATCGTGTTGATGGATTAGTTCACATTCTGAACCTCCTCGTGTTTATGTGTTAGATCACTCTCTGAACCTCCTCGTGTTTATGCGTTACATCACTTTCTGAACCTCTTCGAGCTGATGGGTTACATAACTTTCTGAACCTCCTAGTGTTGATGGGTTAGATCACTTTCTGAACATCTTCGTGTTGATGGGTTGGATCACTTTCTGAACATCTTCGTGTTAATGGGTTAGATCATTTTCTGAGCCTCCTCGTATTGATAGGTTATATCACTTTCTGAACCTCCTCGTGTTGATGGGTTATATAACTTTCCGAACCTCTTCGTGTTGATTGATTAGATCACTTTCTATACCTTGTCGTGTCGATGGGTTAGATCACTTTCTGAACCTCCTCGTGTGATGGGTTAGATCACTTTTCGAATCTCCTCGTGTTGATGGGTCAGATCATTTTCTGAACCTCTTCGTGTTGATGGGTTACATCACTTTCTGCACATCTTAGTGTTGATGGGTTAGATCACTTTCTGAACCTCTTCGTGTTGATGGGTTAGATTACTTTCTGAACCTCCTCGTGTCGATGGGTTAGGTCACTTTCTGAACCTCTTCGTGTTGATGGGTTACATCACTTTTTGAACCTCTTCGTGTTGATGGGTTAGATCACTTTCTGAACCTCTTCGTGTTGATGGATTTAATCACTTTCTGAACCTCTTCGTGTTGATGGGTTAGATCACTTTCTGAACCTCCTCGTGTTGATAGTTCAGACGCTGGTCAAACAATAAAACAATATTGTGTCACTGTCTCATGTTTGCTGGGTTATGCGCTCTCAGTGGATTAGGCCTACAAGAGATCCCATCAAACCTGATAAGTTGAACCGGTGCTGGTTTAATGTTCGGCCCGCTTTGCAGACGATGAGCCAATATTAGGCCAGCAGATAAAGGGTTTTGTAACTCTCACTGTAATTTGGAAATAACAGCCAAGTAACAGTTTTTTGTTAGACAATACACGCTTTGCACGAGTTTGCGCGTAAACAAAAGTCCCGACAAAATAGTTCAGTTTTGGTCACTGTGTGGCGTGTTGTCATTGAAAAGGATGTAGCAGGAGTCCCAACAAATTAGTTCAGCTGTTGCTCACTGTGTGGCGTGTTGTTATTGCAAAGAGTGTATAATTGTTAGATATTGAAATAATGAACATCTGAAAAGCGCAGAAGATTAATTTTCCTTCTTTTTCCTAGAACAGGCGGCATGTATTTCACAATATCGTTTCTGTCACATTTGGCACACCTATTAAATATAGATAATATCAGAAATGCATATATTCTGATAATATATGTTTCCAACATTTTCCGAGTAGTAGTATGCATTAAAGCTGAAGTCTTCACTTAAAAATCAATGGTGCACTGTACGTACAGTACGTACATGATCATGGCTGTTCAATCTCTATGTACCCTCTAACCTGTGCAACAGTCCTCTCATGGCTTTTCACTGACAGCCAGCGAGGCCTGTAACCTGCCCATGTATTTTATGTTGGACAAACAATGCGCGAATTTTGTGAAATTTCTCATGTACATGAAACAATTTGTTACTACTTTTTAAATCCCCCGCATTGCTTAACTAATTTTGTTGGGTCCAATATTATTATATACTCCATAAAAGAAAAACGATGTGGTCTGTCCTCCTCTGAAATGGCCGCCTAGGACCTAGCTGGCATTTTAGCTTATAACTCGATAGATGGCGCGACATGTCATTACAGGGAGCATGGATTTTCTTGGCGAAAGACAACGAGCCAGTGGGCCATTTAGATTCACATTAATATTACAATAAACATATTACATTATTAACCCTGGTGTAGGTCTATAATGTTGTACACATAAATTTATCTGTAGATTGAACACATTGTAGGCTCATAATAATATTTAGGCATAATAATGGTGTTGAGGAAATGTCTCTGTACATGGGAATTGATCTGTCATCACAAAATTAAGTCAGATGGTAGGATGGTATATGTAACCATGCGGATATGTGCAAAGTTTGCAAAGATTTTTTTCGTCAAATCCTAACAGACGTACAAATTAAAATAGATGATTCAATACTTCAAAAAAGTGAGACCATTTGACATGTAATGAAATTTAAGAAATAGTGGGTGGGTTTAAAGAGACGTCAAAATTTAAATTAACTACATATTAAACGGACTCTAAGTTTTTTAAATACACCACATAATATTTATTTTCATGGCTTCCCATGCACCATCGGAAATATACTTCTAATTGGTGTAGGCCCATCTAGCTTGTAGAAACCATTTATAAACGATTAGCTATGTTAACAAGCTGAGAAAATGTCCCACGTACCATGTTTAGATAATTTGTGCCGCCACTACTGAAAATTGTATATTTAGTTGTAGCTCGGTAAATACCACAGATAACGTCACAATAATAGTGTCTACACCAATGTTTCGAGGGTCAAAGAAAGCAATAAACCAATTTTTAGGGTGACCTGATGTGCTGAAAAATATAAGTAGGCTATTCTAATTAGAGCCGCCATTACCAAAAAATGTATATAAGTAGTTGTATCTCTGTCAATATTACAGATAACGGCACAATAATGGTGTCTACATCGATGTTTTGAGGATCAAAGAAGAAAATAAACCCATCTTTAGATTGATCTGATGTGTTTGAAAAAATATTAGTTTGCAAATTAGCGCCGCTATTACCGAAAAATGTATGTAGACCTATTTATAGCTCGTTCAATATCACAGATCACGGCACACACAGGGTTCTACACCCATGTCTTAGGGTCGATGAAGAGAGTATTTAACCATTTTAAGTGGCCTTCTGCGTTGCAGAAACAAAATTGTATGCAAATCAGTGCAACCATTACTAAAAAATTGATTTAACTTCATATGTCGCTCAATAAGCCTATCGTTGATAACTAAACAGTTAAAAGTTTCTACCCCTAGGTTCTGACGGTTAGTAAGCACAATTAAAATATCGAGGATTAATTTAAGAAGCTTGAAAAACACTAACTGCGTTTTAGAAAATGACCATGCAGAACAAATTACTATAAAGTTAAGTAACAACTGGAAGATAACACAGGGTAGGCCTAATACAGGTTTGTGGTTTAGGCTCGAACCAAACTTGGTAGGCTATTTGAACTGGCCTTAGCTACATGCATGACATAAATGGATATGCCTATGCTTATTTCCGAAAAGAAGAGTAGATTAAGGCTAGTTAAGCTTATCACATTTAAAAAGTAAAGTCGAGGCTGTAACAGGTTATATGACACCAAACACAATAATGTGCCACATTGACTTCCCAATCATAATTCTTGAGGTGAAAAAAATAAATGATTTATTAGAATTACTATAAAATCTGCTGAAAGAATTAGAAGCGATGAAGCAGCCATAAACAATATTCAAATTGAAATTAAAAGACTGTGATCAGACAAGGAGGTTGCTAAATGCAAAGTGTCATTTTTTTAAATTTAAAGTATGCTAATGTGACATTTTCGTTGACACTTTGTTAATGTCACGCTAGCAACAGTGTTACTAGAAGCCACTTCGCTCGCTAGAATTTGTCTGCGCCCACACAGAAATAAGTGTATGTATTGTTGGTTTTAGATTATTGCATTGCACAATGGCTAAAATAGCTGTATTTTGATGGCTTTCAATAAACAGCAACATCTAACGTGACATAAGTCAAGACACTTGATATCTGATGAATGTCAATGATACCAAGTATTGTACTAGTAAAGAAGTATTATTAAAATGAAAAGATGTAGAGACAACGACCACCTTCAAGTGAAAACTAAAATACAGAAGAATATATTTCTGCTTAAACAAGTATATATTCTAAAGCTAAGTGTGTTTTGCTAACATGATGTTTTTTTTACTTGTTGCTAGTGTCACCTTAGCAACAGTGCTAATAAAATTTGCATCTTTGCCCAGAATTTATATGCACACAGCTAGAAATATTTACTCGAAAGGCTGGTTTCATATTGCTGCATTGTAGAAGGACTACGGGATTTTATTTTTGCTGTTTTGGAATAAACATCAAGTGCTAACGTGACAGATGCCAATGACACTTACCAAAGTAATCTGTTGTAAAAGATCATGTTCCAACAATTTATGTAATACTGGATATGTGAACACAATTGGACTAAACACAAATCTTTGGATTTCACATTTGGACACCTTAATTTTGAGGGATGAGAAGAACGAACCCACTTACCCTATACATGACACTGTCACTTTGCCAATTCCAGTGTCACACAAAGTGTCACGTTAACATATGAAGGGTCAAAGAGCATGCCACGATACATTAATATGTGTCAACTATTTTGTCACATTAAAAACAAAGGTGTCCAAACTTCTCTCACGTTAGCACATTTTTAAGACTGCTGTGGATCATATACAAATGCAGCCTATGTTCAGTGAATTGAGTGAATGGACCATGCATATCATTATGCAAAGCATCACGGTGTTTTAATATTTAATTGCACACCTAATATTATGTTTACAGTACTGTGCCATGCTAACGTTACAGTCTAAATTAATACCTGACATAAAAAAATGCAGCAAGTAATTTAAACTAACCTACAACTTTCATTTTCTCATTGGGGTACTGGGATGATTGCTAACAGTAGTACTTTTTGCCCCCATCTGGGGAGGGTCATTAGGGATCTGTTCCGTCAGTCGCATGTTGTATGGCATGGTACGGAAGCACTAGTTTACAGCAATCTTCCAAGGGAAGCTGCAGCCACCTCGTATCTAGCCATAGCAGATTGCTAGTGGCGTACCCAGGTTCTTCCGCTCAACTGCGGCGCTAAGGCAGCTCTCGCATCAGTGCTGGCGCTGGTGTAGGCTGTGGTAGCCTTAAATAATCGGCAATAGCGTGTTTGACATCAGGTCTCTCACGTGGGATGAATGTAGTTACCCAGAGCTGCGCGAAATGCCACGGAGTTTCAGCATTGAATTGCACATCGAAACCCAAATCTCCGGCCGTCTGGGCATGTCTTGGGATAGATCCCCTAGACATGCCCAGAACACCTGATCGAGCGAGCGAAGGAAAACGCTCTCAAAAACCCACCATGCCCTATCGCCCCAAGCCTTACATCATCATCTGTACATCATTCATCTCATCAATTGACTACAACGTTTTTATCGTATTACAATGTCACCTAAAAGACCTTTTGTGCCGAAAAGTGACGTAAAGCAATGATTTACTACTACTACTACATAACCCATTTTTTCCGGCAACTTGCCATAATGGTGGGTAGTCAGAAAAAAATAATCTTGTTCATATTTCAATGCACTTATCAGACCTGAACGAATTAAGGGTTTTTACACTGTCACGATAGCACTGTGAGTAATGCAAATAATTCCATTTATATGCATATTCCACAACTATATATAAAAAGATGAAATTTTAATTTCAAAGTGAGATACACTTGCAGATACATTGGAAACATTTGTTATGTGTATTTCCTTCATGCTAACGTGACAAAATACATTGACACTCAAATGTCACCTTTTTTTTTTTTTTTGCACACCTGTGAAAAGTTGTAACGAAAGTTCTTATTGTGATTCTGACATGCACATTTCTTTAAGAAACATCTCTACATGAAAATCGACATATAAAAACAGAGATCTTACAATGCCTTGGTGCAGTGAAATTAAATTTTGAACCACATGTGGTAAATTTTGAAAGTTTCAGAACCACAATTAGATACTTTTTTGTTCCTTTTTTCTAAACCAAATCCGATTTGAATGTCGCATGAACACAACACTAGGCCTACTATATGTCTCCCTCCATCACTAAATGGATGAAACGTAACACACATTAGAACACACATATCAGGCTACAACATATTTGACATTGCTAACGTTACATTGGCACTATATCGTGTTTGATGTCACGTAGTAGCTCAATTTAATGTTATGCGTAGTCTAGTCTAACCTGAAGCTAGATAGCACATTCCTTTCACATAGTGGGGAGCCAAGGCTGAAAGCGTGATCACAGCCTCTTTTTAGTTATTTTAGTCACCACAAAAGTGATCATGACCGCTGAAGAAATGATCACAGCCACTTCAACAGTTAACTAAGACACTACAAACGTGATCATGGCCACTGAAAAAGTGACCACACCCACTTTAAAAAATATGTCAGTCACTAACCACTAACCAACTAATGCGAGCCACTGCAGAAATGATATCGGTCACTACAAAAGTGATCTTGACCACTGAAGAAGTTATAATATCATTACCATTACTGATGTTGGCCACTGAAAACATGATCTCGGTCACTACAAAAGTGATTTTCGTCACTTTTGTATTGGCTGACATCAGTTTATTTGTAGTGGCTGAGATAATTTTTAAGGAGGATGTGATCACTTTCTCATAGCTCAGGACTGGGATGCCGTATCACAATTTTTTTAGCCGTCATACTCAGTGTGTGTTACAGGAATAATTGGGCATGTGATGTGTCGTAGGATTTATCCAGTAATGACGGCACTAATTTGCATGCTATTTTTTCTGCAACCCATCAGATCACTCCAAAAACGGTTTTATTGTCTTCATTGACCCTCAAAATACTGGTATAGATACCCTTTTTGTGCCATGATCTGTGATATTGACCGAGCTATGACTAAATATACATTTTTCGGTAATGATGGCAATAAGTAGCATACTAATTTCCTGAAACACATCAGATCACTCTACAATTTGTTTTATTGTTGTCTTTAACCCTCAAAACATGGGTGTAGACACCCTTTGTGAGCCGTGATCTGTGATATTGAACAAGCTATGAATAGACATGATTTTTTGTGTAATGGCGGCACACTTTAGATCTCTTTAAAAATGATTTTAGTGTCTTGTTTGACCCCAAATACATGGATGTAGACATTCTTATTGAGCCATTATCTGTGATATTGACTGAGCTATAACTACATTTACATTTTTCGGTAATGGCGGCGCTAATTTGAATACCTAATTTTCTATAACACATATGGCCACAATAAGTTGCATACTAATTTCCTGAAAACATCAGATCACTCTCAAAATGGTTTTATTGTCTTCTTCTTTGTCCCTCAAAACATGGGTGTTAAAACCCTTTGTGTGCCGTGATCTGTGATATTGAACGAGCTAAAAATAGACATACATTTTTCGGTAATGGCGGCACACAATTGCATAAAAATGGCATGTTGCTTGTTTACATGACATAGCTGATCTATCTTACGATGTCTTTTTCTCAAGCTAGATACACAAATTACAAATATATTTCCGAGGTGCAGGGGAACCCTATTTTGTGACTAGACTACATAGTTATAATTCTTTGGAAAAAACAGTGCTTAGAAAAAGATCATAAACTTCTGTTAGGAATTGACTGAGAGATCAGCGAAAATCATGCGATCCTGTTTCAATGTTAATGTGGGTAGCCTATAGCTGAACATCATAATCATCGCATTGGATCCGATTTTTGTTTAACATAGGGTCCGACTTGGCATAGGGTCCCACTTATCCAGGATACAACACCCACATGTGGACAGAAGTCATTACATTATTCGCATTATGTTAATCTTTAAATGATTATGTGTTTTTGCTGGTCTATACACCTTTTAAATATTGTTATTTAATTTCAAATAGACCTCTATGTCCAATGCGGTTAAATCACATTAAGTTTAAAAATGTCACAAACCAAAAGCATGCCGACCAGCCTGCAATAGAAAAACCGGAAAATGTAGACTCTATGCTCCCCTCATTGAGAGCTCTCCTTTGTTAAGGGCGAATTTTTTAACTTCCTGTTTATGATGTGATTAAAAATGAATTGTACAAAGACCTCTTCAGCTGTTTAAATACCAATAAAACACTTGCATTGAATACATTTTGATTCTTATTATTATTCTCGAGTAGAGCGATGTGTTTCACAATAAATTCAGTCATGATTTTTTAAGTTTATATAATTATTTTATATCACATGCTTTTAACACATGCAGGTGTCCATCTCTAAATTTACGCTAGATCAGTAGAGACGGAATTTCTGTCTATGTACCCACCCCTTAAACCAGAAATTCATATCAGAAACTGATTGGCAGCTCCGATGACCACATCTCTATCCCTATTTGCCCCGATTATCGCCAGCTATGGACTCAGTCACGGACTTGGATCAAAATGTAAGTATTATCAAGAACGTTATATAGGTATTATCATTAGTATGAATATTCCTCCGCACAATATGATCATAACATACTGAAGATAATTTCACAGTTACAAAATGACAAAAAACGTGTATTTAGAAAGGGAAATTATGCAAATTAGAAGCAATCGGCCCATCTCATTGCATTTGTTTGTTGGGATTCGTTCTCACTGTTCCTAATTTATCGTGACACCACCAGTGGACAGCATTATCATATTGCTAGTTATATTTGGGCTATGCCCAAATATATTGATTTTAAAACGGAACTTTAAACTTATTATTCTTGGCACGTTTTTGTAAGACGCTATTTCTCCCTGGGTTTTTATCTCATCAACTTTAAATTTTGACACAACATTCCCAGAGTAGTCAGGTATTCTGCTATGACTTTTCTAAGACATCCGTCATGTTCTTCCGGCCAGGAGGGTGAACAGTGCTACCCTATGTGCAGAATGACTCCACCCTATAGTCTCTAGATTTCATAATAAAAATACATTTGTCTAATGTTTCAATTCCGGGCCAGCGTCGCAGACACTGGCACAGTATAAAACCAATATTGTGTATTTTGTATGGACAGTTGAAACCTATGAAATGTTACAATTAAAATAATAGTTGCAATTCTTTCAAACACAAAACGTTGAATCTATGTTGTTTTGATGTTGGGCTAGCGTCACGGATAGTGATACAACCTTAAGTCAACAGAGATACAAGTCAATGTGTGTACTGGGCACTCTGAATGCGATTCCATTTGACAAACAAATATATATCTATTTAAAAGTGCAAAAGCTCTTCAATTTAAAGTCTGAAGTCCGAAGTCTAAAATTCCAGCTCAGAATGGCTGCCAAAAAACTACGCGAAATTCCAATCAATCTGTCATAATAAAAATAACCCAACAAAATTCAAAATGCCCGCCACGAAAACTCATAAAATCTAGCCCAAATATTATCGTTACTTGAAAAGTCACAATTCAGGTCGAGGTCTTTTTGATATGCATTATATCTTATAGCTATACATCAAAGTAGTAAAGCAAAATTATATTCTTGTTACAATTATAAATCATATTTATCAACGTCTAATTATATTATCTCATAGATGTTTTACATTTATTCCAACATACGAATATGATGAAGGTGAAATGGAGCCGAGAAATATTTGGTTCAGAAACTGACTAAGATACAGACTTTATAGAGTACAGCGAAAGAATAGAAGTAATGTTTATACTTATGTATTATTTATATGAAGGGTAACATAGTGTTATGTATGTACATGTACTGGAAAATAAACAATTCAATGTATGTGTTGTGTTATTTCCGTTAACTCGAATAAGACACTGCCAGACCGCAATGTAGAGTATGAGTTGATATGTGACAGGAGAGGTATAGTGGAACAGATATATTTACGTAGCTTGGTAGAGCATTGTGGAGAGTATGTGTTAGGTACTGTGAAAAAATCTAGAGAAAATCCTGATATACCTGTTGGTGTGAAATATACCTTTATATACACCTAAGTATGCCCAGTGAGTATAATGAAATATATGAGGTTTATCAGGCCACCTTTGAGCAAATATAGTTTAAACCGGGCCAGGAGACCCTCCTGAGTTTGGTGAGATAAATAAGATGACCCTGCCCTCCGGACACAGGATTTGAAATTCGAGCCCTGGCGGTCTGAGGCTGAGTACGCTACTTCTCGGTCACAGAAGCTCCTTACAATATTGCATCTTTGCGATTGAGCGGGTAAGAAACATTTTGTTTCTTTGAAACTTGAAAGCCAAAGTGGGTTTTGAACCCGCTATCTCCGACTTTCCTAGCAGGCAGCTTTAGTCACTGCACCAGGGACACCGCCCCCAGTGAGTATAATAGGAGAACATGGCTTCGTCATACTACTCTAGTGGCAAACATTAGAAGTAAACTATTATTCCAAACAGTTTCCACCTCCCAATCTAGCTAATACCTAGGTATTCAAAATCATAATAATGTGGATATGAAAGCAATGAAAGAAAAAAATCTAGATATGTGTTGCCTAAGACAAACTACATATTTCAAAGTTGTCACAAAGCGAAGTGGGAAGGTATCACATATTGTGGTTGGAAAAGTGGGATGTATATCCTTTTATTTTTGGGAACTACCATGCCGGACCTGACATATGGTCCAATACAGCAGATTCTGAAATTTATGAACGTTGTATGTGGAGGTGCCAGTTATATTTATAAATGCCGAAAGGTATTTTGTAAACCAGATTTGATGAACCAGGTTAGCATAGGCCCAAGCAACGTTAGGTTGTGTGGTGTTTGTAACAAGTTATTTATGTGGGTTTCTCTGCCACAAAAACCACATATAGGATTGAAATAGATGAGGTGGTGACTGATGCTAGTCGCACTTTCATAAAACTGTTTGGTAAGATTATTTTTTTCTGTAAAGTGTCCATTTACTTGTTTTCTTTGATATCTTTTTTGATATCTTTTTCTTTTGATATGCTATAATTTTGTTTTTCTTTAGATTATTTCGCAATAGCTGATCCACGATCTCCACAATGTGTATGCTCTACCAAGCTACGTGAATGTATCTCTTCCACTATAACTTTCCTGCCTCTTATCAACCATACTTTGCATTGCGGTCTGGATGTGTATTATTTGAATTGAAATCATAACGGAAATAACACAACAAATACATTTATCGCCCAATACATGTATATACATAACACTATGTTACCTTTCATATAAATAATACATTATACGTAAATACGCATATTCTGTTATTTCGCTGTAAATTATAGTCTGTATCTTAAGTCATTTTCTGAACCAAATATTTATCGTCTTCCTTTCATCTAATTCGCCCTGTTGGAATAAATGTAAAACATGTATGTGATATTGTAATTAGACGTTGATAAATATAATTTATCATTATAACAAGAATATAATTTTGCATTACTAGTTTGATGCATACCTATAAGATATAAAGTATATCAAAATGAACTAGCAATAAGCTAATATGATAATGCTGTCCACTGGAGGTGTCACGATAAGTTAGGAACAGTGAGAACGAATCCCATTTTGCAGTAAACAAACAGATGCAATGAGATTGCGAGATTGGCTTCTAATTTGCATAAATTCCTTTTCTAAATACACGTTTTTGGTCATTTTGTAACTTTGAAATTATTTTGAGTATGGCATGATCATATTGTGCGGAGGAATATTCATACTAATGATAATACTTAAATTTTGATCCAATCCGTGACTGAGTCCATAACTGGAGATGATAGGGGCAAATAAGGAGAGAGATGTGGTCATCTGAGCTGCCAATCAGTTTCTGATATGAATTTTCGTTTTAAGGGGAGGGTATATGGGTAAAACCAAAAATTGGGGTAATTTTACATAAAATTAATGTCCCCATTACGTAAAAGGTCCGCATTTTGATTTAAATATAATAATATTAAAAAAAAAGGTTCAACTTCACGTTTGAGAATTATTACTTATGTTTAAATTATTTGTAAAAAAAAAATAATATTATATGGTTTTATGAGAGCTCTATGTCATAGAAACGTGGAAAATTCCACTATTTGTAACTTCACTGTAGGATACAAATACACAATATAATTCTAATAATTACATTTCATGGCTATATTCAGGGCCCATTTTCGAAATTTCTGACTTGGTAAGGCATTTTTTAGTAGAATTTGGCATGCAGTTGTTCTTACACATTTTGGGAACGCTGATTTCAAATCTGCCCCATGCCAAGCTCTATTTTGTCTTTTTCCTACCCAAAATTCAAAAACAAAATGGCCGTCAAAATTAGTTAAAATATCACAACTTTACATCACGGCTTGGCTTACAATGAACATAAAAACATCATTTCAGTGTCTTAAAACCCACCTGAGCAACTTACTAAAAGTACCCTGAATTTCACCTTGGGGGGGGGGGGGGGAACAAATGTTGCGCCAGGAAAACGACATATCGTAGTCCAGTGTAAAATGTATTTAATAGAGCCATTATTAATTTTCACATTCAGAAGCCGAGGGAAACCAACGTAATATCGAGCATGTTGTAAAAATGTTTAGACTATTGACAAAAAATATTTTATGATTGTTGATCACTGTCCGGCACTAGGTAACTTGTCGCTCACCATATATCAGTTCTGGGAATATTAGTATGCCTATATGGCTTATGTGATATCCACCTGCATCGTGTTTTTATAGTATGGAAGAAAGCAATAATTTAAATGTGCGTTGGCCACGGGTGGTACCCCTCTGGCCAAGCCCTGTACTAGGGTTAAGATAAACATGAATTTGATTCATCAAGGTGGTCTGCATAACCATGGCAATAATGACACATTCATGTTCCGTTCCTATTGAGATAAGTACGTAGTCGTTTAAATTTAACAATTTATGATTATAGTAACTAGGTATATTGTGCTGGTTAAAACGTGCATATCACATAAAAATATGTTTCTCAATCGGATTGACAATTTACATAATCATGAAAATAGTATCATCTTCATTTTTATATTTTTGCCCAGAATAGATAGAAAAGCTAGCTGGTAATGCGCTGATAACACAGTTTCAGACATAATTGAACGAATAAATAAATAATTCAGATTTATTTCGTACTCGAAGTACATAATACATAGCATACACAAAAGAAAAGAAATTCACACAGCAAAATTATACATATTAATCGCATAACATATAGTCCAGCAGAAATGATAAATGTTCTTTACATAAATTTATTACTCTGTAATCACGAGATGATATTAACTCTTTAGCAAATTGTACAGTAGCTTTGTCGTCATTCGTTAAATTATTATAGTGCATACGTTTAACTATGGGGAAAAATGTGCTGTACGATGATCTGGCAATGGCATTGCGGTCTAATTGGTACCTAAAACAGACTAGAGATATGTTATTACATAGTGGGGAACAACTTCCTTCCATGGCAAGTTTCACACACATGTTGACTATTTGGTTTTTATTTCTAAGTAGTGAATGAACAAATTTAATAAATCTTCTATGGATCTGGAAATCAATAGGGGGATCATCAGCTATCTCGTATACAAATTTACGGTGTGAACGAGGAGAAATTTTATAAATACGTCTGACAGCTTTATACCATGCTGTATATAAGCGTTGAGATTCTTTCAGTGTTAAGTCCCAAAGCTGAGAGCCATAAAGTGGCATACAGAAAGTTTTAAATAAATGATACTTGACTGAGGAATGACAATGGGAAAAGGTCAATAATAAAACATTAAGCCTCTTATTAAATTCAGAAATTCCATCTGAGATGCGTTTTTTATGGGAATCTTTGCCAATGATATTTCCTAAATGTACACCACCTGATTCGGCAGAAATTTCTTTACCTTGAAATGTGATATTGATATTATTTACACTTGTCTGAATATTCGAGTACACAATAAGTTTTGATTTGTCAGCATTAAAACCAACATCATATTTACAAGAAAATTGTTTACATATATTCAACATTTTTAATAAACCTGTCTTAGTAGGACATAATAAAACAACATCATCTGCATACGCAAGAGCTCCCACAAAGGTGCATCCAACATAACAACCAATACCAGATTCTTTCAGCATTGTCAGCAATAAATCGTTATAAATGCCATACAATATTGGCGATAATACACCACCTTGTTTTACACCGTTGGATGCCAGAAAATTAAAATATTTTTCATTTTCCCATGATACACACATTGACTGGAGTATATACATATTAATAAGAAAGCGTAAAACTAGGGGACATAGAGCCTTTGTTTTCAGCTCATTAAATAAATGGATATAATTTACTCTATCAAATGCTTTACTGGCATCAAGTAACACAACAAAAACGTCTGACCCTCTCTGGTTGTAATAGTTTGTTACTTCATCTAAAACATATGTACATGTAACTGTGGATGATCCTGACTTAAAGCCGAACTGCAGGTCAGAGGTATTAAATCTACTACTGTACAGATCTAATAAAACCCAATCAAACACCTTCCCCATTATACTACTGAGAGCTATAGCACGGTAATTATTACTATCGTGTAACGATTGACTGGATGAAAAACCATGATGTAACATTGCTGTAAAAAGAAGTGACATATGTATATTTAAAACAGATGAGGCATGTATAAGATGACTGGTGCTTACGTCGTCAAACCCATCTTTTTTATTACTTTTTATATGTTTCATAGCCGACTCAATATTAGTAACTGATATGTGGTGCTGGCTATTGCAACCTCCCTCAATACATCTATGTTTAATATCTGAGGTAACATTTTCCATTAATTCATTCATTTCAATTTGATTAAACGATACTGTGTTATATAATTCTTCATATTTACAAGCAAAATTATTAGCTATTTTATTACTATCAGTTTCACCATCGATATTGTTTGGCGAAATACTTTTTTTACCAATAAATTTATGTATATCCTGCCAAAATTTACTCGGGTCATTTTCTGCAAAAGTTTTAGCTATTGAATTTGATTTCAATATATCACTATTTACTTTTGCTTGTCGTACAGCATAGTGATACTGGGAACGTGTTTTTTGTCGTATATCTGCAAGTATGCCCTGGTGTGGACAGCCATTCTGCTTCCATAGCTTATGCCAGAAAAGTGCTTTGTCTTTGGAGGAGGATACCTGTTCCTCCCATTCAGCAATAGAGCGTCTGGGAGAAGAATTACCTTTTACGGGGATAGTGTCTGCTGCGGCATTAATACATGCAGTTATAATATTGTCATAATACACTTGGATAGACTCATTGTGATGAGTACAAAAATAATCTGTGCAGTGTATAGCTTCATATGGTAATTTAATATCAGCTAATAAAATATTTAGGACTGTCTGATACCGTAATATATCATGATCAGTAGCTTTATCCCATGAAATACAAGGTTTATTCATGTGTGTTTTTACATGTGTATAATCAATTGGAATATCGACAGACAGTGCTATCGGAGTATGATCTGAAAAATTATCTACATCATGTAAAACAGAATGCTTAGTAATTAAAGGGAAAACATTTTCGGGCACAATAAAGTGATCAAGAATAGATCGCTCACCATTAACCTTACTTTCATAAGTAAAGTCAATGTCGGACAAAACATGATTCATACAATTGACTAAGTTTTCCTTTTCTAGAAATTCCTCAAAATTGTTAGTGTTAAATGACTTAGATCGTGCAATATCGGTATTAAAGTCTCCACCTAATAGTATTATAGAGGACGTAAATTGTTCACATATTCTACTTAATTCACATAAAACATCTTGATATTCTAAATTGTCTACTTTAATATTGCTGTCACATGGCATGTATACATTGATGAGTAAAATATTTACATTATTAAAACAATACATCATACAACATATTCGTTTTGAAATAGTTTCAATGGGAGTAATAGTCCCCGCAATATCTCTTTTCCAGATTATAGAACAGCCACCGTATGGCCTACCTAGTAAAGGTTGATTAGAGTCCATTCCAGACACTCCATGACTTAGAACATTATTTATGTTATTGCTGAAAATATCTAGACGATCCTCACACAACCAAGTCTCTTGTATAAATACAAAGTCATGAGCTGAAATTAGACTATCAATATAGGCCAATCTGCCTGTTCCGAGTCCGTGTGAGTTATATGAACATACACTGAAAGTGGTCATACTGAATAATAAATAAAAATATAAATAAAAACTTGATTTAATGAACTTAAATAGATTGTTCGTTGGATCCGCTCCTCGGCGGGATAAATTTTCTCACTCTAATTCCCTGTGGCCATATATTGCCATCAAATAGATCGGCAAATTCCGATTTAGGTACAGTTAATTTAAATGATTTAAACATGGCATTATCATGTGACAAACATTGCAAGTCACATACGGTAAAACCCATTTCGGAAACGTCCTGACTAAGGTCACTAGTAAGAGTGGTTGTACTTACTCGATATATAAACAGGTGTCTGCTTGGTTCAGGCGCACCCTGAGCTCGACGCTCCTGACCTCTAGCTGTCCCTGTAATAACTCGACGCCTCTTGTTCTCTTTTTGCCGTATATTGCGCATCGTCTGTCTTTGGTATTGGAAACCATCGCCGTCCTCGTAGACAGGCAATGCCTGTGTAGACGAACGCCAACTGTCTCTACCCAGAGACATATTAGAACTGTATCTGTCATCAACTGGAACTCGCGGAGGATGATTGAGACGTCCAAGTCCTCTTAGATTTGTTGAGCCACGACCACGTCCTCGGCCTCGCAGTGGTTGTCTTTGTGGAGGACGGTTGATACGTTGCTCAGGCTCAGATCGAAAATGTATCGCGTTGGTATCTTGTTGCTGCTGTTGGCACTGCTGCTGTGATGCATTCTCCTCTTGTTGTGATATCTGTGGTATTGGTTGTTGACCTTGATGTGGCTGTGATGACTGCTGCTGTACTTGCTGCGTTTTCTGTTGAATTTGCTGTCGTACCCCATTGTCTTTGATGGTTTTATTATTGGTAATACTGCTATCATTCAGCTGAACAGGTGTCTGCTTGCTTACAGCGGCTGCAGTGACCTCAGAATATAACTTGGTTGCTCCTGCAGGCCTCTCGACGTCATCTGCATGTAGGCGCAGGGATGTATCAACACCCTGCTGGAGACTGGTCACTCTGGCTTCTAATCTATTCAACCTGTCCAGAAGCGATATATTATTTAATTCTTCTGGGTGAGATCTGGGAATGATCCCCAGACTACCTGCGTCAATTACTACGCATGGTAGCTTATCAACTTTATCCAGCTTCATTAAGGCTGCGATGATATCCTGTAGATTAGCATCTTGTTCAGATCTGACATTAGATCCTCGTCTTCTTACCTTCTGTCCTATCACTTTGACATCACATTTCCCCCATAATACTTCTTTTGCGTTGAAAATCTGCTCCGGAGTAAAGTGACCCAACACTGCCTTGCTAATATTTTCTGAAGTTGAGCTTTGCAGGGAAAATAGTATATATGCAAGTAATGGCTCTAATATGAATTCACTATTATTATCGTGATTTCTTATATTAACATCTTCACGTTCATAATTTTTATCTGTGGACGGTGACATGGGAGGGGCACTTGGTATGGCTCTGTGAGTGTCATTCGGTAAACTTCGGTTTTCCGTAGACTCCCGAACTGCAGATGAGGGCATTGACATCTTCGTTATAGTGTGTTCTTGTCTCGGGAAGTGTACAAGCTCACAATCGTAACACAACATAAGGTCACCCTGGCTGAGCTTCACAGTTTCATCACACCTTTTCTGAGGACATGGGCCATTAGGCAGGCCGTAACATGGGCTGACGCGGCCCATTGCTTGTATCAGGTACCTGGTGAGATGATTAACAGCTCACATACGCAAGCTTCATTACATTAGTGTGAGCGCACTGCGCTGTTTTCTCAAGCTACACTGGTCAATACAGTTCAGTGAATGTTCAATATACCAATATAAAATCAGTTTTTTCGCTCAGAATAAAACTATTTTCTCCAGTAATGATATTAAATATTGAAGTCCGTGCACATATACATAGTGTATCCACAATCTTGGAATAATCTTGTAAAGAACTCACTATAAATCACACTTTATCTTAGCTTGTCAAAAACACGTCCGCACACAGCGGAGACCCCATGTCCCTTCCATCGGCTCAAAGATCCACACAAAACCGTAATGTACACATATTTCTACTCCCCTAACTTGAATGAGATATCGGAAATCTGGAATTTGGTGCAGAAGTTGACTTATATATGTTGTGGGCATATAAGATTAATGCGTGAGGACACCCGAATTCCAAACAGAGCGGTGAAATGGAGCTATCCACAAAATATCATTTCCTAGGGTAATGCTCATTTGCTAGGATAATCTGATAATGTTGAAAATACTTACGATGAATTTATTTTATAAATATAGTATGAACATACACCATCTTCAGACAATGTTAGTAACTAACCTAGTCTTGGTATCTAAACGCTATATAGTGTAGTAAACAAGTCCCCAAAGATTATTGGGTACACTATTGCAACAAGATATGATGCAGAATATGTGGTAATTGGGGCAATATACGTTGATACCGTTCGTAGCACGATCAGGGTGTTTTCATGAAGATTAACATGAAGTACAGAAACTTTTTAGGTGTGGTCGTGATATGGTAGAATGTATGTGGAATCAGTAGGTTATGTTCATGCATAGTTCTAATCAGATAAGCTCTAACTCTCATATAATAAACAGTCACCCAACAGGTTCAGTTGTGTATTGAAGTGGTATGGGAGCGACCACCCTATTTTGCAGGAAGAGGTATCGATGTTAAAGACAATAAGCCTTACCATATATGTAAAGTGATGAAATCATATGATGGACGTGAAGATATTTAGGTCCCTAATAACTATATGTCTCCTCCAGACATAGCAGATTAATTATCATTCATACAGAGTATCTATTATTTAGCTAATATAGAGTATTATTATTTTGTAAACATTGATCATCTAATAATCTATGCAAGACACATGTATCCTACATCAAAAAAAAATTCCCGTGCTCACTATGATGTTATTTCAGATGAATATATAACAGATAAAGTACAGAATCAAGGGGGAAGGGCAATACAGTTTCCGTTTGCAGAAATATAGTAAATTCAATGTTCAAATTCGCCACTTTTGGTAAAGAACAATGTCATTCAACCATTCAATAAACACTGGTATAAGTGTGAAGCTAAGACGTTAAATGTTATTACGGCAATCAAACTGTCAGATACTGACAATGTAGATGTGATGATCCAGGGTGATGATTAATTGAGCATATTGTTTGTCAGAATCTTCTTTTTGTTAAGCTCAGATAATCACGAAAACAATATGGCTGACCTGGGGTCAGATGATCTTTTAGGCATGGGGTCAGTTGATCCATGAAAATGGTCAGTTGAGCCATGAATCAACTGACCCCAGCATGGATCAACTGACCCCAGCATTGGTTACCCGACCCTATCACGTGTGGATTGTACATTATAACATATTTAAAAGTTAATTTGTTATTTAAAACAGCTGATAAGTAATTGCCGGTGTCTAATGTTGCTTTTTCTTGTTGGATCAACTGACCCCGGTAGGTGGATCAACTCACTCCGACCCCGGGGTAAGATAATCCATAAGAGTAACATTTTTAAAAGTGTTATTCTGTCAACAAAAGAAATCCCAGTCATTGAATTTGTCAGTCACTGACGGACATTAAGTTGTAGTATGCAGTGCAATATAGAGCATGGACATCCCTAATATTCTGTGGATTTGGTAGGGACGTTTTTGAAAATTGGCTCAACTGACCCCGGCTTCTCCTACCATTCAACCGTATCAAAGGCTTCCACAACGCTAGCACATCTATTCTAAAAAGAGGCCATTTAAATTAGTTCATAGACATCCAGAACTAGAACATAAGCCTATTGGAATATTTCAATGTGTCCTCTCCGTCAATAACCCCTGCCACAAAAGTGGATATTGTTTCGGTTGTATTTTAGGCCTGTTTTACAATAAACACAGCTCTTGCCAGATAAATATATTATTACCATCTATGAGATTGTGCTTGGAGCTTCATTGATGGACAACTGCAACCAGATCTCATGTAGAAGCTTCCTGCTGCACCTGAAGAATTATCACATCTAGTTTGATTATGTGTGAATTAGGATCACAAGAAAGTATCCAATTGCGTCCTATCCAGGAGTCGCTACATCAATTCCGAAGCTGCACAAACATGTGATCAATATATTGATGAGGGTGATTATTCTAGCATTATTATTGTGCAAGATGATGGCATTCATGCAATTCTGAGATATTCACATCAAGCCTATGTAGCTACAGTGATGAAAGTTACACATGCGCTATTTTGTACAATTTCCCCATAGTTAATGTGTTGCTTTAAATAATCATATTTTTTGAATTCCCCGTAACTACATGTACCATGGAAGTTGAGTTTTTTTGATGTTGTGTAATTTTTTTGTATTAGAAAACTATTAAGGCGCCAAAAATAATTTCCTACGTCATTGAGAAAATGGTTATGGTACTTGCTGCATAATTGGCAGCCATCTTGGATTTTTCCCTAAAACTACATGTAATATGGAAGTTAGAGGCTATTACTGTTCTTTACACTAGATTTATTTGTATTAAAAACCTATATTTAGTCACAAAAAACAACTTTATATGACTTTTATAAAAAAGTTATGGTATTTTCTGTATTATTGGCGATCATCTTGGAATTTTAACATTCTTTGCGTGATAGTTGGCCTGGTCTTTGAACATGAGATTCTTCAAAACAAAAAGTTTATTTTGAGGACGAAAGTCAAGTTTGTGTTTCCGCTGCGCACCCAGACATGATGTATAATCATGATAATTGTGACTTTATCTGTTATTTTGGCGGCTATTTTGTTTTTCAATTTTGAAAGGGAAAAACTTAAAATAGAGCTTGGCATGGGGCAGATTTGGAATCAGCATATCCGAATTGTGTGAAAACAACTGCATGACAAATTCTACTAAGTAATGCCTTACAAACTTTAGGAATGTCTTTTTTTTTTAAATGGACCCTGACTACTAGACATTGCTCACTTAAACTAATCAATGATCAAAATTCGACTTAAAATTGATATCGATACATATAATTTTGATGAATATACATGTCCCCACATTTGCACTCTACTCCGTTACCATCATTGTAGCATGCCCCATCAAGTGAATAATCATGAACTAAAATTATATCAAGTGTAGTTTGAAACACTCAAGGGCCTTATACGAGTTTTTCATCTTGAAAGAATTAATATTGTTGAGGGACAAGTTATTCGAAGCGGGTATTACCAAAACGTTAGAGATATGCTTTTGTTTTACTACTCTGTTCCTAGCCTTGTGGGTCTAAAAACGAGTTTGGTTTTATGCTTGCATGCCTAGAACAGTTGCTATGGGGACTATTTCCACCCGTATGATACATCTTTGAATTATTGCCCATATATTTTCATAAATCCCAAGAATACTTTTAATTTTACTATTCCGTTCCACTCTACTCCGTTACCAAGAAAAGGGAATGGAGTAGTGAATTGCCAAATTTTATGGATTTTACAGTCATAATGATTGGTGGTATAGTCTTTTAAAACATGGCTCGTTGTCCCTATATAAATAGAGCACCCATTTATGATCGATGTTATGATAAGAGAAATATACAGTTTATATTTATGTTGAGCCAAACAACGGAGTTGAAATAAGGATTGTTGTTTATTCGGTCAAATTTTCTTAAATTTTACCAGTTTTGAGATACGATTGTTTAGTATTATGCTTCAATAAGGATATCACGTTTAAACGTGTGATGTCAAGCTAAACAAAGTAACATCATTTTTGAAATGGTTTGGATTTGGTATTGGAGTAATAAGTGGAATGTTGCATCTTTTTTACAATTACGTTTTTGAAGAGAAAAAAAAATTCTAGCGCAGCCAGTGACTTTTTTATGATCTATTGGGATCAGTGCACCAAACCCAGCAAGTGGTTTTCCTCCTCTTTGAGGGTCACCTCACTGCCATTTTTGATGCTACAAAATTAGCCCAATTTTTGGTTTTATCCATATAGAGATTGGACAGCCATGATCATGTAGGTACTGTACGTACAGTGCACCATTGATTTTTAAGTGAAGACGTCAGCTTTAACATCACCCCTTTACACATTTGGCAATACATTTTATATAGATAATATACCTGATATATAATCTTTCTAACATTTCATTACATTTTTCCGACTAGTATACATTTGCTTCACCTCTTTACAGTATTCACAAAGGCGATAAACTCGTACTTAACCGTTGTAGGCTACTGGTGTGCTTCTATCTAACATGTTTTAATATATTTTCAAACCAAATAAAATTTTACACAAATGTAAAAAAAACAATGGGTAATTTTTAGATTATTAGTTGGATGGGCCTTCGGGCATATGCCCGACTGATCATGTAAATGTTCACCTTGTTTTACGTAAATGATGTAAATATGGTAAATGAGTATAAATCCTTCCCAGACATACATTTAATACTTCAATGTACGTAAAATATAAATTTCAGTGATACGCGTTTAATAAATATAAATATGCACATAATGGTATGAATTTCGCCTGATAGTGTACAATAGAGGCATAATGTCAACTTTATTAGTGTACATGACAATATATATCATGACAAAACACGATACAAAGTTTCAAAGTTATATAACAATAGGCCGGAAGATATACATGACACATAACCCTGATAACGCTATACATTTAATCACTAGTATCGATGTGTTCACAGCTATATTAATCTCACCATAATTTTTTTTGTTTAATTTTTATCAACGTTTATGGTGTACATGAAATTTTATTGATATGGTTTACATAATTTAATAAATGTATCGTGTACATTAAAAAAGTTGTATGGTTTTAGTGTACATAAAGATATTAATTTCATCTTTATGATCCACAACGTATGTATACCTTTCTCATTTTCAACGAGTGCATAGCGATTAATTTTTCATTATATCTTCATGTTGCATACTTTACCCTTGCTCTTGATTATGATTATGTGACAAATACATCCTGTCAAAATCTCACCAATTTTCATCTCACCATTTTCAAGCAATTTCAGCTTGAAATGAAAACAACTATCTAATTACGGTATGTGAGTTTATCACTTATATAAATTAATAAAGGCGTTGTTTGGTCATGTGACAGATTAAGTCAATCTCTAGTTTTCACTGAATGTTCCATTGTCAATGTCAAGGTCATTTTGTTAATTTGAACGTACTGGATGTTCCATTCCCACCGTCTCAGCCGTTTTGTTAATTTCCAGCATACTGGACAGTGGTGTGTTTCCACTGGGATTCTTCTCTATCTTTCTGTCTGGCACGAGCTTCTATCTCTGTTTTGCCAAATGCCACTCGGAAGTCGATGGGTCGGTCAGTTCCTCCGGTGAGATCAGGCATTGGGAGGTCAATAAAGCCACCCGTAGTCTCCACACCGCGGTCATCTGAATACTCAACGCTCAGCTTGTCTGTGCTGTAAATCTCAAAGTGAACAGCAGTGGCTTTAGAAGATATCGGGAAATGTGTCTTGCAAATTTCTTCTCCATCTCGTACATTTTGTCCCTTTGTTACCAATGTGCTGAAAACATCGCGACAATACTCATTCCCTTCAATGACTTTTTTTCTAGAATTAGGGTGGACGGTTGGGTCGAAATTGCTATACGTACTGATTCCATAGGTACGTTGTACAACACGTGATGTGATGTGACCTGGGTTTTGCCCAAACTTAATGGCACCTTTCAGAACAGCCAGCTCTGGATCTTCAGGAATCAAAATTTTCAGCAGCTTACCAAACTTACTTCTGATACCATCTGTCATGTAGCGTGAACAGTTCAATCCACCTACCAGGAACATGTAATTCATCTTTTCACATTCTGGCGTTTCAACTAACTCTTCTAATTTATCAACAATGTGCTGCACTGTTGGTAAAAATAATCCATCTATGGCAGCTTTAGTGGCCACAAGCTGATAGTCTGCATTGACCGAGAGACCGTAACCTTCTACATCTGTTATATCTTTGCCGGTGATTTCTTGATATCGTTGAGCCATCTTGAAATTGATGGTGATTAAATTGAAGTCACTTGACATTCCAGGATTACACATTCTCTTGACACGCTCAAAGTGAGACTCTATCTCCCACCAAATTGTTGGGAAATCTGACTGAATCTGGTTGACGAATTCTGCACCCCAGAGTCTCTTGAGTAGCTCCACAAAAGCCTTGTCTATGCTGGTACCACCCCAAGCCCCTCCTGTAGCCGCGCAGACCTCCTTCACATTACCATCTGTCAGCACCTCGTGTACTGTGATGTCTACTGTACCACCTGCAATCATGGTGATAGACATAAATCAGACAGCTATTACATTATTAATATTCTCCAAAAAGGTCAGCTTTCTCTACAATATAGTTCTGGGCCATTATTCTAAAGGAGCTATCAGAACAAATAAGAGAATAATAATATCATATATTTGGTATATCTTCTCATGACGTATATACCAGTGTCTCGCGTAGCTGAACAAATCCTTCACTCTACTGAGAATATAAAATAGGATATATCACTATCACCACATTACAAATCTAACTAAATTGCCTTCCCAAGCAATAAGCCATATACATGTACCTATTATTATATGATAACTGGCAGTAATAATTTATTTTAAGCAGATGTTGAAGTACCATACCTCCAGCATCCACAATAGCGTAGACAGTCTCTGGTGGCATATATAAATCCCCTGGATATTTCTCTCCTTCAAAGTCATTCATTCTGAGAGATTTACAGAACATTGATGCCGCCTCAGGCTCCAAAGCGAACATAAGGTGATTGGAATCTTCTGTCTTTATCAAGCCGGCCTATAGTCAACACATAACGTGGTAATGTTTAACTAAAACACGATAAAACACTTGGTTACCTGAAGGAAAATAAACTACTTTTTCTACTTATGTCATCAGGGTTATATTGAACCTTTAATATATCATGGATGAGTTGGTTGGTCCTTTTAACAGAGCTCACACTGAAAATACATTGATATAACCCATCAGTATTTAGGGAATTATATACCCTCTCATCTTACATTGCCACAGATCTATACACACACAAAGTGGGGAAATTGCCACCGAATTACAACAATGTCAAATTCATATTACATGACATCCCTAGACCTATTTATACCTCTAACAAAACAGGAAGAACATTTACAGGAAACTGAGGCATTGTTATCACAAATATATTACTTCTGTAGTGGCTGTGGTATACGATTGCATCAAAAAGATTGTTGGTTGAGACGTGCAGATGGTGTACTCACGTGAAATGCTGCTTTTCTCATGAAGCTTTTTGCTCTCACAGACCAAATGGCGGGAACTGTTAACACCCAACGGATGTAAGAGGAGGAAATACTGAAATTAGAATGAAAACATGTAACCACAACGAAGATATACTAATTCGATTCAACATGTTTATTGATCGAGTTTTAAATATATCTATATTACATTATATTATTGTATTATTTTCTGATTACTTTTTCCCGGATTCGTTGAGACATTCCAGTAAATGGTCCTTCATGTATTTCAGTGCCATGGAGAATATATGTATAGACTCCACTTGGTGTACACCCCTCTTGTCTAGCACATGTGTCATAGGATCAGACTTAGACTGTCAAATAAATAAGTAAAAATAAGTGAAAAAGAGGAATAATACATCAATTGCTAAATACATAAAGATACATTATTTTATTTATTTGTAAATCTTGCTAGATTTTTCAAATTCCCGTAGGGAAAGTTATATATTGAATCCAGTAACTACGTGATGACTACGAGTTTGAGAAATTATATCTTATCAATAAACACAAACGTGTAAATGCATTATAGTTACATCTCTATACATTTATACCATGAAGAAGGTAAGAAAAATTGATAGTATATTAAGAAAATAAATAACCAGCTATGGAGAACATATTTTTTGTTTTGGTATGGTGTATTTATGCAGAAAATTAGATCGTAAAAAATCGGAATTATGTACTTAAGTTTACAAAAAAGAGAGTATTTACACTGTATAAATGAATTATTTCTATTTTCTGACATATTTTTCCAACTGATTATCATGATTGCTATAGGGATGATTCTTAGAAACGACAACTGAGCTTCTCAAGTAGATATCTCAAACATTGTACTGATCATTATATAAAGTGATCTTTGCTGACATACATGTATATATAATTCAACACTCAATTTACATTATCCTACATCCACCCAGAAAATATGTAGTTATTTTGGTGTAATTGTGCTATGGTTATGGTATATGGTTAACTGTTTTATATATGCTATAAATTTCATATATATATATTGTCATACATTCACCCAGACATACATATTTATCATAATACAAGTATATTCTTCTTCTTATTGTGGTATGGTATTTGTTCACTCACATCTGTATGAAGTTTCATCTTGAATTTGTTGTACAAACACACGTTATCCCTCTCCTCTCCAGCCAACATGGCCGAATAACTCTGTTCAGCTTCAAGTCCGAATTTGAGGAAGGTGTGACGTCCATTTTTCAGTTCAGTCAGCACCGAAGTGGCGGTCTTTAGTGACGTCATTCCAACTGGATTTATGAAATTATAAAATCAGACCATTCACCACAGAACCAAATAAATTGTGTTCACCATTTTCTTTTGATCACCCCGGATGAGCAGTATCAACAATGCTACTGATTATATACACATATACTCTAGTGAATATATCATAAAAAAGATCAAGACGTTCCTATTTTGATGGAGCAAAAAAATAAAAAAAATTCTCGAAATATTTTTGTCAAAAACTATGCACGTGGTGCATTAATGTGACATATGTGCTTAAAGTGGTAAATGTAAAGTATTAAACCTACACGACACTGATCAGTATATAATTATACTTTTATTTCTACACATTGTTAGTATATATACATAATGAGGTATCCCAGCTAACATGGCTAACACAAGACGTTCACCAAATGTTTATTTGCGGTCGGTCCACCGAAAATCAACATTTGATCAAAATATTGTGTTTCCAGGTACTGTATATACAATCGGCTGAGAACCACCTGCTTTTCCCCAGTTCTTGTTCACAATCACGTTATCCTCATCTCCAGTTAGACAGAAGGAGTAGCCACTGCAGGCTGTACCAAAGTCCACAGCAGCCACCGCCAGGCAGCCCTCCATAGAGTGGATCTCATCATATGTATGATCTGGATTGGCTTGAGCCATTGTTGCTTAAGTTTAATCCTAAAATGCAAAACAAAAGCAACATATTACATGATAGGCCTATAGTAAATAAATGCCCTCAGTGCGAACATATTTTACTTTAAGTACAAATGTACATTGTATGAGCTTGAATGGTAACCAAATTTGTAGATTGTGCATTTTAAATGTTACACTTTTAACCGATCGCAAAATGTGAAAAAAAGAGAAAAAAATTTTAAAGAGTTTTTGCGTATCATCCGTAGTCTGCGGCTACAAACAATGCAAACGGAAAAGAAATCAATTGTCAATTTGGAAAGTGAGCAGTTGTTTGTATGACAGTGTTAGTTGTTGTAAACCCAACATCCACGAAAACAATAACATTATGCTACTGAAGATTTTTTAGTGATCTCATTAGCTGAATGGTCAGCTAGGAATGTATGCATTAAATCAACTATTTTCTATGATGTAAAAATAATTTCGGAACACTTAAGTGTTCGTAGGAGGGGGGGGGGACACAAACATTAAACTAATGTAGCCCCTCAGGTTACATTCTGGCTGCGAAGTATTAAGATGTAAATACACAAACAACATTAAAGGCCCATTCCCAAGCAAATGGCATGTTTTTGTTTTAGCTCTGTTGTATATTTTTGTGTGTTTGCATGAGTAAAGGCAACATTCCGATAGATTACAACTTTTAGAAATTTCCATTGGCAACGTAATCAGGTTCCGGATTATGACAAAATCATTACATTTTTGTCTTTTAGATCGACCCGTTTTATAATGGACTTGTCATATTTGATAAGACATTTTATTATTTCCTTCTAAAGATTTAATAAATAATTTACTAGCCGTAATCTCTGACAAAAAGGTCTTAACTCGTATTAGGATAAGTATGTAAGGTCCCAGATGTATCACATTGTCAAGACGTTGCGAGTTTAAATACAACGTCATCGAAAAATCACCGCTTTCCTAACGGGCCTCACATTTAAAAACAGGAAGGGTCAACACCGCTAAAAACGGCCGATTTACATGTTCTATGCAGGACATCGTGAACATCGCCAAAATCCACAGGCAATATGCATGGGTTGTTCGTGGCTGGTGTAGTGACAAAAGGAAGGGATTTTCCTCAGTCTAGACCCTTTCAAAAAAAAATCAGCATCGGACCCTTCATCTAGACCCTTAGCGGGCATGTTTTATGGTCAATCTCAATGGAAATAATGTCATGGCTGTCCGAAATTGTTTGAACATTCCGAAATACACACTTATCGGGTACATATCTCTTTCAAAGGGGGGGGGGGATAATATTGATTTACAATGATATAAGCTTAAATAACACAATTTTAAACATAGTGCACTTGGGAATGTGCCTTTACCATGTTTTCTTATTAAAGTAAGAGTGCTCCAAAGCTGTTAAGAGGAAATAATTAGAATAAGAAGTCAAACATTTAGCAAGAAATAAAACATTTAATCTATCTATATATGTTATAAAGCCATGGAAGAGTAGCAACGTCATTCAAACGTAGGATAGCTAGAAGTGTAAAAGATATATGCGCTACTGATCAGACGTGATATGTTCACCAGGCTCTTGAAATGTCACGAGTTTAGTGCCTGATAAGAGGTTAATGTGACAGTATGTACGTTGTGTCAATATGCAGATATACATAATATATAGCGCCCGATAGTAGACAAAGGCCCGAGAAAAGCCTTGCTATGTTTACCCTTGCTCAGGTAAAATCACTATTAGGGTTTAACTTTTACTTTCCTTTCTTTGTTTTATTTCGCAGTTATGAAATATAATTTGTGGATTGAAATTTTCTGATTAATTATATACCTGAACCACTTGACCTCTAGACCTTTCAAATTTTGCGCCTGTCCAGAGAAAGGATAAACACATACATATGGATGACAAATTGTGCTAATCCTGACTATCGAATATGTGCCTTGTAATAAGTACCAAATAAACATGTTTCTTCTGATATTGATATAACATACTGTCTCCTATTACGACTGCGACTTTGGAAATTTATTTTGCATCATTTATTTTGAATTTTATTACACTAAAACGCAACTTTCAAAACGTTACAGTTTGATTTGAAGCTTTAAAGAATCTTTTTCGCTTTACTGATCAATAATATTTGAACGTTGACACTTGAACGTTGACAACGCTACGCATGCGGATGGGTGTTATTGAGAATGAAATGTATGATTAAACATCAAGTTTTGCAAATTAACCAAATATAACTATGGTTTACTAGCTTGAAGTTGTGGATCGCGGTACCAAGTTCAAGTTCAACAAGTTTATTGTATCTCCATGAATTGTACAAAAACATAGGAGAGATAATACATCATCATTATAATATGGCGTGCGTTAGAAGTACAAAAACAAATAAAAATAGTTAAAATAAGTGGAATGCAGAGAATGTTTCAATTTAATTGTTTCATACCTTCTTTTTCTAAAATAGATAATTTGAGTAATTCTTTCTCATCATGAGAATTTAGAATTTTTTCAAATTTCCAGTTTGAATGATTACTGTGATACCGAGACACAACTCCAAGTGTAGGGGGGGGGGGATTATTTAAGGGTTTATTCGCATCTTTGTGACCAGGTTGCCCTATATAGATACCAGGTGACGTCATGTTTGCGAGTGGGTGGTGGGGAAGAAACATTTTGTTTGTTTGAAACCTGAATACCAAACCAGGAGACGAATCCGCCAGCTCCAGCGTGACAAAAAAAATTGGTCTAAACCACATTGTCCCCAAAATAGCTGTGGTAAGAGCTCGCTTTGCCAAACATTTTAGGAGAATACCCTGCAAACTATAAAGCGAAATCTATGCTAGGTCTATTTATTTCACTTGTCATAAGATAAGTAGGCCTAGTTTTCAAAATAATTATATAATTTGTATAACATTATTTGCAATCGACTCATTTTGTTACGACTCGACCGATAGTGTAGGCATAATATGTCTATATGGGGTGTCAGCCAGCAAACACCAGACCTTCACCCAAAGTTGTTTTAAAGCATAGCTTTAAAACAATTTGGGTGAACGTCTGGTGTTTGTTGGGAACGAGTTTATATATAATATGACACCAATTGGGCGAAAATTGTATTACTGACCTGCATGTATGTGAAAGCCGCGAATATGTGCTACTTTACATGCGATGGGTTGTCAATAGATGGCAAATAGCTGATTACGCCAGGGTAGTATATAACCAGGTGGTTACTTACGTGGTTATTACTCGAGAAGTAGGGACTTTCACTGTATATTTTGAGCTCACCTGCAATACCATACGATACGAGAGGTTGGCCCAGGGCTGGCCCAATGTCATTAAAGCCTCAGAGACATGTGGGACATCAAGTAAGTTGGTGTCATGTCGTATAAGCACGTCCATCGATCCCATTACCACTCACACGGGCGGATCCAGTATAATATGTCGCGGGGTAAATGGGAAAAACACAGGCTGTTAATGTTAATGTATGTGTGCATACACAGAAAACACGGAATGTTAATGTTACTGCTCATTTACATGTGCATACACAGAAAACACGGGGGGGGGGGAGGGGTAATGTTAATGTCCGTGTGCATGCATAGACAGCACATGGGGTTAATGTTAATGTTAATGTCCGTGTGCATACACAGACAACACGGGGGTTAATGGTAATGTCCGTGTGTATACACAGACAACACGGGGGTAATGGTAATGTCCGTGTGCATACACAGACAACACGGTGGGTTATTGTTAATGTCCGTGTGCATACACCTACAACACGGTGGGTTATTGTTAATGTCCGTGTGCATACACAGACAACACGGGGGTAATGGTAATGTCCGTGTGCATACACAGACAACACGGTGGGTTATTGTTAATGTCCGTGTGCATACACCTACAACACGGTGGGTTATTGTTAATGTCCGTGTGCATACACAGACAACACGATGGGTTAATGTTAATGTCCGTGTGCATACACAAACAACACGGTGGCTTATTGTTAATGTCCGTGTGCATACACCTACAACACGGTGGGTTATTGTTAATGTCCGTGTGCATACACAGACAACACGGTGGGTTAATGTTAATGTCCGTGTGCATACACAGACGACACGGTGGGTTAATATTAATGTCCGTGTGCTTACACAAACAACACGGTGGGTTATTGTTAATGTCCGTGTGCATACACCTACAACACGGTGGGTTATTGTTAATGTCCGTGTGCATACACAGACAACACGGTGGGTTAATGTTAATGTCCGTGTGCATACACAGACAACACGGTGGGTTATTGTTAATGTCCGTGTGCATACACCTACAACACGGTGGGTTATTGTTAATGTCCGTGTGCATACACAGACAACACGGTGGGTCAATGTTAATGTCCGTGTGCATACACAGACAACACGGTGGGTTATTGTTAATGTCCGTGTGCATACACAGACAACACGGTGGGTTATTGTTAATGTCCGTGTGCATACACCTACAACACGGTGGGTTATTGTTAATGTCCGTGTGCATACACAGACAACACGGTGGGGGAATGTTAATGTCCGTGTGCATACACAGACAACACGGTGGGTTATTGTTAATGTACGTGTGCATACACAGACAACACGGTGGGTTAATGTTAATGTCCGTGTGCATACACAGACAACACGGTGGGTTATTGTTAATGTCCGTGTGCATATACAGACAACACGGTGGGTTAATGTTAATGTCCGTGTGCATACACAGACAACACGGTGGGTTAATGTTAATGTCCGTGCTCATACACAGAAAACACGGGATGTTAATGTTAATCTCCGTGTGCATACCCAGAAAACATGGCATGTTAATGTCCGTGTGCATACCAAGAATGTTAATGTTGATCTCGGTGTGCATACCCAGAAAATACGAGAAGTTAATGTCCGTGTACATAGACAGAATCACGGGATGTTAGTTTTAATCTCTGTGTGTATACCTAAAAAACACGGAATGTTAATGTTGATCACCGTGTGCATAACTAGAAAACACGGAATATTAATGTTAATGTCCCTGTGCATACCTAGAAAACACGGAATGTTAATATATGTGTGCATACCTAGAAAACACGGAATGTTAATGTTGATCTTCGTGTGCATACACAGAAAGCACGGTGGGTTAATGTTAATGAACGTGTGCATACACAGACAACACAGGGGGGTAATGTTAATGTCCGTGTGTATACACAGAAATAACGGGATGTTAATCTCTGTGTGTATATCCAGAAAACAAGGAATGGTAATCTCTGTGTCCATAGCCAGAAGACATGGCATGTTAATGTCCGTGTGCATACCCAGAAAACACGGAATGTTATGTTGATCTCCGTGTGCATAACCAGAAAACACGGGGGGTTAATGTCCATGTGCATACACAGACAACACGGGATGTTAATGTTAATGTCCGTGTGCATACACAGAAAACACGGGGGTTAATGTCCGTGTGCATACACAGCACACAGAAAACATGGGGGGGGGGGGGGTAATGTTAATGTCCCTGTGCATACACAGACAACATGGGGGTAATGTTAATCTTCCTGTGCATACACAGACAACAAGGGGGGCTAATGTTATTATCCGTGCGCATATACAGACAACACGGAAGGTTAATGTTATTATCCGTGCACATACACAGACAACATGGGAGGTTAATGTTAATGTCCATGTGCAAACACAGACTACATGGGTGGGGTGGGGGTTAATACTAATGTCCGTGTGTATACCCAGAAAACACGTAATGTTAATGTTGATCTCCGTGTGCATACATAAAAAACACGGAATGTTAATGTTAATGTCCATGTCCATACATATAAGACACGGAATGTTAATGTTAATGTCCGTGTGCATACATATAAGACACGGAATGTTAATGTTGATCCCCGTGTGCATACACAGAAAGTACGGGACTTTTAGGTCGAGGGTGTTCGCTGGAGATCTGCCTTGTTCGTGTGTCACATGTGATCCCAGAAAACGGGAGACACTCGGTGTTGGGCGAGCGTTTGTAAAATTGTCCTAACACTGATCCAATATTGGGTCGGTGTCTCGTGTTTTTCACATAGAAATTGGTATCTGTGAACGTGTGTACAGTGAAATGCTGCTTCATTGTCATTTTACAATGGGGCGGCACCGGTGCAATGAATATGTGTTTTTAAATGAACAAATTATTTTACCAATATTACATGATTTGTACTTGTATTGCATATTTTAATCAATAAAAAAACATACAAGGAAGTTAATTTGAAACTAGGAGAGACATTTGAAACTAGCTTCAACGTATCCCCGGTATGCTGATACTGGTGTACACTAAAACGATTATCCGCTAAACTTCGGAACATGCCTTAACTTCATAACTATGCTGCAAACAATTGTTATTATAATTGTCGCCATCCACCCCCCCCCCACCCCTATGATGAGACGTTATTCCGTAATTAATTAATTCCCATTTATATCAAGTTCCGAAGTTTCGTTGTAACCGTTCAGGAAATGTGATCCAGATAAGCATCCCAGTATAAAGAAAGTGATTATTGAGAAACGTGTATTTGTGATGGGGTATTTAGTACACCCGTAAAGAAAGGGACTAGGAAAATAAATCGCCAAGATTCATAACCTGGTCAGATCAAATTCCAAATCCTCCACAATAAAGACATAGTACATTGATTAACCCTTCAGGAAATAATTTTGCATAAGGTGGGATTAAACAGGAATAAAAAAAGATTATGCTACAGTTTTAGGCATACACCTAGATTTCAAAATAAATCTTGGAAAACATATTAGAACCACCTGTGAACAGACTGCAAATCACCTGAATGTTTTTAAACGATTAGCTGATTACCTTGTTACCCGTGTCTGATAGGATGTCAATCTTTAGATCATTTATTTTTTGTCATCTTCAAAATCAATTAATGTTTGATATGGGAATTATGTTAACAAGTGAGCATTTCCACACATGATAAAATACCGGTGAGGGTGTTGCGGTTTGTCGATGGAGTGTACGGGGTAAATTACAAGACCATCCGGATGAATTACCTCGTTGGAGCTGTGTATGAGAGAGTATACGGAGATAAGTATTCCTACACAAACATATACAATCCCAAATGACATGGCTCTGAAATATTTGAAAGACTTGTTTCGTAATAAATAAATAAAATTAAAAGATATCTGTCATTATTAATGTCATTGAAACTCTTTTTTCTTATTTAAAGCTCTATTAATCGGGAAAAGCCCCCCCCCCCCCCCCACCGCCACAAACGTAATTAAGATAATGTTTCTCCTCAATGACTGTATGAATGTATGTATTGTTTTAATTGACTTACAGATCGGTAGAATCACCACTGACAAATGCTTTATGCTATATACAAGCACCAACCACATGCAGTTAAAGTGGATTTGGTTTGCTGTACTCTTTTGAAAAAAAAATGAAATGAAATGAGTCGGGCTTTAGGCCACCTTTGTGCACATATAGGCTAACCTGGGCCAGGAGAACCTCCTGAGGATGGTGAGATGACACTGTCCTCCAGACACAGGATTCGAAATTCGAGCCCTGGCGGTCTGAGGCCGAGCACGCTACCTCTCGGTCACGGAGGCTCCCCACAACACTGACTGTATTTTGAAAAATAAGATTGCTTATCCGTACTAGAGCTCAAATAATCATTATGGTTAGATAAACTTCAAAACATATATGAAAAAAATTGTCAAAAATATCTATTTTGCAAGAAGAATTAAATAGAACAATTAAGAAATTAAATACAAATTGGAAGACAGGTTTTCAATTTACAGCTAGTCAACTGAAGACTACATCGAAAAATAAACAAAAAAACATCTTAAATCCTTAGATACCCCTCCCCACCATTGTCATTAAACCTACTGAGGTTTTGAAAATGTAGAAAGTACCCCTCTATAACAACACACTTACCCACACTGTTCAAGATCACCCCCCTTAAATAAGCTAAGGGTTCAATCTAAACTGTTTCGCCCAGGCAGTGGGGCAATATGGTCTGCCGGTAACATATATATATGATAGCTTTACTAAATTATATCGTCTTACAATAATTGCCATCGCTATTTGCCTTAGGATACTGCATATAAAACCAACATAATAATATTAAGTATGAGTACAATATCTTCCTTCTAGTTGTTTTTTCTATAGATCATCCTTCTATTTTTATAAGATGTATTTTCTGTCCTAAGGCCCAGTCACATTGAGGCGGTTCGAGGTGGCGGTCGGTCCAAAGAGAGATACGGTTTGAACCGTGCGAAAGTCAGCGGCTCGAGCCGCCGTCCATGATAATTGGAATGTCATATGCGAGTAATATAGTCAGACACGGCCTCATAAGGTATTTTTGGCAATTTTGGTATGTTTTCGAAAAAATAGTAATACGCAGTTGTACAGTTCTTTTAGGAGATTTACGGATGTTTCTGGCGGTCATATTCGGTTTCAGAAGTTACAGTCTTGATTCGGCTATTTACGGGTATGTATGGTCATGAGCGATCGCTGTCCGTTATGTACGTTCGTATATGATTACTGAGGGAGCTTGTCCTCGCTCCGTAACACACCTCGCTAAAAGGGGACGTATATATGTAGGATCCCTACTTCGCTAGTCTAATGTGGCATTTGTCCCCACCCTCCCGGACGCGTGAGTCTGTGGACGACTGCCTCGTTTTGGTACTTTGGTGCCGGGCGCAGAGGGCCGGATCCCATGCGGCTGTGGTACTTTTCCCGCACTTCAGATAGAACGCTCAGCGACTGCGGACGTGCCGCCGGTCGCTCGCTCTGAGTTTAGTTAGACGTGTCATGCGCGGGGTTGTACGTTGCTATTATCAAATGTCTAGACAAATAAACATGATAAGCAGAAGAGGAGTTTTGTGAGTTAATCAGAACCGTTAATCCGACGGGGAGATGACGTTTACGATATGATGGAGAGTGTTAGGCAGTTTCTCCCGTTCACCCTTACAAGCCCATACTGGAGACCCTAACAATCACATACTGGTGCCTCCGGTGTGAAGGACTACCTAACGTTCCCATACTGGTGACCCCTGACGACTGATAGAGAACGCAACAGTGTTTTCACCAAGACTCAAATTGAAAACTGCTGTTTTCAAGGATAGTTTTATTTAAATATCAAGGGATTTTTTGAAAAAAATCATGAGCATTTTTTCACCAAGGTACGTGAAAGCTGTAGGTCATATTAATATGCCAGTTTTAAACTAGATAGAAAGAGTTATCAGAGGAGAAGTACGTTTTTTACGTCGAAATCGGCGTAATTTTCCTATTTTTGGACAAAATTCCACGTGTTTGGCGCTTTTTCAAGATGGCGACCATGTCGGTTTCTCTAGAAGAACCCTGAAATTTTTCTCATAGACTTAGTGTATATTATTTTTATAGTAAGAGTTTTAAAATGCTTTAATCCTATTAATGCCACTGTAGGCGAGTAGGAAGTCGGTGTTTTCGAAAACTCCTTTTTATCGTTGATTGCCATAATTGGGTGACTCGATTTTAAAGTCCATAGACGAAGCCTCGTCATTTTTCGATTTTTCAGTAAAAATCAACAAAAAAATATAAAATATCGCTTCGACTCAGGTAACCTTTATTAGGATTAGGGCCAAATAAAATTGTTCCCCTAATGAATGTCAATAAACGGTCCTATTTGGTCTGTTAAATATATTTCCAGGACCGTAGGTCAATATTTTATTATTATTAAAATATGTTATTTCAGAGAATGCTGATTGTTATAAATGTATTTGGTAAGTGAGCGCCATATTGGATGCTGGTTCCCCTTGTTTAGCTAATCGCCCGCCGTGGGCAAACACGTGTCCCGCCATAACCGGCATGCATTTGGATTGTGGACCTGTGTCGCCTCATCACATTAGCATAAATTGGGCCGCCATTTTGATTTGGTGGAGCAGACTATTCGCGTGTTCAAATTATACACGGCCTAGTCTCAAATAATTTTTCTGAATACTTATAAATTTTCTTTTTCAAAACTGTTACAAAAGAAGAAATGTAAATAAGCAGTTTCGGAAAGGAAATTATAGCACTAGTTGTGCGAGATTTTAATAAAGTCATAGTATAATTTTTTCACGTCGAAACGCCCCCTGGTGTTTGGCGTTGCTCTAGCCTACTTTTAGCGCCTTATTTGGGCACGGAGTAGATCATGAATATGCTAATGTGAGGCGAGACGCGGCTGCTGTTCAGTTTTATATGTACACACCGATACATGCACGCTGACACAGGCACGTAGCAAAAAGCTGCCTGCCACACATGTTAGCAGTAACCGATCATACACCATACACACACCCACCACAGACGAAATAAACGCAACCGCTACGACGACAGCCGATTTATACGTCAGTCAATGAAACGAAGCGAGCGATTGATTCGGACGTTATTAAGAATGACTCGGTGATGAACGTGCCATATTTAAAAAAAACAAGACTACATAAGTCCAGGAGCTCCCGCGACAAATTAGAATTTGATTTAAGCAATTTTGTGTAGGGTTTTTAATGTAGTCCTAGGCTAGGTCAAAAATCGAAACGCAAGACAACTAGGTCTAAGAAGCTCAGTCTAAGAGTAAGATAATAACTAGACAGTCTGTCAGAGATTGCAAACCTCCATTGAAATTAATGATCCTAATCAGTATCCCAGTAATGGTCCACCTATCTGGCACGGTTTACCCGATATCAGGCCAATCGAGGTAACTAATAGCTGATTTACGGTCAATTTGAATTCGATATAAACTAGTTAAAAACTTAGGGTGCATCCTCCCCCGAAACCTCAAATTTTGTTTTATAGTAATGGACTAACATCTAACACAGTTTGCAAAATATTGGGCATGTGAAAGTAAATAATGGCCGACAGGGGGCCATTTTGAATTTGAGCAAGTCAGAATTTTTCAAGATGCATCCTCAGCTGAAATCTCACATTTCATTCTATAGTAATCGTCTAGCTATCTAGCACGGTTTACCAAATATCGGCCATGTGAAAGTGAATAATGGCCTAAAGGCGGCCATTTTGAATTTGATCAAGTCGAAATTTTCCAAGATGCATCCTCAGCTGAAATCTCACATTTCATTCTATACTAATGGTCTAGCCATCTAGCACGGTTTACCAAATATCGCCCATGTGAAAGTGAATAATGGCCGATAGGAGGCCATTTTGAATTTGATCAAGGCAAAATTTTTCAAGATGCATCTTCTCCTGAAATCTCACAATTTGTTTTATAGTAATGGTCTAGCCATCTAGTACGGTTACCTAATAACAGCTATGTGAAAGTGAATAATGGCCGATAGGCGGCCATTTTGAATTTGATTGAGTCAATTTTTTTCAAGATGCATCCTCTCTTGTAATCTCACATTTTGTTTTATAGTAATGGTCCAGCTATCTAACACGGTTTACCAAATATCAGCAATGTGAAAGTAAATAGTGGCCGATAGGCGGCCATTTTGAATTCGATTGAGTCGAAAGTTTTTAAAAGGCATCCTCTCCCGAAACGTCACATTTTGTTTTATAGTAATGGTCTAGCTATCTAGCACGGTTTACCTGATATCAGGCCTATCGAGGTAAATAATGCTGATTGTCTGCCATTTTGAATTCGTAAGTTAAAAATTTTCAGGGTGCATCCTCCCCGGAAAACTCATACTTTGTCAGCCATGTGAAAATGAATAATGGCCGAAAAGGCGACCACTTTGAATTTGATCAAGTCAAATTTTTTCAAGATGCATCCTTATCTGAAATCTCACATTTCGTTTTATAGTAATGGTCTAGCCATCTAGCACGGTTGACCAAATATCGCCATGTGAAAGTGAATAATGGCTGATAAGCGGCCATTTTGAATTTTATCGAGTCGAATTTTTTCAATATGCATCCTCTCCTGAAATCACACATTTTGTTTTATAGTAATGGTCTAGCCATCTAGCACGGTTTACCAAATAACGGCCATGTGAAAGTGAATAATGGCCGATTGGTGGCCATTTTGAACTTGGACGAGTTGATTTTTTTCAAAATGCATCCTCTCCTGAAACCTTACAATTTGTTTTATAGTAATGGGGTAGATATCTTGAGCGATTTTTATGATATTCCACAATATCAGGCCTGTCGAGGTGAAGAATGGCCGATAGGCGGCCATTTTTAATTTTATCAACCTGAATTTTTTTCAAGATGCATCCTCTCCTGAAACCTTACAATTTATTTGATATTAATGGTGTAGCTATCTTGAGCGGTTTTCATGATATTCCGCAATATCAGGCCTGTCGATGTGAATAATGGCCGATAGGCGGCCATTTTTAATTTTATCGATTTGAAATTTTTCAAGATGCATCCTCTCTTAAAACCTCACAATTTGTTTTATAGTAATGGTGTAGCTATCTTGAGCGGTTTTCATGATATTCCGCAAAATCTTTCAGTCGGATTTACCGATGTTATAAATTAGGTCAAAGTGCTGGGTCAACTTCAAGGTCAAGGTCCAAAAACCTGAAAAGGCACAACTAGGGACCTTAGAGAACATGTATGTGCAATATGACTGTCATCGGTGCAGTACTTTTCGAGATCTGCTCCGGAAACGAAGTGCGCGTCAAAACGTCTAAATAGGTCATAGTTCTGAACCAGAAGTAGGTCAAAGTTCAAATACCCCAAAAGGCACAGCTAGACCCCCTAGGGGTGTTGTGTGTAAAATTTGAAGACAATCGGACAAGTACTCTCAGAGATATGCTACGGAAACGAATTGTTTACGGACGGCCCAACGGCCCAACGCCGTAACATCATCCTTTTCTCCTCTGCGACCTTGCGTATTGAATTCAGATTTAAAATATTTTAACCTGTCCATTATCCACCTTGAAGTAACCCACATACTAAAAATTGTTATCCTAGCTTATTTTCTTACAAAGTTATAGGCAAAAGAGGAGGCAAAAAAAACGGAGGTAGAATCCATAGCTCCCTCCGTCTCACCTACGGTGACGGCGGGAGCTAGAAAAAGTGGAATGTTCACAGCAGAAATCATTTTTCAGCGAAATGATATACTATATCATCAATCCGCATAGACTACTGTCAGTCACGTTTTAAAATATTTTTCTAAAATAAATGTAGCTGTTTTTTATCGCAGTCACATTTAGCCTATCAGTTTGAGAACGACATTTTCTCATGATAGTCGATTTCTGAAGAATAAAAACTTATATAAATACAGAAATATTCGATTTGTCAGTTGCGCTATTGCGAAACATTGCCAATATTTGCATGTGTTTTTCGACTTGTATGAATTTTTTTTTTTTCGCCAAGGTCGATTTCCAATATACTATTACCATAGCTTAGCATAGCATGTCGTAATTATATCTAGCATTTTATGTACAATTTTGCCCTACATTTTTCACTAAATAATGATATATGTGTGTGAACAAGTGCAAAGAAATTATGTGCAATCTCAGTGACGAGTATTCAAATATCTCAGCAACCCCTGTTTCTCGCAACATGCGACATAGCATGGACAATTTCTACAGCCTACATTTCTAAGATTCAACATAATACAGACATTTTTCATCAGGTCTAGACGGCAATGTACAGCTACCCCGCGCACGACACGTCACGGACATAGGCCACGGATAGTGGCGACCGCATACCCTGGCCAAAGGCCTGGGGTGTGCACCAGCAATCTAAAGGCTAGCCACCGACATGGTGGGGAGGTGCATCACTCCAACGGTAAATAGAGTGATGGCAAACGACAGTTTGGCATTTTTTCATATATACGACATTTTATTACATTAAATAAACAATTTCAAATGACCGACATGTCATTTTATACACTGTTTTAAATCCGATTTGACAGCTTTGTGGCACGAGTCAGCATGGTGTGTGATTTGGGCCTACCCCTCAGCCTCAGACAGTTACAGGCGCTGTACTGGCGTCTCTACACTGTCCCTATTTAAACACTGTCGCGTTACGCTGAAAATTCTGCCCGAGCGGCAGTTTCGTTTAAATGAAACAAGTAATCATTCCATACAGGGGGAGGGTGGTGGAAGGGGTCGGGGAAGGCCACTTGCAGTCGGCATCAATCAGCACATGGCGTAGCAGTGTGTAGGCACACACACTGCTACGGAGTGTATGGCGTCTCGTGTTGCCGATAAACCCAGGTCCTGTCAACCATACAGAACACAGCGTGGGCATGTACGCCACGCATCAGCATACAGCACAGCATAGTGATTGTCTGCTTCAGCCGACACGGCTAGCAATCAGCATCAGCAGTATTGTCTACTGTCCGGGGATTCCCCACATTTACTGATAGGCCTAGTGGTACGACACAGCGATCAACATACATTTTTTAGCAAGTGCGAGACCGTTTACACCTCGCATTGCTGAAATCGAATAATAATATTAATAATGGACCTTCAAGATTACAGCATCAACTCAGCATCGACATCAGAACTTTCGTTTTTCAGTTTTAAACTAATTATTTTAACTGACATTCCAGAAGACTAGCATTTCATCAGTAATTTTAATTATACTTACCTGCATTAGGCTTACCGAATATTGACAATTTCATAACCTGATTGTTTTACAGATTAGTCATAATTCAATTCAACATTGGTGAATTTTTAATTGATTCCAGATGGTATATTTTTGTACCTTATATCGCCTCCGATTTTTACGATATATTCCAATGACTTTTACGATAATAATGCATTGGTCTGTTTCTGTTCACCGCACGTTCGGTGATCTGACGCAGACACGTGCGTTTTTAACTTTAATGTTTTGCCAACGCAAGAGGACGACTTTTGCGTTTGGCGCGCCGGTAACTAGCTGGTCATGTCCCATACGTGACATTTCGTGGAACAACTAGTTCCACTGCACATCGAGACATGTAGGCTAATCATGTCTTTTTGCGACCAAATCGCAGAATTATTTTAAACCCTGTAATAGGGCACGCGCCCGAATCAGGTACGTCATAGCGTTACCGCATAATGCAACTCAAGGCTATCACACGGTGAGACGCCAGCTGTGTTCGCTCATAATAAAGGCCAACTAGGCCCGAGCACGATCATTCAGTATTTTACTCCTCGCGCTAATGGGGATTTGAGTATTTGCATTCAAACCGACGCTACGATACGCACAATCAACCACACGAACCGAACCGATAATGCGAACACTTGTTCGATACAGTACTTGAGTACTGCCCCCTAACGATCAGCGAATGCAATAAATCGTTTTATATTTAGCATGTGTTGGACGCAACATCCACACACGTGCTCGATTCGAGCGGCCGGCACTCGCGGTTTATTATAGCGCCAAACGATAAAGACTGCGAGACCAGCCACACGCATCACACTTACATTTTTTCATATTGTATTGCATGTAATTTACGTAGTCATTTTGCACGAGCAATTTACGTAAAAGATTTGCCTATATTTTGATTACACGACTATTAGGCTACTACAGGCCTGGCAACATTGTGTAAAATATGTAAATTGTAATTACATTCTTCAGCAAGATAATTGCTAAATTATAATGGAAATGTTAAACAAATGAATCGGTTGGTCGCAGCTAGCAGCATATGACATACGTAAATATAGGACAATTGGTGTTAAGAGGATAGGACAATTGGTGTTAAGAGGATGGGACAATGTTTTCATTTCTGATGCTGCGACGTCAACCACCCTCGCTGTATTAACAATAACCACCCACGCTGTAATTTTTCACACTCTGGTTAGTTATAAGAGGTCACGTTATATACAACCCCCGCTACTTGCAAGAAGCAAGTCTCCTACACGTCAGTTGGGTCCTACGTTATCACTAACCCGGGGGTAATGTAGGATCCCTACTTCGCTAGTCTAATGTGGCAGTTGTCCCCACCCTCCCGGACGCGTGAGTCTGTGGACGACTGCCTCGTTTTGGTACTTTGGTGCTGGGCGCAGAGGGCCGAATCCCATGCAGCCGTGGTACCTTTCCCGCACTTCAGATAGAACGCTCAGCGACTGCGGACGTGCCGCCGGTCGCTTGCTCTGGGTTTAGTTAGACGTGTCGTGCGCGGGGTTGTACGTTGCTATTATCAAATGTCTAGACAAATAAACATTATAAGCAGAAGAGGAGTTTTGTGAGTTGATCAGAACCGTTGATCCGACGGGGAGATGAAGTTTACGATATGATGGAGAGTGTTAGGCAGTTTCTCCCGTTCACCCTTACAAGCCTATACTGGAGACCCTAACAATCACATACTGGTGCCTCCGGTGTGAGGGACTACCTAACGTTCCCATATATATTCCTATTTGTACGGGCGTGTATACACGGTCTGATTCAGAGAGATACGTCACAAAATACTGTCTACGTAATTAACACGGTCATTTACGGGAAACAGCCGGAGATATAAGGTTGTTAATTCGTTGAGATAGTGTCTTATAAGGTCCCAATAATTCTTTATACGGTCACTCGCGTTTATGTACGGACAGAAAATGTTTTTAAGAAGATATACGATTGCACCTGAAATTGATAAATACAGGCTCAAAAATTACATTTTCAGAAGGTCAAATACGGACCGACGGGCGGTGTGAAAGTGTCTTTTACGGTTCACTGGGTGGGTATATAAGGTGTGATACGGAGATATAGTGACATATAAGGGGATATAAGGAGTAAAGCAGAGTTAGGGGGTTAAGGCGGAGAGGTAGGGCAGACATAATTCTAGACGTAATAATAACACACGTAAAATTCTAACATTTTGAACACTTTAAGAGTAGTTGCCAGAAATGTTTATCATCAGGATTTTTACACTGTATCCATATTCCTTTCTGTTGCCACGGTAACATGTAAATAAAAACAAATATCACTGATTGGAGTGTAATTGAGACTAAAAATTATAATTTATAAATATAATTTTATACAATTTATATATATAATTATAAATTATATTTTTTTGTCCAACATCCACATCAATTTCTATGCCACATAATTTCAGGATTTGAAAGTAATCATATGAAAATAAAAATTAATATAAAAATTGAAAATATGCCAAATCAAGGCCATTTTGGCTTTTACCCCTCTCGTGGCCATACGACCACCAGTGGCTGGTGAATTATGACGTCGTTTTCTCCATACATTATTATTCACACTCACCATTTGTTCACATTGCCTCTAGATTAATATAATGCGTTTAAATAGGTAACATTCCGGCCAGAATGTATTATGCAAAGTGTAATAAATAATCCAAGTAATATTATTTTTTAATGTTAACCAAGGCTACCCTACCCCTACCTCAGCAGAAATTATTGTATTATCAAGAATCATTTGACAATTGAGTCATGTGACACTTGTAAACAATGAAAATAGCGGTCCATGTACATGCTTTCTCTATAAGATTGGATATTTTTATCGTTGCCAATTTTACTGTCGCTTAGTTCATATTCAAGAACATAACAGATTAAGCTGTGTAGGTTTATACTCTTTTGAGGGTATAAGTGGAGATGACGAAAAATAAAGTAATGATAAACGTCTGTAAGTTGGTACATCTCTATTATAGATTTGCAAAATCTTTATTTTTTTCTGAAATGCGTTAATCATTGTTAATTATAAAGTTTGATTTGATAAATTTTATTGTATTGATTTGTTAATAATCGTTGCCATTTATGCCCATATAGTGCAAGAGCATTAGGGTTGAACCTGGAATTAAATTGAAGAAAGCTGATTTTTTCAGGAATGATACATGGACATCTCCCCAGACGAATTCCGAAGAGGCCCCAAAAATCCCCCTTGTGCATTTTTTTTAATTCAAGATGGCCGCCACCATGTAACGCCATTTTCGAAAAAACAGGTGTATACCATAATTCCTCACTTTTGCAGTTAGAAAAAAATATTTAGGTGTCTCTACTTATGTTTGAGGACACAAAGAGCTCATCCAGATGATCAGAAATGATATCAGTATTTTTCTCAATACTAAAAATCCAAGATGGCCGCCATATCGATATACTAATTTTGTTGAGCGATCTCTTAAATAAAACGAAAATATGAGGTAACTATCTCGTTGTTGAGCCTAAAAGGTATTTTTTGGCTAAACCCACGGAGTCTAGCACTTATTTAGATCACCAATATTTTATTATATTGAATTTATGAACATAAATCCCACATAGTTTAATGTTATGTAACACCATATAACGTCATGTTTCCAAAAAACAGGAGAATACCTAATTCCTCACTTTTGCAGTTAAAAAATATTCTGGTGCCTCTACACATGTCTTAGGGCACAAAAAGCTCATCAACAGGATCAGAAATGATATCATTCCTTTTCTTATCTCCACAAATCCAAGATGGCGACCATTATGTCAAGCCTCCCCCCCCCTCAGAAAACTATTTACATGCCATAATCATTATGTTGTTGAAACTTTTTTTCACAGCTATGGAATCTAGAATATATTTCCATCACCAATTTTTTAAATAGAATGTGCTTATCAACACAAAATCCAACATGGCTGCCATATTGGTAAGCTCTTTTAGCGCAGGTGCCACGATTAAGCGATGTCCAACTGCTTTTTCATATGGGAATATAGATATAGATTTATCAAATTTACAAAATATCATATGTCAGAAATCATAGATTAAAAATTCTAACATGTCTCATTTTCAAATATAAGGGTATTTTTCATTCATTTGAAGCTTGAGATAGCGTAAGAAATTCCAGTTTTAAACCCAGCGACTAATTCCAATGTAGGTATTTTATATAGTAGGCCTATATAAAATGCTTTTCGATTTTAGTTAAGTATTAGTTGTGATTATTCTAGGGTATGAATATTAGCTAATTTTGTGTGAATGTACATAATAATAGAGCTAAGTACAATAGTACACGTATTACACGTGTCCTACGAGACTGTTGGTTATTTACATGTACTACTAAATAAGAAAATGTTTTAAATCACATCATTTTACTGGCAGAGTTTGGCCATCCATAGGCCTACGTAATTTGGTCAATTTCCTGAAAATGATAATAAATACCTTGGATTATAAATTAGAATATTCAGATATTTTATTTGAATATATTAGTGTATTGCGAAATAAATATATGACATTGTATGATATTGCAATGTGATATTACATTGAAATGTCAGAATATGACATCAAATTAGAAGATGTGACAGTTTAACGTCAGAATATGATAGTTTTATGTCAGGATATATGAATATGATATCAGGATATGACACTTTAATATCATGATATGTAATATAGTGTCCAAACATTGGTGTTTAATATAGCAAAATCGCGTTATGATGGCTCAATACAGCATTATAAAGGCAGTATATAGTGGCTAAACATCACGTTGCTGTATTAAAATGAAAAGATATAGCAGCATATTATCACGAAATGCATTACAATTTCGTGATATATCATTGTAACATCACTATGACATTTTAATGTCAGGATATGACATTCGAATAATAGGATATGGTACTTGAATATTATGATATGACTTTATACATTGATGAAATGACACATTGAGGTCACAATATAGCATTGCATTGTGATGATGTGTCATTGTAGAATCCAGGATTAAAATCCCAGATTCTTTATAATATACAACAAGCAACATATACATTATGCTATGAACCAAATGCTTTATGTTGCTGGCTGGGATACATAGGTGAACAGGGCGTGCATCTACATGCACGCCCATATATGCATATATATATATGTAGTTATATTACATATGTGTATATACGGAAATACTCACCTATGGATCCTATTAATTTACCATTATTATTATACCTATTATTATTACTACATTTATTCTATTATTCAGCTCTATTAAACCTCGCCAGTAGACGGACTAACCAGATGGTTTACATAACACAGGAACCACTATAATCCCCGTGTTTGTCTGGTTTATGGCTAGGCTTAATAAACGTGCTGTGATCAAGCATGCAGGGGCAATCAGTCGTGGCGCCGCCAGACATCAGGATTGCACTTCTGAGCCACTGCTATGTTTACGACCTGTTGTGTGTGCTCACTACAGACGGTCTTACCATTGAACAAACCTGATAAAGACGGCGCGTATTGTTCAAAGGAAGCGATGAAAGGGTGGCGACGATGACCTGATGGTCATCGTCACCACCCCCCCCCCCCCTCACGCTAACCTAGGCGGGTAGGTGGGGTTACGCTGGCGATGACACCGACGTTCATCGTCGCCTAACCCCTCCCCCCCCGCCTGCTGGGCGAGGTGGCGCTGATCATCGGGACGAGCAGCGCCGATGCCCTGGCCAATGAAATGAACCCATGTATTTTAATGAATGTAATAAAAGAACGGACACTGGTGACTTGGATATGATTTGGCAGTACTAAGTAAAGGAGAGCTGAACGTGGAGCGAATGAATGGCCGCCACTACAAGTCACCAGTCATGTCCTATTAACTATCAACAGTTGTTGGACTTATTTCTTTCACTTTATGTCAATGCTACGGCATTGAGTTCCTGGACACTGACGACACGTCAGATGCATTGATAAGTGTCGGGGTGAAACCCGATCTTACAACTGGCGATCTTACCATTTGACCATTAGTGAAGAGATAGGATGGCTAACGCTAACATACCACTCACCATGACGGGCGAACAGTTTCAGCATCTAGCTAATATGTTTGTAGCTAGTAATGCTGAGACGCTTAGACACACGAAGATACAGAGTGCCGCCACAGGGATTGACCGCTGTGACGGATCAGTACCTGAACTTACAAGAGAATGGATTCAGGCGATCAGTGGATGGGAGACAGAGGAACCAAGCCCGGATTTTCTGTTGCCGCTGATTAAAACAACCACAACAGGAGACCTACTCCAAGAAGTAAGGAGGTGGACGACCGAGCCCCAGGCCGCAACCACATGGCCACAGTTACGAGCGAAAATTTCTGATCATTTTCTCTCAGCTTGTGAAACCACCCGCCTCCAAACCGCACTGGAATCGATCAAGCAGAAAGTTGATGAGACCCCTGCTGCTTACATACGTCGGTTTAAGTCAGATGTTAGAAGAGCATACCCTAACACTCGTGAATCCGCGGAAGAGCAGAGGGTAGTCATGACGTTTCTGAAAGGATTCAGAGACAGATCCTTTGCCGGCCGCATTTTTAAGACAGAAAGAACGACCACCCTGGAAGAGGCCGTGGCAGTGGCCCTAGAAAAAGAAGCAAAGCGTGAGAAACTGGATCAGGCGCTCGGCCAACACGAGCCCATGGAGATTGGTGCAGCTGACAAGGACAAGAAGGCTGCAAGTAGAGTGTTGTCCATTATCCAGACCATGGAGCGACGCATGGCACAACTCGCATCTACTGTGGATCAACACGAGTCACGGCTGACCGCCCCACCTCGCGGATCCAGACCACAGGAGGACTGGGGATCACGAGAGAAACCGCGACGTGACAGGCAATGGAAGACATCACGCAAACAACAAGGCAGAGAGAGGGACACAAGGCAACGACCCACAGGACCACACTGGACACACGAGGGTGAGCCAATATGTTTTTCATGTAACAGAGTGGGCCATATGAGTTATGCCTGTACCTCTTCCCAAGCCAAGAATACGGCTTCGGGGGGCCGGTAGTGGCAGCGCTACGACCGTGTCGCATTGGGCTCCAGCTAGACATAGCAGGAGAACAGGTCCATGCCCTACTCGACACAGGCGCTGCCAAAACGCTCATGGCCGAAAAAACATACCTAAACATGTGTCTCAAATTGGGTCGACCATCACTTCTTAGACCAACCGGCACAGTGTGTGGACTAAGTGGCACAACCCTACCTGTCATAGGGGAGACAGAAATTAGAATTAAAAACACGGGCACAATTAGTGTGCTAGTGACAAAAGATTTCCCTCATGAAATTCTCCTCGGTAGTGACGCGCTGACCCAAGGACAAGGTAAAATTGACTATGCAGAGAGGAGAATGACGTGGTTTAGAAGAGACTTTAAAATCATTCCCTATACAGACTCCCTCCCATATACTGCGTCAATTTATGACAGTTGTGGCCACCCTGGGATTGACGAAGTGATGCGCCAATACACAGACGTATTTGACGAGGATCTGTCCAACCTCGGTCACTGTGACATCATTCCCCTCACAGTCAACGTGGACGGACACCGCCCCATCAGGCAAAGAGCCTACAGGACCCCACTACCCAAACGGAATGTGGTAGACGAGCAGGTGGACGAAATGTTAAAAGCAGGAGTCATTCAGACGTCCACATCACCATGGGCGGCACCCGTCACATTAACCCCTAAGAAAGACGGCTCTTACCGTTTCTGCATTGACTACCGTAAGTTAAATGCAGTAACGGTAAAAGACTGCTACCCCCTACCCCTTATCCAAGACATATTCGAATAACTTGGAGGCGCAAAATTGTTCTCTACCCTGGACCTCAAGAGAGGGTACTGGCAGATCCCTGTAGACCCCAAGGACAGACAGAAGACAGCCTTCACCTGCCACAGGGGACTCTTCGAGTTCAACAGGATGCCATTTGGACTCGCCAACGCTCCAGCCATTTTTCAAAGAACCATGGACAAAGTCTTACACGGTTTGATTGGTGTGTGTTGCTTTGTGTACATTGACGACATCATTATCTATAGTCGCAATGCCGCAGAACACGCTCATCATCTCAAGCTAGTGATGGATAGACTACGGGCAGCGGGTCTGAAGGTAAAACCTGGGAAGTGCAAAATTGCACAAACAGAGGTGAAATTGTTGGGCTACATAGTCAGCACGGACGGCATATCCAGTGACCCAGAGAAGACGAGGGCTATTGCCACCATGTCAGCACCAACGTCAGTCTCAGAGGTAAGACGTTTTCTGGGTATGACTGGCTATTACCGGCAGACTATCCCAGACTACGCAAAAATTGCAGCCCCACTAATTACCCTAACCCGTAAGAGTATTAACTGGGATTGGGGCCTAGTACAACAAACAGCCTTTGAAACCCTGAAGAATGTCCTCCAGTCCAACCACGTACTGGCATACCCTCAGACTAACAAACCCTACCGCCTGTACACAGATGCCTGCGACTATGCAGTCGGCGGCATCCTAGTGCAGGAGGGGGAGGATGGAGTCGAACGGGTAATACAGTACGTGTCCCACCAACTTGACCCCACACAGAAACGATGGGCTACTATTGAGAAAGAAGCCTATGCCATCGTTTACTGTTTACAAAAACTAAGGGCATACCTTTGGGGGGCACGTTTCACAATTTTGACGGACCATAAGCCATTGAGATCATTATTCCAGAATGAAATGGCTAACACTAAGATCCAACGATGGGCCGTCCTTATTGCTGAATTTGGGGCTGACATACAGTATAAAGAGGGCCGTAATAATGTCAGAGCGGACATGTTAAGCCGCCTTCAAATTCCTCACGTGGCTAGTATTGTACACAAAAACTATATAGAGCCACAAGAGGGAGCTACTAGTTGGTCACTGCCATTAGATTTTGACGGCATTGACAAAACTGCACTAATCGAACAGCAGCACAGGGCATTCCCAGACAATGAGGATTACGGGTTTGAAGATAATGTTTTATTTTCAACTAAACGTCCTGGCCCCCGACAAGCCCAGTACCCCATAATTTTGTTGCCACCAGCATGGCAAGCTACGGTGATTGACAGGTGTCATCAACAAACCGGACATGCTAAAGAGGCCAAAACTGGAAGTGCTATCAGAGAGGCATATGTGTGGCCGGGCATGCGCAGATCGATTGAACATCAACTGTCCTTTTGTGGCACGTGCCATACACACCGCACCCGGCCCGAACACGTTGCACACGGTCGCATGCCAGACCCATGTTATCCACACCAGTACGTTGGCATGGACTTGATAGGCCCATTTACCAGGTCAAAGCGTGGACAGGTGTAAATGTTTACATTAATTGACCACCTGACTGGCTGGGCTGATGCTTTCCCCATCAGTAATAAACGCGGCAGTACAATTGCTGACATATTGAACCGCGAATATTTTCCCAGATACAGCCCCCCAGAGGTCCTCATCTCTGACAATGGGACAGAGTTTGTTAACGCACCTGTGTCAGACCTATGCAAGACATGGGGCGTGGAACGGCGAACCACTACCGTTTACCACCCTCAGAGTAACGGTAAGGTAGAACGGTTCCACCGCACATTTAAAGGCCTGATAGAACGATTAATGTCTACCAACAAATCTAACTGGGAGGGACAGTTAGGCCCAGCCCTGGCTGCTTACCGCACAACAGTAAGCACTGCCACAGGTTACTCCCCCTTCCAGGCTTTATATGGTAGGAGACCACGCATCCCTACAACACTGGCCACAAACCCCCCCCTGAATCCTGACGTCCTACAAGATGACAGAATCGCGATACTGGATCGCACCTGGCGGGGAGCACGGGCCGCCCTCGCGTCAGAACGTGAGATTAACGAGAAACGCCAGGAGAGGAAAAAGTTAGCAGACCCCCTCAGTTTAGGCGATGCCGTAATACTGCTTAAACCAGGGTTGCCTGTAACTTTTAAGCCCCGGTGGAGCGCCAGATGGGAAGTAATCAGGGCCAGACACCCGGTTTACTGGATTAGACACCTCCCCTCTGGGGAAGAAAAGGTGTTTAACAGAGAGAAGCTGCGGCGGGTCCCAGATGGTGTGGATTGGGATATGCTACCTGACACTGAGAGACAGGTAGATAACACTCCAACAGACGACACACCTACACCGCCCAAGGATACTCCCTCCCCGGCCTTTCAGCTCCCAATACCCCCTCCCCGCAACCCCACAGGCGAACCCCCAGCAGATGTTATCACTGCTCCGGCGACCCTACCACCAGCAGATACACACGTTCCCCCACCCCATACCCCCACACACGTCCCCCCACCCCCACCCCATACCCCCACGAGGGAGCCACCAGCAGATGGTAACACTGCCTGGGCTACCCCTCCCTCTGGGACTGACCAGGGTCAACCAATGGACATAGCTCGTGACACTTCAACTGATATGGACGTTGGTAAACAGCCACAACTACGTCGATCAAAACGCAGACGACAGCAAACGTCTGACAACCAGTTTGCAGGATGGCGCAAGGAAAGCAAGCGAGGACGTGTAGCATGTTTACGCTATACCTGTTTCTAGCCACCACCCGCAGCACAAACCAGTGGGCACACAAACTGATTGACGGAGTCGAGATTGAAGTTGACGAGGAGACGGCGATAATTCAAGGTGAACTAACCACATATATTACTATTACTAAACCAGAGTACCCGATATCCCTTCTGCAAAATATTAAAGCCAGTATTAAAATTTTGGAAGCGGACACCTCCACACCGTGGTCGGTGATAGCAGTCTCTCGACTTCACGTTGCTGAACAATTCATTACCACGCCGGTTTCATGGTGGACCCCTCCTAGCACCAGACGCGGAGTGGTGAACGGTGTAGGACACGCTATGCGCTACCTGTTTGGCACAGCCACAGATAGTGAATTGAAGGAGGTTAAGCTGGTGTTAGAAGAGATGCAACGCAACCAGGATATGACGCTCCTCTGGATTGATCAGTTCACCATTGCTATCAACCACACCTACGAAGAGGTACAAATTAATAGAAATCATATAAACTTATTAATTAAAGAAGTACAAGGTATCTCGTCCGAGCTACAAAATGGCTTGTCGGGTGTACTACGCCAAATACGCATGGTCAGAAATCAACAGGCTGTCAGTGAAATAGTCACCCAGATGGTGAGTGCCGCCCAACAGTACACCCGAAAATGTGATTTATGGCAAGAACGAAAGACACATTTAGAAGCAGGACGACTTACTGAATCTTTACTCCCCCCTTCAACACTCAAAACTATCCTCTCATCATTAAAAACACACCCTGGTACCATCATTGATCCCCTTCAATGGTACTATGAACACATTCCCATCACCCCTGTCTGGAACGACGATGTGCTCATCTACAAGGTAAAACTGCCACTGATCTCACCCGAACAATGGCACTTTGTAACATTCACCACGTGGCCAGTGCCAATACACCCATGGCAAGCCACACTCATTTTACCTGAACACATCCTCAGAGACACACAGAGCGGCGGTCTAGATATATCCCCGAGATGCCAGGGAAAACACCCTCGGGTATGTAGACGAGGACTCGTCACTCACGCGGCCACTTACGGCTGTCTGACACACCTTCTTGCTGAAAAGCCCTCCTACGACCCCACTTGCGCCATAGAGATGCGGCACCGCATACCTATGGACACCATTGCCCCCCACCATCGCAACGGTTTTGTGCTCACCACCAACGGCACAACACTCATTAGACGATGTGTGGGTCTAGCGGAAAGAGAAACAGTCCTACAAGCTGGAGTGTACCACATAGAGCTGGAATTTCCATGCAGCCTGCATGGAAAAGACTGGTTGCTGCGAACAATTTTCTCCCGCAGTATCAATAAAACTTTAAACCCGGAACCTGCTCGACAACCCGTGAATGTTACTATCACAGATATGCTAACAGAAAGCGAGTCGAGCAGGCCAGTACGAGAACAATTACAGAAACTCGATGCGGTGAGGAAAATGCGACTACAAGTGGGCTCATTACGGCAAGTCCACATACCCACAGCCCGAACTAATGAACAATTGCACTGGTTAAATCTATTATGGCTCGGTACTATACCACCCAGCATTATATTAGCATACTGGAAGAGACGGTTGTGTCAGAAGAAACCCAACAAAAACAGAACTGAAATCCACTACGTCCCCAGTACAGATGTAGCTGGAGATGGGGTGATAACCTCGGATCACTCACCCTTTCAATTTGGCACAAAATTTTGCGCCTAACAGAGTTTAAATGTACATCCAATAAAACTCATTTTAGTACTTTTACAAAATGTTTAGAAATGAATGACGATAGAGTGATTTTCCCTGTTCATAGGGAGCTGACGTTTCAATGTATATTCAATAAAACTCATTTTAGTATTATTACAAAATGTTTACAAATGAATACTGATGGAGTGATTTCCAAGTTCATAAAGAACTGACGGTTACTGTACATTCAATAAAACTCATTCTAGTATTTTTACAGAAATGTTTAGAGATGAATGCCGATAAAGTGATTTTTCCTATTCATAAGGAACTAGCGTTTGAACAATGTACATTCAATAAAACTCATTTTAGTATTGTTACAAAATGTTTACAAATGAATACTCATAGAGTGATTTGCAAGTTCATAAAGAACTGCCGGTTCAATGTCATTTCAATAAAACTCATTTTAGTCTTTTTTTTACAAAATGTTTAGAAATGAATGCTGATAGAGTGATTTTTTTTTTCAGTTCATAAAGAACTGACGGTTAATGTACATTCAATAAAACTCATTTTAGAATTTTTACAAAATGTTTAGAAATGAATGTTGATAGGATGATCTTCTCAGTTCATAAAGAACTGACGTTCAATGTATATTATTATTGTCATATTTAGTTTCGGTCAGGATAATATCCTGTCTCAAAGAAAGGGAGGAATGTAGAATCCAGGATTAAAATCCCAGATTCTTTATAATATACAACAAGCAACATATACATTATGCTATGAACCAAATGCTTTATGTTGCTGGCTGGGATACATAGGTGAACAGGGCGTGCATCTACATGCACGCCCATATATGCATATATATATATGTAGTTATATTACATATGTGTATATACGGAAATACTCACCTATGGATCCTATTAATTTACCATTATTATTATACCTATTATTATTACTACATTTATTCTATTATTCAGCTCTATTAAACCTCGCCAGTAGACGGACTAACCAGATGGTTTACATAACACAGGAACCACTATAATCCCCGTGTTTGTCTGGTTTATGGCTAGGCTTAATAAACGTGCTGTGATCAAGCATGCAGGGGCAATCAGTCGTGGCGCCGCCAGACATCAGGATTGCACTTCTGAGCCACTGCTATGTTTACGACCTGTTGTGTGTGCTCACTACAGACGGTCTTACCATTGAACAAACCTGATAAAGACGGCGCGTATTGTTCAAAGGAAGCGATGAAAGGGTGGCGACGATGACCTGATGGTCATCGTCACCACCCCCCCCCCCCCTCACGCTAACCTAGGCGGGTAGGTGGGGTTACGCTGGCGATGACACCGACGTTCATCGTCGCCTAACCCCTCCCCCCCCCGCCTGCTGGGCGAGGTGGCGCTGATCATCGGGACGAGCAGCGCCGATGCCCTGGCCAATGAAATGAACCCATGTATTTTAATGAATGTAATAAAAGAACGGACACTGGTGACTTGGATATGATTTGGCAGTACTAAGTAAAGGAGAGCTGAACGTGGAGCGAATGAATGGCCGCCACTATAAGTCACCAGTCATGTCCTATTAACTATCAACAGTTGTTGGACTTATTTCTTTCACTTTATGTCAATGCTACGGCATTGAGTTCCTGGACACTGACGACACGTCAGATGCATTGATAAGTGTCGGGGTGAAACCCGATCTTACAGTCATTATAATGACAAACATTCCATTTAATATCGAATATTGTAAAATAGACTTGTCGGATTATGACATTACAATAGGAAAAACATAAAAAACAGTTCGAAGTCAGGATCTGGCATATTTATGCCAGGATATTGGATTGTAATTTATCAGAATATGACACTTTAACGTCATGAGATGGTATTATAATGTCCAAATTTTGTCCTTTTATATCACACAATAAGATTTGAATGTCAAGATATTCCATTTTTCATGATAGGATATGACATTATCAAATCAAGATATGGCAGGCTTGGCGGCAGTCTAATGTGACATTATAATGACTGAATATGACACTACAATATTTTAATGTGACCATAGAATGTCAGGATATGTCACTTTAAAGTCTGGATATGGCATTTTATTGTCAGGATAATATATTGTCATGTCAAGGTATAACATTTCAATAACATTATATTGAGAGACGCACGTTACCATATGGTAATACAGAATCGACATAGAACATTCCAATATCAGGATGTCACATGTCAGTTAAACATATATATCGCAATATAATTCAGTAAGTAAAGGCCTCTACATTGCTCAAATACCGGTAATCCAAAACTGCCAACAACAAAAGCACTTCGGAAATTTCAATAAAATGGGAAGTAAGATAGGGTTAAGACACATGCTCTTTGAACAGCATGTGGCCTTGCCCTCTCTTACTTTCATTTTCTCTTACACTAAAATGTCATATTGTGATGTTAATATGCTATATCATGATATTATAATAATATCGTGACAATGCACTTAAAGAGCCTGTCACTTTAATACCATAACGTGATGCTTAACCACCATATTCTGCATTTATAAAGCTGTATCCAGACATCATAACGTCATTTTACTATAATAAAGAGCAATATTTGGACATTACAAAACCATATCATGACGTTAATGTGTCTTGTCCTTCTATTATCGTGACATAAAAAGATCATATCCTGACGATAAACTGTGACATCAATTAATTTAATGTCATATTCCGATATTCTGATGTAAAATCATCTTATTGCAACACCATACAATGCCATAACTTCATTACGAAATATATATATCCTAATATTCAAAATGTAGCTTCTTGATCTTTAAATGATATATTTCATGATATTAAACATATTGACATATCCAGATCATGGACAAAAGTAAGTATTTAAAAGAGCATCGTTACAGGACGATTATCAAAGATGTCATGTACATGTAACGTGTGAGGCGCAAGTCCCTATCTTGTAATTGATTTTTGCTAGAAAGGCTCCCTTCAACGTCACCTACTGCCCCAGCCAACGCGGGGCATTAATCCAATTCTGTTTAATTTTTGGGCCAGCGTCGAAGACGGTCAGCCAATATTAAAACAACATTGGATGAATGCCTCGTGTTTAAACTCCATTATGATACAGAGCATATTTTGCTGTACAGGAGGGTGTGGAATCTACAGTCAGGGAACGGATTTTATCTCATGGTCGTTTGTCACCAACGCAAACTGAAAGAGCAGTCGCTCCAGAAAGAGTTAAATAAAGAGTGAGTTGCGGGTGCAGAGTGGTTTGTTTATAGGGGGGGGGGGGGGGGTTCTCACAAATCTAGACTATATTGTACAACGATGTGCTCTTTTTGTATTGGCCAAACATGTAGTAACTGACAGCTCGGCTGATTGAAACACAAAAATTTCATTATTTACCGGAGATTAATTTGTTAACTTGACAAATCTCAATCTACATTTCTAGTGGGAAAGCAGTTCGAAAACACTCCAAAGCGTCACCCACCAAGGTAGAATTAAATACCATGTTGGATTCATGTCGATAAACTCAATATAATAAAATATGGTCATCTAAAGAAGTTCTAGACTCCATTGATTCGACTAGAAAAATACATTTTAGTTTCAAAAACGACATAGTTATCGCATATTTTCGTTTTTTTAAGAGATCGCTTAACAAAATATTATGGCGGCCATCCTGAATTTGTGGTATTAGGAAAAGTACTGATATTATTTCTGATCATCTGGATAACCTCCTTGTACTTGAAAACATAGGTGGAGGCACCAAAATCATTGTTTTAACTTCAAAAGTGAGGAATTGGGGTATACCCCCTTTTTTTTTAAATGGCGTTACCTGGTGTTATTTTGAATTGACTACTATGTGGTATTTATGTTGATAAATTCAATATAATAAAATAATGGTGATCTAAATAAGTGCTAGATTCCACGGGTTTGGCCAAAAAATACATTTTAGGTTCAACAACGAGATAGATATCTCATATTTTCGTGTTTTTTAAGATATCGCTTAACATAATCAGAACAATATGGCGGCCATCTTGGATTTTTGGTATTGAGAAAAGTGCTGATATCATTTCTGATCCTCTGGATCAACTCTTAGTGCCTTAGAACATAAGTAGAGAGACCAAAATATTTTTTTTCTAACTACAAAGATGAGGAATTAGGGTATACCTCTGTTTTTCGAAAATGACGTTACATGGTGGCGGCCATCTTGAATTAAAAAAAATGCACAAGGGGGATTTTTGGGGCCGCTTCGGAATTCGTCTGGGGAGATGACCAGGTATCATTCCTGAAAAAATCAGCTTTCTGCAATTTTATTCCAGGTTCCTGTGTTTTTTTCACTAATGCTCTTGCACTAATAGCAACAACGGTTATTATTCTTTATTGCCGATCAAAAATTCAAAATAGCCGATCAATAATTTGACCTTGTGGGCGCGATAACTTGAACAGTTTTTCATGTATCCTGTTCAAATTTGTTATGCAAGTTACTAATGAGCAGTTCTCGTACAAGATCGATAACGGCTGAAAAAAATGACTTTAAGTTAAGCTTATTAAGTTCAATAATGACAGCGGGCTATTATCGAGTGTGCTTTTGTTATATTATGATTCGCCGGAAATCTATCAATTGCATAAATGTGTTTATATAAGTAGATTATAGTGATTTGATCTCACGTGGCATGGATATATACAAAATACTGTGAAGATTTGTACTGTTGCCATGAAAACTGTTTCTAGGGATTAAGGGACATTCTCAAGAGGTATGGTAACAACTTTATAGTGACAGCCCCCCCCCCCCCCAGTGTTGCCTGTGTTCGTGGAAAGTTGCATGTGTATTAGACGAAAAGTATAAAATATATACAAATGTTTGTATTGTGTTTTCATTTTTGTTTTTAAATCATGAAAAGAGCGTGGGTGGGAAAGTGTTAAGAGCCCTAGCGTCCTTTGTCAAAGTGCGACTTACGAATCATTTAGCCAAATCGGGACACATATGTGCACAAAGGTAGCCTAAAACCGCTTTCATTTCATTTTTTTTCAAAAAAGTACACGTACAAATTGAAGCGTTTCAGTTCTGTAAGTTGGTCCTGCTTTTATTCGTTTTGTCACACCGCGTTAGCATGTCCACAGGGCATCGTAAATGACCTAATATGACCCTATGATATCAGCACTAACATAAAATAACACTAAATACCCCAATTTCTCCTTATCTGGCCGCATTACACTGTACATAAACGATTATGGACCGTATTGGACCTAATATGGATCGCATTGGACCCATCCCTGGATCGTATCGACCCGAACCTATACCACGAAATAATTATTCCATATTTAACAGAAAATCTCCGTGAAACACCTCTTGTGAATCCGTATATGACCGCTGCTCAGACCGTGAATGACCATATTGAACCTTATTGAACATTTCTCGACCGCACAGAACCGTAAACTTCATTATATAACCCTATATCAACGCAAACCGTATATAGCTAACCGTATATCACCTTAAAAAATCATTAAAAAAAACGAAAATCACTTTTTCCAACCTCAGACCTGGAAAAAGCCGAGGTCATTTAAGGTCATTTACGGTTCACAAAATATCATTTGCGGTCATTTACTGAAGTTTACAGTGTAATAAGGTCATATACGGTTCAGTCGACTGCGCGTGAACCGCACCAGGTTTTCAAACATGTTTAAAAATTAAAAAAATACGCGGTCGACGGCCGATTGGCTGGCGGTGCGAGAGGTCCAATACGGTTCGACTCGGTTCTTTGGCGGACGGACCGTAAATGCCGACCGTATCTTTTTTTTACCCGAAAAAGCCCCGTGTGACTTGCGCATTACACATATATTGACTGGTGATGTAGGTTTCGGTTTGTATAATAACGTCATGGAGTGTAATCAAAACAACATACAACGGGATGATCCATAAAGCGTATCCTGGTGGTGGGGACCACATACAGTTTTTTTTACTCTTCTGAGGACAAAAGTCTGAAGATTTTTGCAATTGTACAATTCCATGCTGAATTTGAACATACATTTCTTTTAAAAAATCACCACGGAACTTTTTACAAAATTGGGGTCGAAGTGGAGTACTCACCTCATACAAATGAGCTCAAAATGTCGATTTATTTGAAATTACTTGTAATAGTTTTACAATTGCAATTTATTTAGAACTAGTATTTCAATAACAAACATGTAGATGTTAAATACATTTGGTTTTAATTTCAAAAATAATAATTTTACTGAGATCCGCAATTTTGAAATTCGAAATGGCTTCCTCTTGTTTAGTTATTAAGGTGTCACAACAAATTTTTATTCGCGAATCCCATTTAAAAAAATTCTCATATATTTTTATTTACTATTTCTTGTGCCCCAAGGTCTTAGGATTGTTTCTATCGTATAAGTGTATGCTTAATTTGAAAAAAATTACTTCTAAAAATAATTTCGAAGATTTTTTTAAATTAAATTCAGAAAGTGGAGTATCCCCCCCCGCCTCCAAGTATCTGTTAAAATTTTGAGCTACATGTATATTTTAAATAATATCTTATTCCATTTTTTTATATTTTACGTTTATTTTAGTAACAAACATTGTATTTATCGAGTACAAATGTCATACAAAATTATTTTAAATTAGATATGCCATCTGGAATTACAAAATGGCCATCACTTGTTTAGTTATTAGGGTCTCACTACACAAATGCATCTTGATCGTATTTCATCGATACAGGCTGAGTAACGAAGAGATATGTGTGTCACAGTGTCATTATAAGACTTTCTATTTATCCAAAGACCCAGAGTTCGCTCCTTATTTGACACTGTAATGATCCAGCTTCTATTAAGCTTTAATTAGCTGCCAAGATTTGTAGATTGTGAATTTTATTTCCATTACAAGGGTATTTAAAAATGTAATGGCCCACCGTCAGAGAAGAACATTTAAGACAAGTTCATGTAGCCTACTATTCACATAAAAGCTCAACAGTATTGATATAGGGCCTACTCGGTGGACTATTTGTCATGTGTATACCAGCCTATAGACACATGTTGGGAGATAACATAATGATCTTAGGTTATTTGTAGTAGTGGACTGTGGTTATATTCATGGTTTCAGTGGTATGAAGTGGTTATTTATTTCTCAAACACATCATGAAATAACCGCTTTTCAATGAACAGCATTGTAATGATATTCAATACTGTTGCTAGGCTTACATCTGCATTGTAATATTTGTCGTCGTGTTAAATGCCCCATTTATAACATTTTTACACAATAATCCATATCATAGATATATGACCTGATAGATGAAAAAAATACACAAATATTTCATTTGAGTGGCCCAACATTGTGATAGAATGAGAACGACGTGAAAATCACATTTTAGCGGAGATTTTATCTAAAAATGGGGGTAGGTGTACTAAAGTGATTCTCGGCTCGCCCCCATTTTCGGCAATGTTATCAACCAGATTCTGTAGCTAGAGACCCCTAAGAACAATTCTAGACATGTGGACAAATGTTGTACCGCCGGTTTAGATAACTTCTTAAATATGGCTCTTTTTTGAACTAGAAGCCAATTAGAGTTAAATGGACCAAGATTGCATGTCATGACATGGCATACCGAAAATGATATGATCGTTATTAGGGATTAAAAGTATCAAGTTTGATAGTTTGCGGAAGATATTTTTTTATCATATTGTACGAATTAATGTGAATATATATTTTGTTTTTAATACCGACAGCGTCTGTTGATACATAACTGGAAAATGGTGCAGAAAGGTGAGTTTATTGGACTAGTATGGGTGAGAATTCCAAATCCATGTCCACCCTTTATGACTCTTTTGCCTATGCAGGGGATCCCATGTCCCTGAGAGTTGAGCTGTAGGCATAGCGTAGTAACTGCTATCATCGAATAGTATAGTCTTTTAAAGCGACACAATCAGGCTAAAATCATCAAAAAATCGGTAATTTTGTTTTTGTCAAGGTAGACAGTGCTCTTAGTGAGAGTTATGTTGAAAACAAACTGGCTATCGCCAGGGATAAAACGATGACTCGACACACAGCTCAACAGCCAGAAGCCTCAACTGTCGTAAAAATGGTGAGAAAAAGCTTAATAGCTGGGCAAATAGGGCCTACAGATATGATTGGCTCAGAAACATTTTTTACTGTGCATATCATGTGCGATGTGATGAGAGAAAACCGAATCTATCACTATGGGTGTTGCCGTTTTTGACAAGATGTCAGAGGAAGCCTTTTGGGACACATGGACACACACTATCAGAGACCAGAAATCAGTTTTGTGAACATTTTAATACATTATGTAGTTTATCTTTAGTATCTTTATGCCCGATGTTCAATGGTAAATGTTGGATCACCGCTATTGGCATAATTAATAACTGAATAAATCAATAATTATCAGATCCAATCTCCTACCTGTAATCTTGTTTCGTTATGTATTGACGGACCCAGTACGTATTGACGAGGCCTGGGGGCTGAGTTTAGATGCCTTTATGCCCTCATAGGGTTAGCTGATTGTGTAGCTTGAATTTAGAATTTAATTATAAAATTATCACTATCAGCGTCCCTTCAAGAAATCTTGATTTGCAGTGATTATTATTTTATTTTTATCATAATTATGGTCTTGTGAAGGTACTGTCATCAATGTGGTGGTGACCGCAGATTCCGAGATGTGCCAAGATGAATATATATCACACTTATTATGATCAATTATTCAAAAAATTAATATCCCTTATAATACTTTACTCTTGGCATGTCTCGGTAATAAATTAGAACGCGTTTGAAAATGCGTTTTCATATATCATTAAAGCGGGCAAATCTTTGATGCTTTCAACCAGGCGACTATGTCATGTTTCGGCTCCTGATATAGCAGGGCATGTGACCGTTGGTTAGAGACACTGGTGACAATGAGTTAGGTTATTAGTTATAATAACTAAATAAAAAGGACGAAATAGAAAGCAACAGAATCAATGTATTGTTTATATTTCCAAATACAGTTGTGACACTGTTGAAATCAGAGCATTATTTTCTACTACACATTTTAGGAATCACAGTATGTATATAGTTGAGCAGAAGCGCTGGTACATATAAGGTGAATCTTAAAATTAAAACATTGAACATGGCTCCTCTACCTCGAAATCTTTAGAGCTGAGCTATATCAATCTTAATCATCCAGTCTATGTGTCTCGGCAGCTTAGACAATAACATGGCTCTTTTAACCTATGGCGGGCTAATATTGGACAAGTGTTGCAGACGATGAACCAACATTCACACACCACTGGGTTACCAAAAAACATGACTCTGCCATGCAAAACCGAAAGGTAGTAGCTGCTTACTTTGCAAGTAAACAGTTACTGCATTCTGCCTGTGCACAGCAGAATTATTGATATAGGGGTACAATGAAAATGCCCTGAATAGGCTCATTAATTAAAAAAAAGCAAAAGTCAGATCTTTATATCTTTCTCAACCTTTCCCTGAATATGTCAAATGTTGTCTTGTGTGATACCATTCTGTGACATTAAAACACACCACTACATTATTTTCTTTGACCGACCAGTACATTCTAAGCCCGGAATGGAGAGTTATTGTTGATCAAGTACAGACCAATTATGACCTATGATGATATAATCAGTCAGGTGTGAGCGAGCTGTTGATTATGAGGGATCCTCATTATGGTGTGATATGTTTCAGGTCAGTTAAAACCCTCGGAGCTCTACATTCTTAGCTGTGGAAAAGGCCTAGGCCTCGGCCTTCGACCAAGGCCTTTTCCACAGCTAAGAATGTAGAGTTCCTCGGGCTTTCTCCTATACAAAGCAATGCCGTACGGGCTCGGAGGTGTAGCGCTGGTCGCAGCATGGTGTGAAGATACATGCACTGTTATCAGTAATAATACACTCATTCGATTCATCAAAATAAAAAACCCATTATTGTCTAATTAGGCATATATAAAGCTTACACATTATTAATGTCATACAAATTAACAGCTGGTAGCAATTGCACAGTGATAAGATAATTATATTTGCTATTTATATCACAATTATTTCAAAAATATCTGCACATTCATGGAACGACCATCTTGTTTTTTATTAGCGACATTGCGTGAAATATATCACTAGAACAGACAGTCAGACATTAAAAGCAGCATGTGCTTGTGTATCTGGGTTGAAATCTATAAATATATTTGTGGGAATCCGTTTCAAAATATTAAGTCGAATCATGATTTTGATCAACAAAACGGATATAATATTTAAAATCCAAAAACTTCATCTTTACACAAGAGGTGTATACGTTGCATAACTGCGGATGTGGTAGAACGGTTAATGTGTCCTGCAAAGCCTAAATGCTGTAGCTGTTTGCTTTTCAAGTGGGCAGTTACTGACTTCCCATTTTACACAGCAGTACCGCCAACTGCAGATAAGTGATCAGCCACTATGGGTGAACCAATGGGCCTTCATATTGTTGTGATGTGTACGTTCATACCATACACATCACCGCTATTGAATGTACACGTGTACATTAGTGATCAGCCACTATGGGTGAACCACTGGGCCTTCATATTGTTGTGATGTATAGCCTACGTTCATACCATACACATCACCGCTATTGAACGTAGACGTGTACTTTAGTGAGCAGCCACTATGGGTGAACCACTGGGCCTTCATATTGTTGTGATGTGTAGCCTACGTTCATACCATACACATCACCGCTATTGAATGTACACGTGTACTTTAGTGAGCAGCCACTATGGGTGAACCACTGGGCCTTCATATTGTTGCGATGTGATCGTCCATACCTTACACGTCACCGCTATTGAATGTACACGTTTACATGTTGATATGAACGTACACATCGAAACTATATGATGCATAATATGAACATACACATCGCAGCTATATGATGTACGGTATGAAAGTACACATCGCAACTATTTGATGTATGGTTTGAAAGTACACATCGCAACTCTATGAGGGCTCAGGTGGAAAAGAAAATATTGTTTGAAAGCACACATTTTCAAGTGCACACATTGACAGGACTACACATAATATCGTGCTGCAATTTTATCGGTCACTAACACCTGCGTTAATTTGGTTCCACTGTTTGTCACCTTTTTAATGATATATGACCATGCGAACGTACGTCGGTGTTCCGTATCATTGTTTAATCATAAGTCATCAACATTATTGTCATATCGTGTCCACGTGGTCTTTATTTGTGTATGTAACTGTAGACGGGTTCATATAAATGCCACATATATAAACATATAATTTGAAACAATGGCTTATCAGTTTTAATAAGTATGTACATAGCACCAATGTGAAGGCGGTATATGGACGCTATAGAGAAATTGAGCAAAGCAATGAGTATAAAACAAGCTTAAATCAATAATATATCACATCAGGAGTACACAGTACATTATGTTTATGGGCCACTTTCTTGTTAGCTGGAAAGCAGGTGATTTTGCTTTTGAATAACATTAAAGAACATATCACCAAGAAACAGCTACTGAATATTTAACGATAGTAATCTTGTTTTTTAATATTACGTCTGCTTTAAATACTTTAATTCCAAAACGTTTGCATTAAGTTATAGGAGAAAACAAACAAAATTAATAAGTATATTTTTCAACATGTACTTTCAAATAAAAAATAAGATGGGTATTGCTATCTATTGCACGTCAATGCTGAGCGTGGGATTATTTATGACAATGACTTTTTTCCATGCTTATATTGTGTCATATTTCCCCACTGTTACACCATTATAATTTATCGAATATAATTTATCGGCACAGTGGTACAAAAATAGTCATGATATTTCATGTAGCAACATTTCAAGTGATAAGATCTAGATTGAGAAGGGCCCATCCCACTAAACATCCTAAAATTAAGATTATCTTAACATTCATTTCTATCCATTACGAAAGTTGACATGCTCCTAATTTGTCTTATGGAAATGAGAGAAAATTAAGATAATTTTAACATTTTTAGTGTGTTATTTCCCTGCCCCTTTTTAAACAACTACATTTTTTCAGAGTGAACCTCAAATTATATTTTGAGTAAACGTAAAAAAACAACATTGTTTGAGATGGTTTCATAACATTCCTTGCTTCATGAATTTAACGATATTCTGACTTGCAAAGACAAACTTTGCTGGTAAGCTGTTACTGTTGTTTGCCTTTGCATGGAAACACTGTCATTCAAGATGAATTGCATATATAGGCCTACACTCGAGAAAGGCGTCATCACAGGATTGCATTTAAAAGCAAAGCTACCACAATATATTTATAACAGAGCCCTTTAAACAATAAATGTCAGCCATGGTGGGTAATTAAAAAAGTGACATTTATTTTTAAAATGTGCATGCGATTACACGGTGCTCTCTTTTCTGGCGATTAAGTGTCATGTGGATATCTTGACGTGTTGTTTGACGTGTTGTCACAGGGACAGTAGCATAGCAACGTGATCTGGATAATTACCAACGACTATATCTACGGTGACTTTTTAGGGGCCCCCACAAATACAACGTTGTGAAAATACAAGTTATCATTGTTGTGATGCATTTCAACAATCTCAACTTGCATGTTGCGAAATACAAATCAACCTCGTCAAACAACATGTTAGCCTTTAAACCATGTGTTTTATTCGAAAAAGCAGTAGTTTTCCCTTCGCAGTATTAACTTGTTTTCAATAACCCTATAACTTGTTTTTAAACCATTCACCAAGATGTAGCATCATCAACATTCTGCATATTATAACAGGTGTAGCCTACCATGAGGAGGGGGTGAAGGTATATAATCCATGTCGCTGCTTGTAACATTACTCTTACCCTGCTTACGTACACTGTGCTCCACGCCACGATGCAGCTTTAATTAGCTGTGTATAAATAGGTCTAACTTGTATTGCAACAACATTAACGTGTATTTCTACAGGTCTAACTTGTTTTGCAACAACAATAACATGTATTTCGACAACGTGTAACTTGTAATTGTGGTGGCCCTAAAAAAACACCGTATGCATCCCTTGAGGCAATCACAAGTATAATTTTAAACGCATACTACTTCAGATTGTTGTTTTCGCAACATAATTTGTTTTACTGTACTGGCAGTGAGTATGTAAAATACCTACCCCCTATTGCCTATACACATGATAACGCAATTTCCAGCTTCAAATGACGAAAAATACATAAATGTAGTATATATTTGACGAAAATTTGTGTCATTTTATGGTTACGTTCATTGACGAATGACGACGGAAATTTCCGTCATGTATGGTAGTGAAAAGGTTAAATCAAGATGATAATTGTGACCATTTCCTAACCTTGGAATGTAAAGGGTCGTATTTGTCACTTTGTGACACGACACTTTCACAGCAAAGTGACCAATATTATCATCGTGTATCGAAATCAATAAATACTTTTCATATATTTTTAACGTGTAATGGATAAATAATATATTTCTATCGCTTTAGCTTACATTTATATAATTGTTTTTAGAATGGAAATCTGAAACGTATCCACGACACTTTGTTGTATTTAGTTTAAAGCTTATTCTGATAAATAAATATACAATATTAATAAAATGACATTGTTAATTTGTGTAGTATAACAAATGCATTTTTAATTTAAACCGCATTTTTTTCATTCAATTGAATGAAAACATCAATGCCCGTTTAAAATGAATGAGCACCATGTAACACCATGTAATGCAACAAAGTTAATGTTGATGCAATACATTAATTTAAAAGTTATTGCGTGGCAGCAGTGTGTCATTATGATGGAGTATATATAACATCACTTTATTAACGGCAGGCTTATATATCTGTAATCTCTACATAGTCATACATATAGGTAGCCTACATGCTTATGAGTACTGCAGATTACGTCCAGCTTTCTTCATAGCACTCAAGACACTGATTGGTTTAAGCACGTTCTTTCTGATCGTGTCTATTCTGTCGATCACCATGTGATTTTCACTGTCAATTTCCAGGCCAGAGGTGTCTTCGACTAGCTTGGCCTTCAGGAAACCCCTTCTGATGGCCTCTGTCACGTAAATGCGCTCATTCGTTAGATTATTCACGTAGTTCCCGGTATCCTGCTCAATAAGTCCTCGTTTCACGCCCTCGTAGAAAGGCACCTTTTTCTTGCGTCTCTGATCAACCACAGCGTTCACAACATATGACTTATTTTCATATTCAGGTTCAAGGCTACCCTCGTCATAATCCACTATCACCCACCCCGAGTCTATGGCATCGTCAAGATCCACCCTCTCACCCCGAATATAAAACGCTAAATCTTCTCTGACTAGTAACCCTCTAGCGGTAGCCTCGTTCTCACCTACCCTCTCGCCAGTAATGGCGTCTATGCACTTGACAATGCTGTAGTTCCTGTTATCACATCTAGTTTTGATGGTGATCAGACCCACTGCTTTAATCTTTTCCTGTGATGTTCTCACTGTGCTGTACTCCACAATGATCTTTCCCTGCGCCATGGCCTGTGGTATGGGGAGGCCCTCTCCTGTCTCAGGGTTCACATAGAGGCCCTTAGCCTGGTCCACCACCCCCTGCCTCACAGCGTCCACGATAGAGATCTGCTGCCCTGTACGTGGATCTAACACGGCCTTAATCACAAACCGCTTGCGTTCTTCACGTGAGGCCTGCGTGATCTGGTCTGTTTCTACGGTCTCCCTGCGGCTGCCGTGGTCTGAGGTGAGAGAGGTGACAGAGGAGGAGTAGGCCTCACTGGCGTCAGTCTCCGTGTTGGTGTATGTGATCTCCTCTCGTGTCTCTGACGCCTCTACCGTCACTTTCATCTCATAGTATCTACAAACAAAGGCAAACATCCTCACAAATCAACATGATCAAATCAACAAACAAATGGCCCAGTAAACAGCATACGTTGAACCAATGTGTCTTTAATGTTGGGCCGGCGTCACCGGCGATGAACCAATATTAATTGGGTGTAAATTTAAATATTAAATGTAACATTTTAATTTTCTCTTTATTATCTCTTGACTTTCACAACAAAAGAAAATATCCTATAGACGGTGTCACTAAACAAACAATAAAGTGTGATAAAGAAAAAATGAGATCCCGTGGCGTATATGTGTCCTGGATGCTATGTGATAAAGTGCATACATGTGACAATGAGACTTTTAAAGGGTTAATGTTATAAGCCCAATGCGCATAGCTGCACGTAATGCATTACGTCACGTTAATCAACGGGATAACATTCCCACGCACCACATAATGTCAACAAAAAACAGAATTATCATAAAAACAACGTGCATGACGTATGTAGTTTGCAAGTTAGGACATATGTCTGTTCTGAATGGCGGTCATATTGGATTTGTCCAATATGGCACCCACGGCGGGAGCCCAGCTTGGATCCCGCGAAAAATCAAAAGTGTATGACCTTGGCTAAAGTGGTCCAAATTTGGTGCTTGTGGAACGATTTCAACGATTCAAGGGTAAATATGGGTTAAGCCCCCTGACTAGTATAAAACAATCAGTTGGTCCTCATGGTATAGGAAAACGAATCTAGCCGCCCAGCACTGTATAGCATCCTCATCTAATCATGCTGATAGCGCAGCAAATGTCTGCATATACACACTGGTAACATTAACCCTTTAACCGCCAAATTATTTAATTGGAATTTTCACCCACTTGAAGTTGTGTCTCGCTGACGCGATCCACAACTTCAAGTGAGTGAAAATCATGCAGATAATTTTGTCAAAATAGAGATCAACTCTTTTCAAATCATGCTGATTGATGTCACATTATCGCTTTAACGCGTTTAAAAGGCGGTCCTGAATGTGGTAATGATTAAGTGAAAAACCGAATAAATTCGGCACCGGTGGTTAAAGGGTTAAGTACCATAGTCATGTTAGCCAGAAGATGGCCAGAATACTGCGTAGCGTTACCACTTCTATTAGTACAACCTGACAATAGTTTTACTTATGATATTTACTATATCCAAACTTCAAAAGTCGGGACACGAACTTTGTTCGAAGTCGAACAGCAGTAAATGATTACCTTTCAATTAAGCAGTCACTGCTGTTCGCCGTTGTATGAAAGATGTAAAATGCGCTAGATGTATTCACTTATACCTTTTAATTGGAAAATAAAATATACCATAGACAACAAATAAGGTGCGACAAAGAGAAACTGAGACTCAGTGGTGTATGTGTCTTCGCAAATATTCCCATATAATCATGATAATGTGTTACTCAGATCGGTGCAATTACAACAACATACATATATTTCACCAACCTGTCTGTAATGTTTGTACAACTGAAAATAATGATCAATAATTGTAAATCAATTGTGAATGGATAAACCACACAAAAGCCAGATTATTGAATTTATCATTCAAAATACTGAGTGATAATTATATTTTTTGTTATTAAATCATTTGTTTTTACAATTGTTTTATGAGAATAACCAAATATATTAAAATAAGGTTGCGTAAGAAAACTTATTGTCATTTGGCGATCTTATTATTTTAGCTCATAAAATCGTTAATAATTTCACTCGCAACAAACGTATTTTCCTAATCAGCATACAATGGACAGTTGGAGATACCAGACGTGATTAGACCTTTCATGTAAATTATAAATGGCAAATAATAATATAAAATAGATGGTGGCGTACTCAGCTAATAGCCTTCTTGTAACAGAGCAGTGTAATATAGAGCTTTATACCTGAGATATCTGCCTTCGGCGATTGGAGATGCCTTGTTCCACTGGTTGATGATTTTAATGGGTCTGGAACACTTTTCTAAACTGCCTTTGTAAATGTACCACTGCTTCCGAAACATCTGAAGTAAACAGACATGGAATACACTAATATATCTACCTGACTAAACATGGAATCTGGCTTCAGTGCAGAATGGCTCAAAACGATTTTCTATGTTTTTTTAACCAGACTTGTAAATAGTTAAACTTAGACATAATAAAATAATACAAATCCCAAATACCAATATGCCTCAACTACTTACCTGGTAGCATAGGACTGATTTGTCGAGATTTGCCACCACATTAATCATGCTCTCTATACCTGAAACCATACAACAACAAATATAACCTTTATCAACATGTACACTAATGAGTCATCACGATATATCAGGATATCGCCATGGTTACTGTTTTTTGTTTGAATACCATAATTTGCTTGTTTAAGAGAGCCATTTCAATTATAAATGATTTTAAAGGAACCATGTTGTGAAATTCAACTATTGTTTCAAAGTATTTTTCATTCGTTTCAATCTGGGAATTGCATTTATTTAGTGAATCTAGCTTTAAAAGAAATACAAGCACATACAGACGGTGTATAAATCCCAAAATCACATCATATGATATTTTTCCTGCAGATTATATTCCACTTTAATAGATAATTGAATTGCCTGTGTGCGTAGTATTGTTCTCTTTTGCGTGTTATCGGATTAAACGTAGGCCTAGCATTTTGTATCTGAGTTTATTTGTTCGGTCAGTTTTGTTTTTCTTATGTATATTGATAAAAATAGATTTTTGTAAATTTAAATTTGATCTGTATAATAATAATATAAGAAGTAAATCAATGTAGATCTTTAATACAGTTACCTGCCTGCGCTTCAACATCATGACTCCGTCAGGGTGCGACACCTGGTGAATAATATGATACTACCAGCGGGATGAGAAGTCACGTGAATCATGTGAATAAGTTGCAAGTCCAAGTGTAGGCCTACAGTTCCCCTTCCAGACTGTACAGTGTATTATGTAGTTTACTGTTCACTGTACGTACACTCGCCTGGGTTGTGTATGGTCCTTCCAGTACCATTACACGTCCACGTGTACAGTTCCCTCCCCAGACTGTACAGTGTATTATGTAGTTTATTATGCACTCACCTGTGTTGTGTACTGCTCTTCATGTATCGTTACACGTCCAGGTGTACAGTCCCCTCTCCAGACTACAGTGTATTATGTAGTTTAATATACACTCACCTGTGTTGTGTACTATCATTCCTGTACCGTTACACGTCCACGTGTACAGTTCCCTCTCCAGACTGTACAGTGTATTATTTAGTTTACTGTACACTCACCTGGGTTGTGTATAGTCCTTCCTGTACCGTTACACGTCCACGTGTACAGTTCCCTCTCTAGACTGTACAGTGTATTATGAAGTTTACTGTAGTCACACCTCACATTCTCCCCTCCCATCGTGGTGACGATTCTTCTCAGTCTCCGACACACACGCTCCTTGTTTAAAGCTGACCCGTTCATCCCCGACTGAAACGTACACAGACATAACTAAGTATGCAAGATATAAATAATAAAGTATGTTGTTTTTATATCGTAAAATGAAGCAGCATGTGGATTGTAGAGTTGACCTCCAAATACCATGATTACGGTCACACTATTGTCTTATTCTTTGGCTACGAGCCCTTTCAATCACATATTTTGGACATGAACTATTAGATTAATCTTTACAAATAAAAACGTTCAGTCTACATGTAAAATTGACAAATATGAGTATTTTTGCATACTTGAAAACGTGGGTCGTGGTAGCAAGACAAGACTTCACGTTGGTACAAAATTAAATTATTCAAGTTGCTACTTAAAGGACTAGTCGACTGTTAAAACTTCCAGGACATGGGTTTCCCAGAATGCAATAGTGCTCGTGGGTAGACCTAGGCCCTATATCATAAAAATACTAAAATATGTGTTTCAAACCCACCGATGCATTAACAGCAAGTTCCCAATTCATAGCAACTCCATATATACTTGAGCGACAAATATGAGTTAATAATTCAACCAAAGCTCAAAGATCTTAGCCCTGACTCTTAGCTGGACGTTGGGTTTGCAAGCTAACTGACTTTATCACTGCGGGGATTGCGAAATAGCTGGCCTCTGAATGTGTATTGACAGGACAGCTTTTCCTCAAACATTGTACAATTCGCCAATGTTGGTTCAATGTTGGACCAGCGTCGCAGACGTTGGTCTAACATTAAAACAGCATTGGGTCATTGTCTCGTTTGAGTAGTATCTTGAATTCTGTTTAGTTGCTGATTTTATTGCCCTCACCCTGTACTCTATAGGCTACTGTAGGCCTACACGTGACCGTCCCCACATGCTTGTTTCGCAGCTGAATGGATCTTTAATGGTTAAAGTAATTCATGCGCGCAGAAGGAACAAATGATTCACTCGCCAGAATCATCTGGCTCTAACAATAATAATTATTGGAGCTCATCTCACTGGTCTGTCCTGTGATACATTTCCCCTCACAGACTGAGTGGTAAATACTATTTATTGACCATAGGTTCCCTACGTCAAATGAACAAAGGTATATGAGCTTATGTGAAATAATTGATCAATATATAGAATATTGAATTGGTTTTCACCACTCAAATTCAGCTTTCCCCACACAAATTCAGATTTCGAGACCAACAACTTGAAAACAGACATTATTTCAATATTTAATCTAAAACTGATACAGTAAAAGATATGTGACAAAATACAATGTATTCATTTCACGAATGCATTAATCTATACAATTATGTCAATACTATGATTACCAATGTGATTATTAGAAGTACTTACTATTTGGTCGAAAAGTCCACCAGAACAGTTTGTAAATGACAGTACCAATAGTTTCTTCACTTTCCTCACGCTCTCTGTCCAGTTTACCAGAAGCTGAATGCGTAGTCTGCGTAAAATAAAAAGTGATTAGTTAATGAAGAAATGCTCAAATGAAATGGTTTTTAAATCGTAATGAAACATCTTAGCAAACACAAGAAGTTGACCCAATATTATTTCAAATTTGCCTTCACCCGAAGGATGGCAAATAGGCTTTAAAATTATAAATAATCTAAATAATTTAAATATTTCCCACTACGCGCCTATGGCATGATACGGGGGCACGTGCGGATTGTCACGGGGGTCACATTTGGCATGTGGCCTAAAAGAGCGAACATAAGTGAGCCACAGGCTATCTAGTGATGTACTATTCTTACCTTTCTATGGTGTTGAGGGCGTTTTTATCTGGCATGGGTAGCACACAGCATAATAAAGGAACATAACCTTCCTGGCCTTTATTCGTACGAACCTAAAAATAACAGCAAAAGGGATGCGTCACCTGGTTAACATTGTTCCAATATACCGAGCAAGAATATTTATTTTATGACTATTATGACTTTTAATTGTAACGTATGTTGATATAAGGAGGCCAACCTTCAGTTTATTAGGCATAGATGTGTCTGTGATTGTCAATTCGTCACCTTCAGATAGATTTATCTAAAAAAAAAATATTATTTAAAATCAGTATACAATAATTTTTTAAGCATAGTATTATTTCTCATAAGCATTTCAAAGATATTCCCACTCGTTTACGACGACAACATTCTAACATTGCTGATTATTAAACAGATCATGATCAGCAAACAGAAACTCTTAGGGTATTATTGGGCCGACTTTGAGCGAATGCTTCATTATATCACTTTAAACAGATAATATTTTATACGTATAATTATATACTTAAACTAATCCTGATAATGTACGAATGCATATAGCTATTTCCGCAAGGGTTTCTTATTATCACTTGATAAAATAAGCAGACAATGCTTAGTTAAGATAAACCAAGAACTGTGCCAACAAAAGTAACACACGATGATTGATAATAAGTGTCAAGGTCACAGACACACGGCATAGATCGACGAACAAACACTATGCAGTAGCCTGAACCAATGTTGGGTCAATGGGGCCAGCGTCGTTGACGGTGACCAACCTGAACTCAAAGTTGGGTTAATGTCTAATGTGTCTCTACCATTGCCAAGGAAGGTGGAGAAAAATATTCAATTTACTATCTCCATCACAATATGAGATTACACTACGAATTCTTAACATTTAGAAAAAAACAGCGGGCACGTGTTTTAATGTTGTGCTTATCATTCCTATGGTAACAATAACATAATGTATAATTGAAATTATGGTATTTAAATGTGAGTTGAGGTAATGATTTGCCACGTGTATTAAATGGAATAATTACATAAGAGCTGATATATACAGCTGCAGTAAATGGTGGATACATTTAAAGCGATGTTTTCACGTTATACGTCACATGATTGATTGATTGATTGATTGATTGATTGATTGATTGATTGATTGATTGATTGATTGATTGATTGATTGATTGATTGATTGATTGATTGATTGATTGATTGATTGATTGATTGATTGATTGATTGATTGATTGATTGATTGATTGATTGATTGTCTTATTGATTGATTGATTAATTGATTGATTGATTGATTGATTGATTGATTGATTGATTGATTGATTGATTGATTGATTGATTGATTGATTGATTGATTGATTGATTGATTGATTGATTGATTGATTGATTGATTGATTGATTGATTGATTGATTGATTGATTGATTGAATGTAACCTTACAATGTTTTTTGCATTCCAGATTTTGCTCTAATCTTTTCTAAACATTTCAAAAGCTTTATAATGGTGCACATGCATAGCGGTGGACTCTCATTTAACAGTTTGGAACACAATAAACAGTTGATACACAAACTACATTATGTCCTGTGTTTGATGGGATGTACCACGTATGACATGTACGAAGGTGCTACAAATAAAGTTGGGACAATACTAGTCATTGAATATCACCATAGAGATTTTGTTTCATTCGTTCTACATGATACATTACATCAGAGCGGGGTGTCCACTTTTGATGTCAAACTCTCAGCGTGAAAATACGACCCGCGCATTGAAAGAATACCACAATGCGCCATGACATAGGTGTTCAAAAGAAGCGGTAAGTGTTCACTATTTAACCCTTTCACCACTGAAGCCCGTTTTTATGTGCTGAGTGCCAAAAGCATTTGTGACGTTTTCAAAGTGAATAACCCTTTAAGCCCCATGATGCAGCAAAGCATCATTTTACATAACTGAAAACAGATCTCATTCTGCTAAAACGAAGGGGTTTTTAAAGGAAAATATCCAAGAAACTTTTACCAATACATGGCAATTTTCTTCAATTTTTAAACCACATCAAATCCTCTTCATCCACTACAAGTCGAGAATTGCGACAGCAATTCGCGGCTTGTAGTGGATGAAGATGACAATGGTAAAGTCAGGCTTGAAAGGGTTGATATCCACATTATTTCTCACAATTTTTTAGTAGCGTACGTCAGAGTAAAATGACGTCTATGTTAATCGTGCAGGATCGGAGAATTGGCAAGTAAGCAACAATGCCAGAGCAATGACAGTGAACCATAAAGAAACAGTGAGAGAACAAGTGCCAAGCACGCGTCAGTCACAGCTATACATCATATAATGACGTATTATGGAGAGATAACACTCTGGCTCAATGCGGACAGCAGACATAAAACAACAAGTCACCTATATGTTGAATCAACATTACCTAATAGTGTTGGCTTGGTAGCTATATATAGAAAGCAAACACAAGACGCTGGCCCCATATTGTATTAGTGTTGGTTAAACGCCTGCCATGCTGGCCCAACACTAGAACACTTTTGGGTGAATGTTGTGTTTGCTGGCTATATAAACGTGTTTGTCATACGTCATATACACCAGCTGGGGGGCAGATATGAACAGATGTGAATGAGTTCTTGACAGACAACATACTTATATATTTACAAACAAACTTTTCGGCCACTTATTTGCTCTTCAATCAAGACATTTTCTAAAAAACATTTTATTCTCTATATTGACATTAGTTTTGATTTAACATGTTTAAAATGTACATATTTATGTAAATATTCTGTACCCAATTAAAAAATAATACCCGCATGAAGTGACCCACAACTTAATGTGGGTATGAAATTTCAAAAAATGTAGAATTTAGCACTTTAAGGGTAAAGAGAGTCAGGTCTACACATTCATTTCATTCATTCATTCATTCATTCATTCATTCATTCATTCATTCATTCATTCATTCATTCATTCATTCATTCATTTATTCATTCATTCATTCATTCATTCATTTCATTACACTACACTACACTATGTTATTACACAACGGCCAGTTTTGCTGATGTTGCCTTTAAATACACACGATTTACTTAACCCGTATGACATCGCATGTATGTATGTCATGGTCGTGCAGACCACCTTGCCATTGATGGATCAACTTTATATTTTGCACAAGCTTATGTCTTGATCCCGAGAATGGCCAAAGGCATTTAATTTTAAATAATCGAATAATTTCCCGAGCACACTACATCATATACAGATATCATACGCACACATTTCTGCATGAAAGATATACTGTTGACCAGCTTAAATGGAGCCGACATACGGATATTGACCAGCTTGCATGTACTAATATTCACGTACACATTTCCACATGGCTTTCTAGTATCCTTGCGTGTTAGTTTATCAATACCACCGTCCAGGTCATGACACATGCTGAATGCTGAATGAGAGTATATCTGCTCTACAAAGTCAAAAGGCAGTAACTGCTTACACGAACAGTGAACAGTTACTGTGTTTTGCTTTTGCACGGCAGATCTGTAGGCGGCACGTATACAGGTAGATGTGCTACTTTGATCTCAGATTGTCTAGATTTTTCAAAACCGCTCACGTCAGCTCCTTAACCCCTTAAACGCCGGTGCTGCATATATTCCGGTTTTCATTTTTGATTAGCACATTAAGTACCACATTTTAAACATGTTAAAGATAAAATGTGACATCAATCAGCAAGATTTGAAAAGAGTTGACCTCCATTTTGTCAAATTTGAATAATTTTCACTCACTTGAAGTTGTGGATCGCGTCAGCGAGACACAGCTTCAAGTGGGTGAAAATTCGAATTGAATAATTAGGCGGTTACGAGGGGCCCATTTCCCCAAGGAATTATACCTTAACTTCCGCCCATTAATCTTTATCAGTGACTATCGCTCGCCAACAGGGGATCAACATATCGTGCTTGCTTGGTGGGCATAGATTTTTTTCTTGTGACATTATGCAAGAGCTTGTGCGGCTCACTATACAGAGATAATAGATGTTATACTCATAGTTTGACTGGTCATGGTAATAATATATCTATTTATATGGGATTTTTATGTTGCACGTAGGTTATTTCAACAGATTTGTTTGTTGGTGTAATATACACGAGAAACATTTGAAACATTCATTTATTATATACAAAAAAAAAAACTTGAATATCGCTAATACTATATATAGGGTGAAAGATCAAAGTTAAATACTAGTTTCAATACATTTGTATGACTCCTTCTAAGTGCTTTGGAAACGAATAAACATGATCAAGCCAGCATTATTAACACTAAATTCCCAGGCAAAAATACATGAAAACTATTCTGAAAGACATACCACTTTATTGAAAATTGATTATTTACCTGATCAGATTAGGTATTTTGAATTGTAGCTTGTGAAATATAATTGTAATACAATTGGGCTCAAATATGAACGTAAAAAAGACACAGCTGTCTAAGATCAAGGTTTACTATTATTTTTGACGCGGAATAATGCTGTTTCTCAGGGGAAAATAAATTTACTTGATTCGCAATGATTTAAATGTGTTGTATTCAGTAGCATTCACGGGTTTTAGGGGTGTTTTCAGCACTGTTTAGGGGTTTTATCCAAAGACAAATTTGCGTTCCTAAACATATCTGGATGTATTTGTCCTGTGTTATAAATCCACCTCGTTAATTTTATCTTGCTGAAATGTGCTAACATTTTGGGTGATCTTGTTGAAGTAGATGTAATGATATTATTCAAATTGAATTCCACAGCCTATCACGTGATTTGATCGCATCATCCACATTTTGGAATCTAGAACACTGACGACCGAGATCCTCCTTTTAGTGGTGAATGAATCACATATTATATACTCAATACACAATATCAAGCATTGAACCGGCGACGGCGACGAACAATGAAGCAGCATCGCCCAACGCATCGTACGTATACTTGTAATATTTCATTCAATGTCGCAATGTCTCTCGTTTTCCGTTATCCTGGTGTTCCAAACACGAGGCATCAACTCAACGTTGAATCAATGTTAATTGTAATTAGCTAATTTAAGATATAACAGGGTTAAGTTGTGAACGGCATCTTGTTCTCATCAGTCATATCTGGTGTAGGAGATTTTGACTTCGAGAACTAAAGGGATTGCTCGACATGATGAAGCTCAACACAAACAGATCCATACATAATATGCACATAACACATAATCTGCACCCAATCAACGTGGAGGCACTGCAGGCCAACGTGTATTGCTGTTCGGCCAAACAAAGTATGTTATCATATTTATAAGATGTACTTCACAACAATACAGCAGCTCAAATGTGATCTTGGGGGGGGGGGGTGATATGTTGTGATAACAACATTGCAATCGTTTTTGAATAGCCTTGAATAGGGCCTACACCTTTAATATTACCCGCAGTGTGCCCTCTAGCGAATCACAATGCATCATATTACTACTGTGCATTTTGCTTTATCAACTGTGCATTAATTATTTCGCGAAATTGGTCAAATTAGGTCTTCCAATTTATGCAATTTAAAGCAATGTAATGCATTATTAACTAGCTACTGTTTTTATGAACTGTATAGCTAAAAAAAACCTAAATATAGTTGTTTTTTTTAATATCTCTAATGATTTCGTAAATCATGTTGTTCCTATGAGGAGGAAAATATATCTTATCTTATCTTATCTTATCTTATCTTATCTTATCTTATCTTATCTTATCTTATCTTATCTTATCTTATCTTATCTTATCTTATCTTATCTTATCCTATCTTATCTTATCTTATCTTATCTTATCTTATCTTATCTTATCTTATCTTATCTTATCTTATCGTAACGTATCGTATCGTATCGTATCGTATCGTATCGTATCGTATCGTATCGTATCGTATCGTCGTATCGTATCGTATCGTATCGTATCGTATCGTATCGTATCGTATCGTATCGTATCGTATCGTATCGTATCGTATCGTATCGTATCGTATCGTATCGTATCGTATCGTATCGTATCGTATCGTATCGTATCGTATCGTATATTATATTATATTATATTATATTATATTATAATATATTATATTATATTATATTATATTGTATTGTATTGTATTGTATTGCATTGCATTGCATTGCATTGCATTGCATTGCATTGCATTGCATTGCATTGCATTGCATTGCATTGCATTGCATTGCATTGCATTGCATTGCATTGCATTGCATTGCATTGCATTGCATTGCATTGCATTGTATTGTATTGTATTGTATTGTATTGTATTGTATTGTATTGTATCATATTATATTATATTATATTATTCGTATGACGTTGGTTGTTCTTAGATAGTTTCATTTTGCGCCATACATATTTAGTAATATTTACCCAATGTTTGTTTAATGTTGGGCCAGCGTCGCAGACAGTGGATCAGCATTGAATCGACATTGGGTGACCGTCTCGTGGTGTGTTTTGTCAATCCTTAATTTTATTGCAATGTGTGGAAACGTAAGCCACATTTCAAGATGATATACACTGACTTGAACAGTTTAATAAGTCATGCTATTTGTGAGTGAAATAGATGTAAAACAGTACTATAGAAGGGTATCAGCACCAGGATAGGGCAGTACAGGGTCACGCTAAACTCGGATTAACACCAGGTACATTGTCAGCTTGTCATTCCATTGATTACAACCTCCTTGGTCTGTCTGATTCATATCTCGTCACCTTTAGTCAACATAACCACACACCGTCTACAAGTATACTTAGTGATAACACTTCATGTGATGTGGATCACTTCACCATTTAGAGCAGATAGCTGTTGATCCTTAAAATGCTTAATTATAAAAAAAATGCCGATTGGAAATTATGTCTCGCGTCCGCAACTCACAACTTTAAGTGGGTACAAATATTGTACAAGTTAAGGGCAAACATGTATCCCAATATGCAAATGTCATTTCTCCTTCAAATATTCCTGGCTACATGCGTGACGGCTATAGACGACCTTAAAAGCTGATAAATATACAATAAAACGAAGAGAGGTGAGGCACCACCAATATCGCATATTAAATGGTCTGGTGGGCGAGAAATAATCGCTTTGTTTCTTGGCAACATGAATACTGAGAGTGAATAATGCGAATGAATGAAAAAAGTTTTAGGCAACCGCTATGCCTATATTAGCTATAATGGGTCAAGAGACCTCCTGAGGATGGTGAGATGAATAAAAATGCCCTACAGACACCTAATTTTAAATTCGTGCCCTGTTAACCATTTGTGCGCTATAACCACTACACCATGCACTGCCCATAGTGTTTTGAATGTGGCCAGGTAGATATTTAGGGGCCTACACAGGCTTGTAGCTGCACACGTAAATCACCTTTATAGTATGTTTTCTCATCCGTTTGAAGATGGATAATTTGAAGCTTAAACAAATGATAAATCGTCGCCTCGGAGCTAAAGGATCCTATCTGACACTCGTCAGAGTGGCAGATAGGATCCTTTAGCTCCGAGGCGACGAAATAGTCTCAGGCGAACCGTTTCAGAGCGTTTGCGTGACTGCATTATAATTGTAGACTATTATTGTAGGCCAAACACTGGTTTAAACCGTGCAGTTTATCGACCGAAAGTTAAACCTGCTCCGGGGGTAGTTTAAGCACTGGCTTAGCATGAAGTGGAATGAGCATTATAATGAAAATGAACGCAAATATACGAAATAGAAGAAGGATGTGAGAGGTGAAACCATTTGGCGTAAATACTATTGTCATTATATATTTGGTTTAATGCCTATTATTAACATGAGGCATTTTACTTAAGGTATTCGTGCATGGTCAGATTTTGACATAATCATACATAGTATTACTTTGCTCTTTTCTCATGTTCTCTAGTTAAAATCCCTTTCCTTTCACAAACACCTGTCTTGGAGTACCCAGTATAGTATTCTAAGCCCGCCCAATGGCAGAGTAACTTAGGCAATCACATGACGAGACCAGCCATTCCGTCATTCAGTTGTTATTGTCATTTAATTTGAGATGGAGTATGCCATACGAGGGCTGTATTTGACGCGTTAAAAATTAATCTTAATCGGATAAACAAATGAATAATTGAATGAATGAATGGGGTTTTTGAAGATGGTGAGATGACACTGCCATCCAGACACAGAATTCAAAATTCGCGCCCTGGCGGTCTGAGGCCGAGCACGCTATCTCTCGATCACGGAGGCTCCCACCAATAATATATCTTTACGACTGCATGAGCGGGGAAGAAATGATTTGTTTCTTTGGAACTTGAAGGTCAGAGTGGGGTTCGAACCCGCAATCTCCGACTTTCAAATTGGGCAATATTAACCACTGAGTCAGGGCCCTGCCCTTTCGGATCTGCAAGTTATGTTTAATATTTTATCCAACGGATATTTGTAACATGTATAATTAAAATGTGACTCAAAGAGATGTCTGCAATACTGCATTAAAACGATATCAGAAAAAAAAGTGTCACTTGCGTACAGTGAGTCAGACAGCACCAAGTGTGGTCGCCATTAACGTGATCAACAATCTCAAGATGAGGATACGAAACATTTTCTCATAGAGATGATGTGCATGCTAGATGTACGCATATAATATTACTAGTTTCTGGTGAACAAATTATTCGCATTGACTGGCCCAGATTACACCCGTCCAATTTAGTTAACTGACGCATAGAATACAAATTGAACAAACTAGACACGGTATCATGACAGAGATATTTACTCCTCTTTTTAGTGATTAGTGAACACAGTTTCATCACCTTGACATGACCCATATAATATGTCTCGAGTGACATACCCTAACACATATTATCACGTATAGAATACTTGCATTATGCACAATTTCAATCAAAAATTTAATCACTCGAGAAAATGTAATGCTCATTTCTCTTTTAGTTTTTCAAGAATTAGACAAAAAAACGGCACTAGGCGATTATGATACTAAAAAGGTGCAGGGTTATCATTTTTACAGTCTGATATGAAATCTGCAGTGTTTTCAACCGACTTTACATTTTACGCCCTGGTCACTGAACCTGTTCGTTCGTGTAACATTTAAAAAAATACACGGAGAGAAATACATTTTGGTCATTTCTTACACATTGTCATCTCTGTCCTACCAGGTACTCATTCACACCTGAGTCAAGTCGATAAACCGCCTTGCCCAAGGACACCATATGGAAACAATGAACAATATTGAGAGGGGGGAAACATAATATTTCTCTGAAAATCCTGCAGCAAGCGGGGTTCAAAACTGCACGGGCAGGCAGCGATATTGATAAAGCGACACGCTACCCAGCAAACACAAAACATTTGTATAACATTTATACAACGTCGGCCCAACGTCTTCGACGTTGGTTCAACATTGTATAAATGTTATACAAATGATTTGTGTTTGCTGGATAGCGCCACGCTCTAACCATCTAACCACATCCGTCTCTGACTTATGTTACTATAACTACTAACCTCTGTAGTTTCCAGTGAACACAGAGCTTTCAGCACCTTCACCTGATCCAGTTTATCTGAGTCCAGTCTAAGGGGCGCCAGCTTAGACCCCCTCTCTGCCAGACTGTCTATACAGGAGCGCCAACTGTTAAAACTCCTCATCATCTCCTGGTAAAGAAACATCACCAATGATTCATTCAAATGTCGTGAGCATTATTGTAAACGTGACATCTACATTTTTGTCATTAGAATGTGCACATTTTCTGTTCACTTCATGTGTGCACTGCATTATGACTTCGACCACGCATATTGCCGCACATTACATAGACCACGCACATTGCCGCACATTACATAGACCACGCATATTGCCGCACATTACATAGACCACGCACATTGCCGCACATTACATAGATCACGCACATTGCCGTACATTACATAGACCACGCACATTGCGCTCATTACATAGATCACGCATATTGCGCTCATTACATAGATCACACATATTGTCGCACATTACATATACCACGTACATTGCCGCACATTACATAGAGAAAGCACATTGCCGCACAATACATAGATCAAGCACACTGCCGCACATTATATAGACCACACACATTACATAGACCACGCACATTGCATATACCACACACATTGCCGCACATTACATACACCACGCACATTACATAGACCAGGTGTTAAACTAGTATAAGCCCTTTAACAGAAGACGTCCACCTAGTGAGTCAATGTATTCCCCGACCCACCCCACCGCGGGGCAGCCTGGGGGTTAACACGGGGTTTACCTGGGGGTTTGCTGTTTGTTCAAGCCCCTGGGGTGTGGGGGTTTTCTCAAGTTTTGTCCTCAGATTGGAATCACGGGATTTGTCTATTTGGTAAAATCATTGTGACTATTCAAGTGACTGCTAGAAAATAAAAGTTTTAATTTTACAAAACATTGAAGCTGTCATGTTCAAGTTCAGTGGAGGGGTTGATGTGCGACAGTCATATATGTTCAAGGTGATGGGAGGGAGTGCAGGGGCGTCGGCCATGTTCAAGGTGATGGGAGGGGGTGAGGGGCGTCAGCCATGTTCAAGGTGATGGGAAGAGTGTCAGCCATGTTCATGGTGATGGGAGGGAGTGCAGGGGCGTCAGCCATGTTCAAGGTGATGGGAGGGGGTGAGGGGCGTTAGTTATGTTCAAGGTGATGGGAAGGGTGTCAGCCATGTTCATGGTGATGGGAGGGTGTGCAGGGGCGTCAGCCATGTTCAAGGTGATGGGGGATGAGGGGCGTCAGCCATGTTCAAGGTGATGGAGGGGGGTGAGGGGCGTCAGTCATATTCAAAGTGATGGGAGGGGAGTGAGGGGCGTCAGCCATGTTCAAGGTGATGGAAGGGGGGGGGGGAGTAGGGGCGTGAGTCATGTTCAAGCCGATGGGAGGGGTGAGGGGCATCAGCTATGTTCAAGGTGATGGAGGGGGGTGAGGGGCGTCAGTCATATTCAAAGTGATGGGAGGGGAGTGAGGGGCGTCAGCCATGTTCAAGGTGATGGAAGCGGGGGATAGGGGCGTGAGTCATGTTCAAGCCGATGGGAGAGGTGAGGGGCGTCAGCCATGTTTAAAGTGATGGGGGGTGTGGGGGGTCAGCTATGTTCAAGGTGATGACAAGGGGGTGAGGGGCGTCAGCCATGTTCGATGTGATGGGAGGGGGTTCAGGGGCGTCAATCATGTTCAAGGTGATGGGAGGGGTGTCAGCCATGTTCAAAGGTGATGGCAGGGGGAGGCGTCAGCCATGTTCAAGCCGATGGGAGGGGAGGCGTCAGCCATGTTCAATGTGATGGCAGGGGGGGGGGGAGGGGCGACAGCCATATTCAAGGTGGTGTGAGGGGCGTCAGCCATGTTCAAGGTGATGTGAGGGGCGTCAGCCATGTTCAAGGTGATGGCAGGAGGTAAGGGGCGTTAGCCATGTAGGCCAAATAGGCCTACTAGACTAAGTAGCCTAGTTGATTACAAATTGTATTATAATTGTGTCTTAATATTCTTTTAAAATGTTAATTTAAATGTTACGCAATGAGGTAGGTCTGTCGTCACATAATGATTATTATTGATATAAATCATTTATAAATACAAACCAGGAGATTTATCCCACCCTGTTGGGTGGGGATTTTACCAGGGGGTTATCAGGGGGTTTTGACATAAAATGTGCCCCTGGTTGTGGGGACTTATGTGTTTTTTGGACACCCATAAAGCAAATCCCCCACATAGCCCCGCGGTGGGGGATGTCGGGGAATTTGTTGACTGCTGCATTACATAGTCAGAGTCACCAGAGATAGTCAATGCAAACAACTTGATACTTTATATTTGTGTCAGGATTTTCCGCTCTGATTCCACTAACTGGTGCGGCGCGCCCAGAGGATGACTGAAATGACAATGGATTGCTTCTGATGTTTCTTTTAGCTCGGATCATTATAGATCGAGGGAGAATAACAGGCTAGTATAACATATCTTCTTGTAATTAACAAAATAAGCTCTTTTGTCGCGTTTATGCAGCAAATGACATTTTAAAAATTAAATCAATGTATTAATTAGAAAAGTATGTATATATCATCAGGGTATGGAAGCTGTGCACTAAATTATTTATATACCGTCGCAGTTCTGATGCTATAAACTTTCTTGTTGTATATTACTCTTGTGTATTATGACAGATCTGGACACTTTTCATTCACCCGGAGGTGTAATTGGCGACAGCTTTTCACACCAAGGTGATTCAAATTGAGAAGGATTAGATATGTAACATTGATCTATATCTTTTTTATATGAGAAAATAATAAAATACTGAAGTGACAGAATTATTGTGGGAATTTACAACTGCACATGAGCTATTCCTGCTTGGTGGCAAATAAACAACTTGGAGCGCCGTTTTTACTGCCACACAAAGCCAAAAGGCATTATCTGTTTACAAGTAAGGAGATACTGCTTTATGTCTTTGTAGAGAACCGTACCTGTGTGTTTTTGAGGAGTAGGGCCGGATCGGGTTTATCTGCTTTCGGTAAAATAAATCCCTGGTGGATTCTATGTAGGTTTCCCCTGATGTCGTTCTCACAGTCTAGAACGTCTGCCATGAACTGAAAAAAATCAACAGACAATGTAGACAAACGTCATATAGGAAACAATAGTTAGTACATCTACAACGCCTGGGAGGAGCTGAATATTTAAATTCATATTTAAAGCATATTCTGAAAATAATTCCAAAAATTTATAAAGTAGTTGTGGAGAACATGTCATTATGTGAAATTTTATCCAGGGATAACAATGTATCAATGGGAGATAACTATTCAGCCACTTGATGTCGTGTCTCGCTACCGCGATCCAAAGCTTCGAGAGAAATTTATGGGATACTATAGTCGGATTCAGATTAACCGTGGTGAATGAATTTCGCCGTTTTCTCAGTCAATTCTCAACAAATTTTCATGAAATGTTACACACACTATTTTACATTCATGTCGTGACTACCACGAAAGTTTCGCGAAGTTTTGATAAGTATTAAACATGTTAAAGAAGTTAGACCATTTGACATGTAGTAAATAAATAAACATGTTGCCCTCTGTAAAGCCATTAACTTCGTCTCAGAATTTTATAGCATGTCAAATGGTCTAACTTCTAAAAAGACAGTATCTGTTTACTTATAAGGTAAGCAGATACTGTCTTTTAGGCTTTGCGCGTTATATCTACCTGACAATAGTCATTGTCGGCTCCTATGTCACCTAGTGCCTTCACACACCTGTCCATTACATCCTGAAACACAGGGTGAAGATAACATTTAATCCGCCAGTGCCGAATTTAATCGGTTTTTCACTAAATTATTACCACATTCAGAGCCGCCTTTTAAACATGTTAAAGATAAAATGTGACATCAATCAGCAATATTTGAAAACAGATGACCTCCATTTTGTCAAATCTGAATAATTTTCACTCACTTGAAGTTGTGGATCGCGTCAGCGAGACACAACTTCAAGTGGGTGAAAATTCAAATTGAATAATTTGGCGGTTAAAGGGTTAAACAACCCTGGGTAAAAAAATACAATCTTAACCCCTGCCCTTTTAAGTATACAATCAAATTCAATAGGTTGCGGTGCATGCTTAGTTTGTCGTCATCTGTAGCAATGCCAGCGTCAAATGAATGAGAAACGACATTGAGCAGAACACCCGCATTCTCGTACAAGTTACGATATATCGTAGGCTTCGGATTGGTCGAGATGACCCAGTTCCACAAGCGTGTGTATACTGTTTATCAGGAGGGCTATGAGAGAGATGTGTTGTCACTGTCTCCACCATAATCAGCTGATAATAGTCAAATTAGATAACTGAACAATTAGACAGTTCTCATAACGGTTGGTTTTATGTAGTCAAAAGCTGATTCGTGTTTTATATTTATATACCATATTTATAACGCATAAGCTAAACATAGCCTATACGTATATATATCAAGTAGAAGCTTACATGGTCCTATGTGTTGTAATATATCATGCTGAAGCTCACAGGGTCCTAAGTGTATCACCTTATTGCATCTCTGTTCACGCTTTATCTGTTGCCACGCTATTTTACGAGTCAAACATGCACTTGTTTATATATGTCTATATGTATGCACACAGATTGTAAATCTATTGCTGAATAAACTTACTTACATATAATTATATCACGTGGAAGCTCACATGGTCTCAAGTGTTATAATATAACATGTATAAGCTCACAGCGTCCTAAGTGTTATAATGATATCATGTAGAAGCTCACAGGGTCTTAAGTGTTATGATATATCACGTGGGAGCTCACAGGGTCTCAAGTGTTTTAAAATACCAAGTTGAAGCTCACAGTGTCCTAAATGTTATAATACATCACGTTGAAGCTCTCGGGGTTCTACGTGTTATAATAAATCATGTGGAAGCTCACATGGTCCTACATGTTATAATATATCAAAGGTCCTACGTGTTATAATATATAATGTGAAAGCTCTGAGGGTCCTAAGTGTTATAATATACCAAGGGTAAGCTCACAGGGTCCTACGTGTTTTATTATATGACGTGGAAGCTCACAGGGTCCTACATGTTATAATTTATCAAGTGGAAGCTCACAGGGTCCTCAATGTTATAATATATCATGTGGAAGCTCACAGGGTTCTACATGTTATAATATATCATGTAGAAGCTAACAAGGGCCTACGTGTTATAATATATCAAGTGGAATCTCACAGGGTCCTAAGTGTTATAATATATCATGTGGAAGCTCACAGGGTTCTACATGTTATAATATATCAAGTGGAAGCTCACAGTGTTCTAAGTGTTATGATATAATAAGTGGAAGCTCACAGGGTTCTACATGTTATAATATATCAAGTGGAAGCTCACAGGGTCCTACGTGTTATAATATATCAAGTGTAAGCTCACAGGGTCCTAAGTGTTATGATATACCAAGTGTAAGCTCACAGGGTCCTAAGTGTTATGATATACCAAGTGGAAGCTCACAGGGTCCTAAGTGTTATGATATATCAAGTGTAAGCTCACAGGGTCCTAAGTGTTATGATATACCAAGTGGAAGCTCACAGGGTCCTAAGTGTTATGATATACCAAGTGTAAGCTCACAGGGTCCTACGTGTTATAATATATCAAGTGTAAGCTCACAGGGTCCTAAGTGTTATGATATACCAAGTGGAAGCTCACATGGTTCTAAGTGTTGTAATATATCATGACGTGTACTTATCAAGTTTCAAGTAACCGGATCAAAATAAACAGAACAACATATATCTTCTTGACATTTTGCTACTGGAACGTGTTCATACCATAGGCCTATATAAAATAATACCCATTAGCATGATTATGTTACTCTATGACTACATGTACGAAACAGTCTACAATATATACTATGGCCATGATGGAGTCTACGTGTAATGCAACCCTGTGATATGGGGCTTAAAGGGTTAAATCTGTCTATCCCTTGAATTTATGGGGTGGTTATTCCAAAGGGAAAATATAAAAGAAAGTTTCTTCGGACGAGAATAGTGCACGAGGGGGTGGCAGATAAACAAGTAAGCCTAATGTTTATTACTCAGTTGAGTAGTAAATGGCAGAAAGCTGGTACAGTACACTAACACATGTACCGAGCCTTGTACAAAGTCGAGAAATCATAAGTATAAGTTTTATCGTTTCCATTCGTGAACATCGTCGATCAATCATCATTACACAGTATTTTCTCTTAGTGTACATACTACTACTATCACCACAGCCACTCACTCACTTATTCATTCGGCACCCTATTTATTTAAAGGATGTAATTAGAAACACGTTCTCCATTACAACGCATCATTCATTTTACGCTATACGTCACCGACATGGTTGTATATTACTGTTATTTCAAAGCGTTGTCAGATTTCAGTTAGGAATATATCGGTTATGTCGGAATTTCCATGAACATGCATTTCATATTCCGAGTTTGACTAGACCGCCGCCCAAAGCCAATGGGCAGTATCTGCTTATTGTACAAGTAAGTAAGCAAATACTGCTTTTTGGCTTTTCCGATATAAAACATCATTTTTCAAAAGAATTTGTTGTGAATCATTGACAATTTAGAAGAACACTTCATCGCAGACTATGTATTTTCCTCACAACATACAAATTGATAGACGACATTTATTAACAGGTTTACCACGTTTACCTGATTCATGACACAATCGTATCCTGATAGCTTGAAACTCAAATAACAACCCGGGTGCAATATTGAGACATTGATATGACATGATCATAAGGGAAAGCACGGCACAAAGTGTGAGACTTAATCATTTATAGTGGCATCAGTTTCTACCCGTTGCGATCTGTAATATGCGAACGTAAACAATCCAATGACTCGTTAAAGAGCAGGGGCGGTATTCGCGTACAAGCTACGATATATCGTAGGCTTATGATTGGTCGAGATGGCCATCTCGACCAATCAGAAGCCTACGATATATCGTAACTTGTACGAGAATACGGGCCCAGGCCATTGACACAACTCAGTGAGTCTAGTCTTCCTAATTTAATCCCATTTTCTAATTCGCTCTATCGATTAGAGCTGAACCTATTTGACGATTTAACTGGCGGGACACGATCTGAAAAACTGCACCTATATATCACTCTTACGGTCTGGTCGTCTTGACAGATTTCATTGCCTTCCACTCTCTGAGGGGATTATTTGCCGGGCTTCTAACATTAACCCTTTACCCGCCGGTGCCTTCCATATTCGTCTTTTACATTTTTATAGCACATTACATATCAGCTTTTAAACACGTTAAAGATAAAAAGTGACAATAATCAACAAGATTTAAAATTTGTTGACCTCCATTGTGTCAAATCTGAATAATTTTTACTCACTTGAAGTTGTGGATCGCGTCAGCGAGACACAACTTCGAGTGCGTGAAAATTCCAATTGAATAATTTGGCGGTTAAAGGGTTGAAGCCCTGGGTTAAGTGTTATCGTGTTATCTATCACCTCAGACTCATTTTATTCACATAAATCTCACTCCCACATGACTAACTATTTAACAGCTTAGTTAGTAAGTTGGATTTTCACTCACTTGAAGCACAATAATTCAGTAACATAAGGATTAACTTATGTTAGAGCTAATGTTATATGTTTTTATGTGCGACTTAAAATAAATCTTATCTTATCTTATCTTTGTGAACTGAGTATATTATAATAGAAACGCACAATTCAGTATGATAGGGGCTAACTTGTGAACTGAGCATATTATAAAAGAAACGCAAAATTCAGTAACATAATGATTAACTTGTGAACTGAGTATATTATAATAGAAACGCACAATTCAGTAACATAAAGATTAACTTGTGAACTGAGTATATAATAATAGAAACGCACAATTCAGTAACATAAGGGTTAACTTGTGAACTGAGTATATTATAAAAGAAACGCGCAATTCAGTAAGATAAGGGTTAACTTGTGAACTGAGTATATTATAATAGAAACACAATTCAGTAACATAAGGATTAACTTGTGAATAGAGTATGTTATAAAAGAAACGCACAATTCAGTAACATAAGGATTAACTTGTGAACTGAGTATATTATAAAAAACCACAATTCAGTAAGATAAGGGTTAACTTGTGACTGAGCTGAGTATGTTATAAAAGAAACGCACAATTCAGTAAGATAAGGGTTAACTTGTGAGCTGAGTATATTATAATAGAAACGCACAATTCAGTAACATAAGGGTTAACTTGTGAACTGATTATATTATAATAGAAACGCACAATTCAGTAAGATAAGGGTTACCTTGTGAGCTGAGTATATTATAATAGAAACGCACAATTCAGTAACATAAGGGTTAACTTGTGAGCTGAGTATATTATAATAGAAACGCACAATTCAGTAACATAAGGGTTAACTTGTGAGCTGATTATATTATAATAGAAACGCACAATTCAGTAACATAAGGGTTAACTTGTGAGCTGAGTATATTATAATAGAAACACACAATTCAGTAAGATAAGGGTTAACTTGTGAGCTGATTATTATAATACTATATGTTGTTGTGTGTAAGAAAGGCTGTTGAGTTAAGCACTACATTAATAGTATGCCAGTACTACACTTATCAGCAAGGCCAACAGGCAGGATCTACTAGGCTTTGCGCATGTTACAATACATGCAATACCTGTACTGTGAAGTATTATGAAGTATTATGATGTTGTAGGCCAACAGAAAAAATGTATATTCTCCGTAGGGGATAAGATAAGGTGAAATAATCAGGATTTTAAAGGCTTTACAGCTGTGTCACTCTAATTTATTGGCTGATGAATAAAAAAAATAATGATATAGAGGTCTATACTATATATATTAAATCGTTACGAGTGGACGGGAAATAAATATATTGCTGGATTAAATGGGGATATTAGGGAGCTTGATAGGCGTTAGCGTGAATCACTACTCGAGCGCCGTGTATAGGAAAAACGGGGAGTACCAAAAAAGAAAGACTGTCTGAAATCAATATGTTGTCTGTGATGCCAAAATGCCATCAGCATTCCTCGATTCCTCAGTGCAACACATTACATAAGTCCAACACGGATAGAATTCCACATAGAATCATAAGTTTAATATTCGACCAACGCCTAAGACATTGGCTCAATATTGAGCCAGCGTTTTATTAATGTATGTTGTTTATGAGATGAGATCATTTCCAAGCAGGGTTGGTATGTTGACATTTGATAAAACATATATCCCACTCACTGAGTCACTGGCATAAGTCTGTTTGCTTTAGTCTCGTGTTTAAACCACTTTAGTATAAAACTCGTGTCTTTAACTGATCCCCTCCTTGTAAATACTCACCTGTTAAACCTAAATCGCTTAGCCATTCGACTGCTAAGAGCGGCCTATTTATAATAATTGTATTTGTCTTTCCGATATCTTTAATGTTTTGATGTTTCTGTGATCTGCCGCAAAGGAATGATATAGTTTATTTGAACTTTTGGTCAAATATGCAATTACGCAATACTAATGTAAATACACCACTCTGATCCAGCCAACGGGGAATGTTGACCCGATGTTGATTTAATGTTGAACCACCCTCTTCGTAGCTGGATCAGCTACATGCTCAGGCAAAGAACAGCAACGAAACTCAATTTTCAAGTTCCCCACTTCATAATCATGATAATCAGAGGCTTCAGGCCTCACCAAGATTTGTTCTCTTTGAACCATTGAAAAGTCAATATCTATTTACCTTTTCAGTTATATTGTTGTAGGATATTTAGTTTTAAATACATTACAAAACACTATCACATTCATTGTCCTCAACCATTATCACATTAATTGTCCTCAGCATTGGCCCAGCATTAAAACAACATTGAATCAGGTTTAGGTGTTTGCTGAAAATGAACGTTGTGTAATCATTGAGATTTATTTGGTTCGAGTCCCCCCCCCCCCAAGTGGTGGCGCCTTGACGTAACACTGAGTAAACATGACATTTGACGGGGAATGCGACCACATGAATCATCCCTCTGTCTGTCTGTCTGTCCTGATCAAATATACTCAAGTACTCAGCCCCTGGTATCTGTCTACTGGCTCAACCTCAGATCAATGTCAGGTCAATCCTTTGGTAAATTGCAGGTCACTGTGTGGTCAATGTCTCTGTTAAATCAACCAAAAGGTTCGTGACCCTCAAAATATCCACTACGGGGGGTAAATCGTGCCGAGCTGCTCAGCATAATATCAACATGAATATTTTTGCGTACACGCGTGTGGTCATAAACAGAGTGGTCCCTGTCAAGTCAATATTACTGTTCTGGTCTGCAAAGTCAGTTCTGCTTTGGACGGCATTGTATTTCATGTGGTCATTATATGAAAACAACAAGTTTTATATTCTGTCGGAATGTACCAATGTTCACTTTAAAAAAAAAAATACTGTATGGTGGAGAAATGAGCCCAATATGTTTAGATGGATAATTCCGGACAGAGAATCCATGCTTGTAAGACGACGTGCGTCATGTGAAATCTACAGTATCTTGTTCGAGTCCTGTCTCTGAATTTGTTTGCCTGTTTTGAAGGGCTCCATACAATAACTTGTTAAGCGCCAATAACAGGTTCTTCCTGATAACGACGGACTTGAGGTGCTGAGGTAGGGAAGATTATAGTGTAAAAAAATCTGAGCTCTACGACCATTATCAAACATTTTCCTCAGAAGCAAGTACATGTTTATGGCTGTTAGTGAAACATATTTCACTATAAAAAATTGCCAAGTACGTTTACCAGTAAATATTACTAAATAATATTTAGGTTAAGTACACATAACATGTAGAAAATCATACCGGTAAGCCCACTTAACATGTTCTTGCAAAAAATACAATCACAAACCAGAAATGATAAGCACCCTTGGCATGATTTTTCCAATATCAACAGTAAACATTTTAAATGTGCAAATGACTTCAGATAAAAATGGTTGTGAAGTCTGTTTCACAGTTATCAAATCGACATTCATGATTTCCGGAAAAATCACATAAAACAATAAGATGGTAATGTTATTTATCGTAAAATATTGCTATATTGAACTTGAACATTATTTGCAAATACTAGTTAACAAACTTTAAAAATGTGCGCGTGGCATGCTAGAAGTTTTAGATATGATTCTGGATGTCAATTTTGGCGTTTTCAGTGCTTCCCAGCGATTGTCAGCCATTTTGGAAATAGGCAAATTAGGCTGATAAATTTATATATAACAATACTATATTTTAGAAATTTGAAATCAGCTCATTATTATCTTACTGTTGGTATAATGATTTTTTCTACTGTGATAAAGACACTATTTTCATAGACGGATTAGTATAGGCCTATATCATGATGCCGTCGCAAACGTTGCGAATTATTTTTTAATAAGATGAGTTATGAAATATATGTTTCTATAATATGTAGACTTCTGTCACGTGAAGTAAAAATTGAACATGTTGAATATCGTTTATTATTTATTGACTGTGCCTTACTCATCATTTAGGATTATCATGATTAGGAGTTACAACATTTTGTGCATCAATGTGCATCAATAACATCTGGAAATACGCATTTTCTGAATAATTACCTGATCACATACCATACGTGTGATACATAGCTCGAGCCACTGATCTTCATACATATTGACTTAAGCAACCCTTAGCTTTACAGATGTGTTCATATGGTGGCGTACACAGGCAGACCAATTATGCTTAATATAATTTAGATCACACCTTTTAACATTCGCATGATATATTAGAAGTTTAAATAATGTGTTTTTTTAAAGTGAATTGTGTCATCAATCGACAGGAAGAGGCTATTACAAAGCATTCAGACGCTGTAGGCTACGGTGCTGAAAATATGCTTATACAGCGGCCGAAATCTGTACTAATTAGTACAGCTGATATGGCCTCAATATTTTTCCAAATTCAAATAATTTTCATGTACTTGAAGTTTTGGATCGCATCAAAAGACAAATGGATAAATAAGTATAATAACTACCTTGACGAGTTCTTATACACCAACTATTTTGATTAGAGCTGAAATTATTATTTTACTATGTGGAAATTTAAATTAAAAAACATAGCGTATCCAACTAATGATCCTAAAATTATCTTAACCTCCTATCATTTATAATGGAAAATTTTTGAGATTTCAGTGGAGTCGGCATGCAGCTACGCGCTGATTATAACGGCAATGTGGAGAGTGTAATTATCCACTACCCCCACTCTCCCTGTCCACTCAGTGTCAGCACTTTGTCAATCAATGGAGCCATTCATAGGTTCAGGCTCACTTGTTATACTCAAGTTATACCGGACCGCTCTATATACTGGACACAGGTGGGTTATTAAAGCTGTCACTATTGTTTGTGATCGGTCAGCTCTGCTCATCATAATAAGAAGAGTAGTTCACAATCAGTCCCGGATCTGTTTGACCACGACGAGAATGAACACGGCGGGCTTATCATAATATAAGTATTGTCTACGGCTGTAACATAGTGTCATTCATCCATTTTACAAAACATTATAATATTTTCCAGAGATATTTAGATTTTGCGTCCAGTTCCACCAATATGTAAACAAATCCAATGCTAATTTCGCTATTAACCTGACTTTCAAGCCCGTTAAAGATGCCTGCCTGTAATGTTAGAGCTCGCGAGCTCATGTCCCGCTCTGGTATTCAGATTCCTATGAAACAGATGTTTCTCCCTCGTTCACTCGTGAAGATTCAGTCTTGTGGGGAACCTCCGTGACCGAGAGGTAGCGTGCTCTGCTCAGACCGCCAGAAAAAATACTGAAGAGAGAGTAAGATGCCAGTGGAGTTGGCACTGAGAAGGGTTGCTGTAGAAAATACTGTGTCTGGAGGGAGGTGTCATCTCTCTCATCTCACAATCATGAATAGGTTCCACTAACCCAGTTTAGTCTGTATGTGCTCACATGCTGCCTAAAGACACATTCATTCATTTATACTTTTCTCCATTAATTCATTCATTCATTAATTCATTAATTCATTCATTCAATCATTCATTCATTCATTCATTCATTCATTCATTCATTCATTCATTCATTCATTCATTCATTCATTCATTCATTCATTCATTCATTCATTCATTCATTCATTTATTAATTAATTCATTCATTCATTCATTCATTCATTCATTCATTCATTCATTCATCCATTCATGCATTCATTCATTCATTCATTCGTTCATTCATACATTCATTTGTCCATTAATTAATTAATTCATTCATTCATTCATTAATTCATTCATTCATTCATTCATTAATTCATTCATTCATTCATTCATTCATTCATTCATTCATTCATTCATTCATTCATTCATTCATTCATTCATTCATTTATTCATTCATGAGAACATTCATTAATGAATGAATGAATGAATGAATGAATGAATGAATTCATTCATTTATTCATTCATTCATTCATTCATTCATTCATTCATTCATTCATTTATTCATTCATTCATTCATTCATTCATTCATTCATTCATTCATTCATTCATTCATTCATTCATTCATTCATTCATTCATTAATGAATGATTTCATGAATGAATAAATGAATAAATGAATAAATGAATGAATGAATGAATAAATGAATTCATTCATTCATTCATTCATTCATTCATTTAATTGTACATTCATTCCGCGACAAACAGACTCATATAGATTGTTTATGGTTTCAATATCCTAGCCGGAAATTGATAAAGCTAAAAACTTTATACACTACAATTGGTGTTCTTACTTTTCAGTATAGCCTTTACCTCGTGCACACTTGTGTCTCTTTTTACAGGCTCATACGTTATAATGACTTACACAGGCCCATACGTTATAATGACTTACACAGGCTCATACGTTATTTGCACTTGTTTATAGCACAGTTATATATACATAAATGGTCCCTCGCAGCCATCGAGACAGAGTAGTTTTTTTGTTTTTTTTCCGTCTGTCACATCATTGTGTCTGGGTGCACAGCATGACATAAAAAAACCTTCTCAGACATTTACCAAAACGATTACTATACGTGCTGAATACTAACTACAAAATAAGACTAGAGACGACCCCATGTAGTTACCAAGGTTAAGTATCTCATTATATGTATGTCAAAAAAAAGAACATATCGTCAAATTGCTATTGACCCTTTAACCGCCAAATTATTCAATCTGACGCGATCCACAACTTCAAGTGAGAGAAAA
>OZ024916.1:19923548-19996048 GCA_964017125.1 Flabesymbios commensalis | reverse complement strand
TAACGAATCAGCTAATTTCTTCAGCTAAATTGGAAAGAACATCCTAATTGAATAAAACAAAAACGTTATTATACTATAGCTGACACTAACCCAAGCTGAAATATAGTATGCTGAATCTCGTTGACAAAAGTTAGTATTTTCTTACTCGTGAATTACTTCCGTGTATACGTGTTCAAATACGCAAATACGCAACAGTTAATAACAGTAAACTATATACCTACTGAGTTAGGCAGAATATATAGGCGGTGATAGTCAAACAACACATATCTATGCATTATAAATATAGTTAATTTGTTTGTGCTTGGAACAATTCTTTCTTCCAATCATACAACCATACAAAACTGACCATTTAAATGGACAGCCTATGTTGACATGTCAATTTTAAAAAAATAAACTCATGTAAAGTTATATAGCCCAGGCCTACTGATCTTAGGGGTCTTGTCCAGTTAAAAAAAATCCAAAAATCCGAGAAAAACTCGGATTAATCAGACCACAATATCCTATTTTTTTTTTTGAACATTTGGAAACATGAAAACAACACTGGGCCGACGGCATCAACACGTGGCCCAATGATGTGGGAACATTCAATGATCCTTTAGGTGAGCAAATAATTTGTTTAGGTTTTCGCAAGATTCATAGAAATGTTGATAAAAAATCAAATATAAAATAAATAAAATAAAACCATGATCTATGGGATACACTACTTCATTACAAAATTAAAAACAAAAATTGATGTCATCCCTCGGGGTCCATTTATAAAAAAAAATTGAAAGAACATCAGAATTTATGACAAAAAAAAGTTAAATCTCAGCAAACCAGAGAATCTCAGTGCGTCGTAAGATTGATCTTGAAACTCATTCAAACCGGATCATGCGAGTTATATCACTGAGGTATGGCACTGATTTTAATATGCGTCAAATAATAATAAAAATGGTCTCAGATATACCCGCGAAAATCGGTGAGTTTGAGTTCGAGGCCGGCTTGATTTTCTGAAATATATCATCATAGAGATGTATATCGGTTTAATTTGGTGTTACATCCACATTCGAAAAGCAGCGACATTAAGGCCATCTTGGGATTTTCAAAAAAATCGACATTCCAGAGATAAGTCGTTTTTATGGCTGTCATGCTAAATATGCATATAAGGCTTACCTTTCTGGTGGGGGTTCCCTCCATGATGAAGGCCAGCGCGTCTACCGTTCTCGTGGCTGGATTCCCCTGAAAATATGACAGAGTCAAAGACGTGAGACAGCTATATCCTGAAGGACGTAACACGTGTATGAGGTACACCTTATTGGTAGACCACACGCTACACCCACCTTATAGACCACACGCTACACCCACAGTACCCCTCTGTAAACCCAAAACACTGTAACTTATTACAAAACCCTTTAACCGCCGGTGCCGCATATATTCGGGTTTTCATTTTTTATTAGCACATTAAGTACCGCATTTTAAATATGTTAAAGAGAAAATGTGGCATCAATCAGCAAGATTTGAAAAGAGTTAACATCCAATTTTGTCAAATCTGAATAATTTTCACTCACTTGAAGTTGCGGATCGCGTCAGCGAGACGCAACTCCAAGTGAGTGAAAATTCGAATTGAATAATTTGGCGGTTAAAGAGTTAAACGTAAGTAGTTACTGCCTTTTGAATCTGCACGGAAGCATACGCCAACCAGCAAACACGAGACATTGACCCAATGTTGTTTTGATGTTGGGCCGACGTCGAAGACGGTGGTCCAACCTCAAAACACATTGGGGCAATGTCTCGTGTTTGTTGGGCACCCACTACAGTAACACAGTGAAAATCAAAAGGTAGTAACTGCTTAGTTTTCAAGTGAGCAGCTACTGCTGCTTGCTTTCATAAGACAGTGTAATGCCTTATTTGAACGTCTGAAGTAAAAACACTCATAGCGTACACTGCTCGGATAGCGTTGTTTGTGTGATGGTTTTATCGAAGACACAGTCATCTCCGGTGGAATGTAAACATACCAAATGTTAGGTATCTCAAATGTCTGATTGATTAGTGCCTTGGTTACTGTATTTAGCAGGTTACTCACGGGGCATACAACATTGCTTAACGTTTAAGCAACGTAATTGGTGTTGATTAAACGTAAACCCAATGTTCTATGACTGTGGGTAGTTTAAAATCACCCACACATTTCGAAACAACAGTCCTAGCAGAGAAACTGTTTGAAGGTTGTCGGTGTGCCAAAAAAAAATGATAACATGATATAAAGTTTATTTTAAAAGTTTACGATGATAGGTGATCAAGTAGTCGTATTGCCGTTATGTACATTCATAGCTAGCAATACCACACTCTCTAGTAAGTAGACCAAAACACGTTGGGGATGAGTTCTTATTCACTAAGTAGTGAAGTGTTCGGGGAGCTTTGACACTGACATCAGTCAGTATACGGTGTCAACACATAGCATTTGGTAAAGGGTGCTGAGATCTCGCTACGGAGTGACGACAGAAGCACTGTGTAAAATGGGCGACACAGATGCTTGCTGTCGAACGGATTTCTTTGATTCTGATATTTCAGTGCGACGTGAGTGGATATCCTTGTCAGTGCCCGTGTGGCAGCTCTAACATGTGAGTGATCGTAAGCGAAATACATCGAACCTTACTCAGTCGTGCTGGTCAAGTAATTGTCGGAGAAATTACATAAAATAAATTTATAGACCCCCTGTTGGGCGGTATCTGTGGAGTGTAGAAAACCCATTTCCAGCGGTACTTGATGCCTCTGTTTCCAGTGCACTCTGTACTGACTCCATGAATAGTGCCTTTGTCCATCCATAATGACTCATAAAACAACGCCTAAATACGATATGAAAGCATCAAGTGTCTCAGACAGATAGCTATGCTGCTCTCAAAAGCCAAAAACCGTATCTGCTTAATTTCTAAGTATTTTGGCTTTACACGGCAGTGTGCACTTATCTGTTTTATTAGCCCTTTAACCGCCAAGTTATTCAATTGGAATTTTCACCCACTTGAAGTTGTGTCTCGCTGACGCGATCCACAACTTCAAGTGAGTGAAAATTATTCAGATTTCACAAAAAGGAGGTCAATTCTTTTCAAATCTTGCTGGCTGATGTCACATTTTATGTTTAAAATGTGGTGCTTAATGTGCTAATAAAAAATGATAACCCGAATATATGCGGTACCGGCGGTTAAAGCGTTAAAATCTGATATTGGATGCAAATAAAGCCGAATTTGTTTTGAGACAGACCACTTATATTTCATGTTTTTTTTTGTCGGTTATTTATCAATATTTATTTTTTGTATGATATCAAGTGCTGATGAGATAAAAAGGTAATATCTGCTACATGTTGAAAGAGCAGATTACACCCTTTGGATTTAGCAAGATGAATTTCTTTGAGTCTGTTTTTGTTTAGCATGTCTATTCACACATGTGTGCAGTTATTGGTATTGATAAAGCAATGTTGGTGACTAGGACTTGAATCCGGATAGGATGTGGGCTCTGATTTACTAAGGTCCAACACATCTGGACAACAATAACCTTATTATATTAATGTATAGGATTATTTTTAATTAGATTATCGCTATGTCTTTATTATTAGGCTTTGACGTGGCAAGACACATCAGACCACGGTACATTATCCTACAATGACAAAAACATATAAGTGATATGCAGAAGAGATTTCTTCACAAGTGCCTTATATTATATTTTTGTAATTAAAAATAAAAAAACCTTTTTGCTATAAAGGCAGTAAATATTGTTTTACGTCGCTGTGTGTACATTTTTGTAATTTCGTGAAAGCCCGAAGTTGAGATTTTGTCTTACTCTTTCATGATAACTTTAGGGTTTCTGTACAATGCACAGTACCATATACCCGGCTAGACCAGGCCACTCGCATTGCGCGCTGTCATCAGGGTAAGAACTAGAGACCTGCGCGGGTAGCCCGCCCCGCGCGGGTTTGCGGGGCCCGCGGGCGAATTTTCTCAGAGCCTTGAGGGGCGGGGCGGGTCGACATAACGCGGGTTAGTGCGGGCTGCGGGCAGCCCTAGCGCGGGCGCATACGGGCCGCGGGCAGCCCTAGCGCGGGCGCATGCGGGCCGCGGGCAGCCCTAGTGCGGGCGCATGCGGGCCGCTCGTAGCCCTAGCGCTTGTGTGCGCGGGCCAAGAATGGGTTAACACACGTCAGACAACCCCCTTTCTCAGAGGTGTGAAAACATATTCTTCCATCCGACCCTGGTCCAGCATTGTACCAGCATTCGATGAATGTGTCTGTGTCGTGCTAGCATTGCTGAACCCTTTGAATCCTCACAGTGTGTGGATTTAGATGAGATAATATTCATTTATACGTTATTCCCAAGTGTATACAATGAGAAAACATTAGACAACTATAGCTATTCCAGCGACTTGTGATTGAAACGTGATCAAGCAATAACATTTAAAACAGAAAAGGAAAAGTACCAATATGTGAAAGTTCAAATATAATATAACAGGTCAAAGTTATGAAAAGTTATGAGGTGATAGTACAATAGAGACAATTATTGTTAAAAATTAGCTATGTGTTAATATGTGTATGTATATGAGAAAGCTATAACGACGGGACAGGTGAGTGATTTGAAATTTATACGATTAATCAAGTATATTATCATGACTATACTGTATAATTAGTTGTTTATATCTCTATTGAAACATATTAATTTTGTATAATTTTCCCAGGCGCTTATATAAGAGCGTGAAACAATAGTTTGAATTCTAATCAATACCATGCAACAATAAATAGCACCTGGGCCCAAATGGTGTAGGAGGCTGAACCTTAATTGTGCGAGAATAGGGATCTATCTCGTCGCCTCGGAGCTAAAGGATCCTATCTGACACTCGTTAGAGTGGCAGATAGGATCCTTTAGCTCCGAGGCGACGATCTGACAAGTCCTGTATGCCCGTCATTGTACTAAAATATAAAATATAACCCATAAATATATAGTCAAACACGTTACATACCTAATACTTTGTTATTTTTTTTACAATGCGCGCAAACAAACCGTAAAATAACAATTAATTGAATGATATTTTGCAGGATTGATAGGATTGATAGACCAAGCGTGTCAAGGGGATTAGCCGCAATATGGTCAGCCAGCCGAAGATAATTAGTGAGGATGACGTAATGTTAACCTACATGTATGTTATGTCATAGTGATTACTGGTCGGAAAGTGTGATGACAATAATTGGTTGGTACGGCGAGGTGACTATGCTATGTCTACGGGCTAAAAAATATATATTTCCCAGCAAATCAAGAGACCGACAAATGCTGAAAACAATTGTTTTCCCTGAAAATTGATATCAACAAAATTGCAGTTTACGCCACAATTAAAATAACCTAAAGATTGATAAAAATTGTATTCATGCACTACTATTTTTCAAGTGACGCCATGAAATATAAATGTATCCTATTTTTACCACTAAATTATTCAGGGATTGTGTTACATTAGACTAATTATAATATAATTAATATCAAATAAATTATATAGCGTACATGATTATAATAAAATATTTTTATCACGCATCGTTGTTGTTCAAAGGGACTGGCGCAGGCTAAAATCATAAAAAATCGGTGATTTTATTTCGAAATTCCCGTATTTCCTATTTTTGACATGGTTGTCAATAATTAGAAATCAGGAATTTCGTCTCTATATATATAGCCTAACTGGTAAATGCGCAGCACAAAAATTAAAAAAAATTGCAGTTCTAGTCTTTGGACATGTTTACATCATATGGTCATAATATTAAGAACCCGTAATAAAATCACCGATTTTTCTTATGATTTTAGCCTGGGCCAGTCCCTTTAATGTAATTATCCTGGTACAATGTTGTGCTAAGACTGTTTTATATCTTTGAAAAAAGACAATATTAAACATGCTTATATTATTCTATCATTTTTATGACAAATAAGTCAGTAATGGCTTTTCTTTATGTCACTAAATATCTATAAAATATCTATTATAGACATACATCGATCATTAATGAAAAGAAGTGAAAGAATTTGATTTTTTGTTAATTTGTGAATAAGTTTTGCGGGTCGCTGCGGGCCTGACAAAAATTGTGCGGGTGCGGGGCGGGTGCGGGTCAAACTTGTGCGGGTGCGGGGCGGGTGCGGGTACAACTTGTGCGGGGCGGGGCGTGTGCGGATACAGAATATAAATTCATGTGCGGGTTCAGTCAAGCGCGGGGGCCCGCGGGGCGGGTGCGGGCATGATTTAGAGGCCCGCGCAGGCCTCTGGTAAGTACCATATGCATCACTGCACACTCAGTTCATTTGAACAATTATTATCACTATCTATGTACAAGCACGATGAGAAACAGGGGTTCGAGGCCGTTGCTTCCAGACTACAAGTCACTAGCCAAACCAAATGTGTGAGCAATGCCTGAATAATATTATATACATGTAAACGGAATGGGAAAAGAAGATGCGAACACTTCGTCGCCTCGGAGCTAAAGGATCCTATCTGCCACTCTAACGAGTTTCAGATAGGATCCTTTAGCTCCGAGGCGACGACTTGTCGTTGGCTAAAATGTTCTGGGCAATAATATCATTAACCACACCCAACACTTGTTTTATCGTTTTCGTTTACCGTTCATGAAACTAACATCAACTGATAAAATATCAATATAAAGTCCAAATACTTACACTATCGATATGAGAACGCAATACGAGGACACTTGTCAGCAAAAAATCCCAGTCAGCTTTAAGGTGCGTGCACGGTGAGGCCAGATATGAATGGTGAGATAAAGTAGATACAGTACGTTAAAGCATGTCGTGGTATAGTGTGATAAGTCATATATAAAGACCCGAAGTCAACACCATACTGCATAAAAAATGGCATACAGGGGATTTCAAAGAAAAAGAAATGTAATAAAGTATTCTGCTCTGCAAAGCCAAAAGGCAGTATCTGCTTACTTGTGAAGTGAGCAGATACGGTGTTTCACCTTTGCACGGCAGTTTTCTGGTTAGATATGTCGCGATTATTTATAATCACGACATATATAACCAGAACACTGAACTTGTAGCTAATCGGATAATTATATGAAATCGCGCCGCAAAATGCAATTAAGATATGTGACTGCGCTACCTGGAATAATTATAGCGACATAAAATTGGGTGGAAAAGATGTTGATGAAAATAGACGAGTCAAGCCATAGATTAAGCTATGATCAAGCCTTGACGTGCTTGCCAGGTAGGTTTTTATAGCTGTGGATCGCGGCATAATTATGAAGCTGATTCCTGATTTTATATTTTGGACAGTCATGTCAAAAATAAGAAATACGGGAATTTCGTCTCTATCTAGCCTAACTGGGAAATGAGCAGCACAAAAATTAAAAAACTTTTGCAGTTCTAGTATATGGACATATTTACATCATATGGTCATATTAATCAGTCAAAATAAAATCACCGATTTTTTTATGATTTTAGCCTGAGCTAGTCCCTTTCACGTGATCGCCTGATCGATCGATTTCATCAATGTGGAACAGCAAATAAATACAATAATATATTTGCCCTCAGAATTAATGCAGCAGCTCCTTCCGTAGCATGTTTTTTAAATAGAATTGGTCAACAAAAAATAACTGCAAATTGAAAATAAATGATATAAAATGGTCAGGTTGAAATAAATATGTATATCCGATCGTTCTGCGAAGTCATAAGGCAGTACCTGCTTCCTTACAAAGTAAACAGTTATTACATTTTAGCTCTGCACGGCTGCATTGTATCATTTACGCAGGCTTAGCTGTTGTGACAAATGCTGGTATCTCCTTATAACCACCAGTAAAACCCTAAAATCTTCATGTGTATTTTTCGCGGACAGTGTTCTGCTTTGCAAATTAAAAGGCAATATTTGAATGTAAGCAGATACCGCCTTTCGGCTTTCAAGGAAGATCTACTGCTTCTCGACCTAGCAGATCAGAGATAGCGTCGCGTTTCAAAGTAGGCCTACCACTACACTGTTTTTGATAGTTGGCATTGAGGGTTGTTTGTGACAATTAGACCAGTTTTTCTGGCAGAAGCGTAACGTGCTTGTGATTTAGCATGACACCATTACGAGGCCTGTCATGGTACTCAGTCACGTATAGGACTATAATAACAGCTGTCATCACGATCTAGGCACGCGACTAGACTGGCACAATGACGAAGGAAACTGAAACTAGTTCAGGGGTGCAAATGGAGTCGATTGTTGAGAGCCTTAGATTGTACCAGCCTTAGATTGTACCAGCCTTAGATTGTACCAGCCTCGGATTGTACCAGCCTTAGATTGTACCAGCCTTAGATTGTACTAGCCTTAGATTGTACCAGCCTTGGATTGTACCAGCCTTAGATTATACTAGCCTTAGATTGTACCAGCCTTGGGCTGTACCAGCTTTCGGATCTACAGCCTTTTATTTAGTTGTACCAGTCTTGGGTTGTACTAGCCTTAGGTTGTACCAGCCTTGGATTGTACCAGCCTTGGATTGTACTAGCTTTAGATTGTACCAGCCTTAGATTGTATTTATTTATTTATTTATTAACAGTTCTTTTAAAAGCGCCTACTCCCACTCAGTGGATCAAGGCGCTGTACAACTAAAAATATATATATGTAAAAGGAATAATATTATTCTAATTAATTAAAATACATGTTAAATAAATGTGTCTTTAACTGACGCTTAAAAACATTCAGTGACTGAGCTGCCCGCAGCTCCTCTGGTAATGTATTCCAGAGTTTGGGTGCCACAACTTTAAAAGACTGTTCCCCAACACACTTCCGAGCTATAGGCTGGCGTAAAATAAGTCTACCAGACTGGCGCAATCTGCTATCACGAGAATGGATATGCAGGAGTTCTTTGAGGTATAAAGGAGCCATATCATGAATGCATTTAAAAACTGTTATTAATGTTTTATATTTTATGCGGCATTCAACTGGTAGCCAGTGCAGGTCACGTAGCACTGGTGTTATGTGGTCACGTAGAAACGTCCGTGTCACCAAACGAGCAGCTTTGTTCTGCACACGCTGGAGCTGAGCAATCTGCGTGGGAGGGAGGGCCGCCAGTAGTGAGTTACAGTAGTCCAGGCGTGATGTTATTAAAGCCTGGACTGCGTTCCTGATAGCGTTAGTAGTCAGGTACCGACGAATGGACGACAGTCTGTAAAGGTGGTAATTACAAGCCGCACATACTGCTGTCACCTTAGATTGTACCAGCCTTAGATTGTACTAGCCTTAGATTGTACCAGCCTTAGATTGTACCAGCCTTAGATTGTACTAGCCTTAGATTGTACCAGCCTTAGATTGTACCAACCTTAGATTGTACTAGCCTTAGATTGTACCAACCTTAGATTGTACCAGCCTTTATTGTACCAGCCTTAGATTATACTAGCCTTAGATTGTACCAGCCTTAGATTGTACCAGCCTTATATTGTACCAGCCTTAGATTATACTAGCTTTAGATTGTACCAGCCTTAGATTGTACCAGCCTTAGATTGTACTAGCCTTAGATTGTACCAGCCTTAGATTGTACTAGCCTTAGATTGTACCAGCCTTAGATTGTACTAGCCTTAGATTGTACCAACCTTATATTGTACCAGCCTTAGATTGTACCAGCCTTAGATTGTACTAGCCTTAGATTGTACCAGCCTTGGATTGTACCAGCCTTAGATTATACTAGCCTTAGATTGTACTAGCCTTAGATTGTACCAGCCTCAGATTGTACCAGCCTTAGATTGTACCAGCCTTAGATTGTACCAGCCTTAGATTGTACTAGCCTTAGATTGTACCAGCCTTGGATTGTACCAGCCTTAGATTATACTAGCCTTAGATTGTACCAGCCTTAGATTGTACTAGCCTTAGATTGTACCAACCTTAGATTGTACTAGCCTTAGATTGTACCAACCTTAGATTGTACCAGCCTTAGATTGTACCAGCCTTAAATTGTACTAGCCTTAGATTGTACCAGCCTTGGATTGTACCAGCCTTAGATTATACTAGCCTTAGATTGTACCAGCCTTAGATTGTACTAGCCTTAGATTGTACCAACCTTAGATTGTAACAGCCTTGGGTTGTAGCAGCTTTCGGTTCTACAGCCTTATCTATGGTTGTACCAGCCTTAGATTGTACCAGCCTCGGGTTCTACTAGCTTTAGGTTGTACCAGTCTTAGATTGTACCAGCCAGGGGTTGTACCAGCTTTAGGTTGTACCAGCCTTAAATTGTACCAGCCTTGGGTTGTACCAGCTTTCGGTTCTACAGCCTTTTATTTAGTTGTACCAGCCTTGGGTTGTACCAGCTTTAGGTTGTACCAGCCTTAGATTGTACCAGCCAGAGGGTTGTACCAGCTTTCGGCTCTACGCCTTCCATTTGGTTGTAACAGCCTTGGTTACCAGCCTTAGATTGTACCAACCTTGGGCTGTACCAACTTTCGGTTATTCCAGCCGTTGGTTGTACCAGCCTTCGGTTGTAACAGCATTCAGTTGTAACAACCTTGGGTTGTAACAGCATTCGGATGTAACAAAATTCGGTTGTAACATCATTGGATTGTAACAGCATTTGGTTGTAACAGCATTCGGTTGTAACAGCATTCGGTTGTACCAGCATTCGGTTGTAACAGCCTTCGGCTGTAACAGCATTCGCTTGTAACAGCATTGGATTGTACCAACCTTGGGCTGTACCAGCTTTTGCTTATTCCAGCCGTTGGTTGTACCAGCTTTCGGTTGTAACAGTATTCGGTTGTAACATCATTTGGTTGTAACAGCATTCGGTTGTAACAGCATTGGATTGTAACAGCATTCGGTTGTAACAGCATTGGTTGTAACAGCCTTAATTGTAACAGCATTGGGTTGTAACATCATTCGGTTGTAACAGCATTCGGTTGTAACAGCCTTGGGTTGTACCAGCCTTCGGTTGTAGCAGCCTTGGGTTGTACCAGCCTTCGGTTGTAACAGCATTCGGTTCTCCAACTTTGGTTGCACGAGCCTTTGGTTGCATCAGCCTTGGGCTACACCAGCCTTGGGTTGTAACAGAATTCGGTTGTAACAACATTCGGTTCTACAGCCTTTTGGTTGCACGAGCCTTTGGTTGCATCAGCCTTGGGCTACACCAGCATTCGGTTGTAACAGCATTCGGTTGTAACAACATTCGGTTCTACAGCCTTTTGGTTGCACGAGCCTTTGGTTGCATCAGCCTTGGGTTACACCAGCATTCGGTTGTAACAGCATTCGGTTGTAACAGCATTCGGTTCTACAGCCTTTTGGTTGCACGAGCCTTTGGCTGCATCAGCCTTGGGTTACACCAGCATTCGGTTGTAACAGCATTCGGTTGTAACAGCATTCGGCTCTACAGCCTTTGATTGCACGAGCCTTTGATTGCTTCAGCCTTGGGTTACACCAGCCTTCGGTTGTAACAGCATTCGGTTGTAACAGCATTCGGTTGTAACAGCCTCCGGTTGTAACAGCATTCGGTTGTAACATCATTCGGTTGTAACAGCATTTGGTTGTAACAGCCTTCGGTTGTCACAGCATTCGGTTGTAACAGCATTCGATTGTAACAGCATTCGGTTGTAACAGCATTCGGTTGTAACAGCATTCGGTTGTAACAGCATTCGGTTGTAACAGCCTTCGGTTGTAACAGCATTCGGTTGTAACAGCATTCGATTGTAACAGCCTTCGGTTGTAACAGCATTCGGTTGTAACATCATTCGATTGTAACAGCATTCGGTTGTAACAGCATACGGTTGTAACAGCCTTCGGTTGTAACAGCATTCGGTTGTAACAGCATTCGATTGTAACAGCCTTCGGTTGGAACAGCATTCGGTTGTAACAGCATTCGATTGCAACAGCCTTCGGTTGTAACATCATTCGGCTGTAACAGCATTCGGTTGTAACAGCATTCGGTTGTAACAGCCTTGGGTTCCGTTTTACCGGCCTGGATAAATATATCTACGTGAATTTATAAAAATAACGTCTCCAAAATTAAATTTGTCCCAAACAACTTTTATTGATTTAAATTGTATTTTATGTGGTTTAAAACACAAAAAAATCTGGTTCGAAGTTTGAACCGTATATTACGATGCTAGCAAGACAATAATACTGAAACATAAAAAAAAGGAAGATAAAAATGAGTCAACGTTTATTCCTTCACATGCTTCAGGCTGAAGATGTAAGGCATACCCACATTTGTTACTTAAGACGACTGAAAAGTTATTTTTTAGCAAGATGCTAACCAATTTTACAGCAGGAAGTGATACGTTTCTGGTAAATGAACATAATACAACAGACACAACAAACACAGTTCATTGATCCAATGTTTATTTGATGCTGGAATAGTGCTATAAACGGTGGGCCAACATTAAATCGACACCGGGACAATGCCTTGCGCTTACAATCAGCACATCGCTACTTGGAAGGATATATACACAGCCAACATAAACGAGACGTTGAACCAATGCTGTTTTATTGCTGTGTCAGCGTCGAAGACGATGGGCCTACACTAAGACAACATTGGCTGGACGTGTCGTGCTTGCGGTGAACACATACTTGCGTCACGACACGAGTACTTATATCACGACAATGACGTCATTACAGACATCAGCAATCCACAAACATCCGGCTTATGGCAAAATACTTTCTTGGGGTCTCTAGAACTAAAAAAAAAACACCGGATAATTTAGATAAAGAAGAGCGTACAGCAATAAAAACCCTTAAACAGAATAAGGATATAATAATTAAACCGGCGGATAAGGGCGCGGCAATTGTAGTAATGGACAAAACGGATTGTCTAGGTGAAGCCGAAAGGCAGCTAGCAAACCAGGTCCACTACAAACGCTTAGAGGAACCAGTTTTCCCTAAGTCAATACAAAAAATAAACGATATTTTTGAAAGTTTGGTATTATGACCCATACGCTCAGGCCTCACAGCACTCTTTAAATGGGGAAATATAAATAACCCTATATATCAGTTTAACCATCCGTCTGTACTCTTTCAATATACAAAATAAAAAAAGGTATGTGAATCTGTTTGCTTTTCAGTTTTTTTTTCAGCCCAGAATACGCTCTTGTCCCACTCTCCCCTGAGCGACCTAGAAAAAAATTGACCACGGTTTTTTAGAAGAACCTTGCTACAGCCAGCGCAAGGACTTAGATCTATCTTTCATAATTTCGATGCTTTTGCCACAACAAAACATCACAGAATCGATTTACTTTGTTATCAAAATGACATCTCCGTGATATTCACCATTATTCTTAAACTTTATAATGATATGCCTGAATGAATGTGTGTGGTGAGACCTTAACCCTTTAACCGACAAATTATTCAATCTGAATTTTCACCCACTTGAAGTTGTGTCTCGCTGACGCGATCCACAACATCAAGTGAGTAAAAATTATTTAGTTTTGACAAAAAAGGAGGTCAACTGTTTTCAAATATTGCTGATTGATGCCACATTTTATCTTTAACATGTTTAAAAGTTGGTACTTAATGTGCTAATAAAAAATGAAAAGCCGAATATATGCGGCACCGTCGGTTAAAGGGACAGTGTTTTAGAAAATACACTCTATTCTGAAATCAAAAAAGAAAACCTTGTTAACTTCCGATGAGCAGAAGGCAAACAAACACAAAAGGAAATTCCCCTGTTTTTAATAGATCTTGCGAAATTACCTGTTTTTCTAAAGTACAACATAATTGTCTATTTCGTGAAGCATCTGCATGGAATTGTCTATTTGTTCAGAGACTCCTCTTGAAATTAGGCTACGAATGATTTCATTTCTTCAGAATAGTGATGTACGGACATTATACACACAAAAAAAAGGTCTAAATACCAAAGGACATCAATGCGGGGAAGTAGCTGAACCACATGCTTGGTACACCGTATATGGGCCATAATTGAACATTATCTACTTAGTTTCGTTAAAGCAGCCCCTTGGGATGACATCAATTTTGGCTTTACTTCCGCACTGAAGTAGTGTATCCCACGGATCATGTTTTTATTTTTTTCAGAATTTTCATATTTTTACAAATAATTTTATTCAACATTTCTATGAAACCAGAAGAAACCCAAACAAACTATTTGTATACCTGAAAGACGATTGAATGTTTTCACAGCATTGGGCCACATGCTGATGGCATTGGCCCAGCGTTGGGTAGACAATCAGTGCTGCAGGTGTGTCCTCCCGTGTCCTGACTATGAGACACCAATTATCCCCCAATTAGCGGCGACTGCTCTGATCTTACCGTCTGATACGTGGGAATATGTGATGGAAAGTGCTTAATATTGCTGACTTGTTTTGTTTACATGGCAATATACGACCTGGAAATACAACTATTTCGCCCTTTTTCGGTGTTTTAAAATTGTTTTTTGACTTTTTCGTATTTTTAGCCAAGATCAGTAGGCTATATAGCTTCATATAAATTAAATTTTCAAAATTGACAACATTGAAAATGTCTCATCCCAAGGGGTCCCTTTAAATTCGTCAGAAAATACGTCTTTATAATAAAACATCCCACAGGCGCGAAAATGTGTTTACTGGAACAATGGCATCAACGTCTCACCACACATGATACCCGTCCCATAGACTTACATGTAATATGACCCATATGCTCAGACCTCGCCGCACTCCTTAAATGAGGAAATGTAAATAACCCTATATTCTGTGAAACGCAGTGACGTCCAAGGAAACCGTTTTGAATGGCAACTCGGTGAAAACAAAGTTATATAAGACCCTCTCCCCCATACTTTATTGTATTAGCTAGCTCGGTGACAACAATGTAGGTCAAGGCTATTGACTTTCACAAAATATCATTTTAAACATCCGTCTGTTCGCTTTCAATATAAAAAATAAAATAGGTATGTGAATCTGCTTGCTTTTCTGTTATTTTAGGCCAGAATAAAATCTTGTCACACTCTACTCTGAGCGACCTAGAAAAAAATGACCTCGTTTTTTAGAAGAGCCTTGTTACAGCCAGCGCAAGGACTTCCTGCTAGATCTATCATTCATAATTTCGATGCTTTTGCCACAACAAAACATCACAGAATCGATTTAAATTGGTATCAAAATGATATATCCGTAATATTCACCACCGGAGAGCTGCTGCAGTGAGCCACAATTTTTAAAAATGGACTATATATCTCTCTCATTCTTAAACTTTTCACTTTTCAGCACCGCTTGCAAAACAACATAAATCATAGCTAAATGATACTAATGACGTTATTAACAAAATTGCGGGAATTAAAGCTAAGGAAGAAACATTTATCACCACAATAGATGTTGACAGTCTTTACACAAACATAGATAATGCGTAGAGGCTGTCAAACAAATATTTAATAATAACCGAGACCTCAATATGCCGGATTAAGACATTTTTGGACTAATAAATATTAATTTGGAAAACAAAGATTTTGAGTTTAACAGCCAATGGTACCTACAAACGTGGGGGACTTCGATGAGTAAGAAATTTTCACCAAATTAGGCTAATTTGTTTTTGCTAGAGTGGGGAGGGGGGATAATTAGAAAAAATACGTCCTAAAACCCTCAGTATACTGGAGGTTGAGCTCGGGATCAATGCATTTTTTATACACAGTAGTCTACAAAGGAAACAGATTTAAGGAAACAGGGACAATACCACAGTTTATTTTAAACCAACAGATACTTTGGAACTGGTACGCAACAAATCACATCACCCAAACCATACTTTCAAGGGGAATTTTTAGCGAAAAAAACACGCTTACATTTGAAAAAAAGGTTCTTAACCCTTTAACCGCCAAATTATTCAATTGGAATTTTCACCCACTTGAAGTAACTTCAATTGAGTGAAAATTATTCAGATTTGACAAAATGGAGGTCGGTAAATTTCAAATCTTGCTAAATAATATCACTTTTTATCTTTAACATGTTTAAAGCTGATGTGTAATGTGCTAATAAAAAAATGTAAAAAACGAATATGGACGGCACCGGCGGTTGAAGGGTTCAAAGAAAATGCATATTTTTATTATAACTATACAGTTTAAATGCGCTTTTGTCGTTACTAATGATATGGTTGTCGTTTCGTTTCGTCTCGTTGATATTGATACAGACAGTTTACTCCTGTCTGCCCCTCTCACCTGAGGCTGTGACGTAGAGCGTCCTAATAAGGTATCTTCTCACAGGTAATGTTACCTATATGTATCCAAGGTTAACCCTTTAACCGCCGGTGTCGCATATATTCGGGTTTTCATTTATTATTAACACTTTAAATACCACATTTTGGCTATTTTAAAGATAGAATGTGACTTTAACCAGCAAGATTTGAAAATAGTTGACTTCTATTTTGTCGAATCTGAATAATTTTCACTCACTTGAAGTTGTGGATCGCGTCAGCGAGACACAACTTCAAGTGGGTGAAAATTCAAATTGAATAATTTGGCGGTTAAAGCTATAGTCCACCATATGTATGATTCTGATTTTAGCTGTAGGCTACTCCAGTATTTCTGTAATCACCCTGGTGCGTTTTTGGGTACAGATGTGTCCCGCTGTTCGCACAGAGTGGACTATTGCTTCAACACAGCATACACAAGGCCAATAGTGTCGCCCCGATTTGAGCCAACGTCACCCAACATCAGGCCAACAATAGTCTGGTGTGTCGCAAAATAAATTATTGGCACGTTATCTACACTGATATGTAAAATGCATTAACTTCTTACTTGTAAGGTAAGGATTTACTGCATGTTTGAGGGCAGTGTAATCTCATTCATTTTTAAATTTTAAAACACGGTGTACTTAAAATTTGTCGAGTATTATACAATTGTATTTGGCGTGAAGGCGGAAGCACAGGAACATTGTCGATGTATATTTTATCCTTTTTTTTAACGAGAAAGAATATAGAAAGTTTACGTTAAAATTAAAGCTTCCGAAAAATATACTTTGAAGCCATGTTAACTTAATGTTGAGCAGGCTTAAATCAACAGTGACTCAGCATCTGGTATTTTGGTTGTTGAAGACCACACGCTGACATTGTTTATCCCCACAGACTAAAACCGAATGATCACATTACAACATGACACTATGACAAAGGTCAGGAGTCTGGCCATGTGGCGATCACTACCACAACACACCATGTGTTACTACCACACCACACAATGAGTCACTACCACAACACAACACATGTCACTACCACAACACACCATTACAGACGAATCAATCAAATTGACATAAACAACTTTAAAACAGATATTGTTAAATCACAGCTCATTACAAATCCAAAACTGTCTGCTGACAGTCTTTATAAACAATTCCACGATACATTGTCATCCATTTTGAATACTCATGCTCCTCTCAGAACAAAATCAGTTTCTCCTAAATCGCCGAATCCTTGGATTACACCAGCAAATTTAAGCAGCCAAACGGACACGACGATATCTTGAGCGCGTCAGGCGGAAATCTCGTTTTATTGCAAATTACATTCATGAAAATGAGACTGACGCTGGAAAACTTTGGAGGGCGGTCAACTCGATATTACACTGAGTTCCTAATACATCAATGCCTTCCACAGGTGGTATCACCACACTTTGCCACAGTTTTTCCACCTTTTTTGTAAACAAGATAGAAAAAATAAGAATGAAATTTTGCGATCCAAAGCACAATGTACCTCATATTCCACCACCAGAAATTAATTTTTCAATGACATCATTCGAACCAGCCACTGCAGATGAAGTTAAGAAATTAATCCTTTCTTCCCAGGACAAGTCCTGTGATCTTGACCCATTGCCTACCAAATTATTGAAATCTTGTCTAGATTTATTGCTAACTCCCATCACGAACATTGTCAATCTGTCTTTGGAATCCGGCTCCTTCCCAGACGTTTTGAAAGTATCACACATCACACGCTTATTAAAGAAACCATAACTGTCTAAGGATGACATGACAAACTATAGACCAGTTTCGAACCTAAATTTCATTTCTAAAATAATTGAAAAAATAATTTTAAATCGTATCCGGTCCCATCTAGACAAAAACAACATATCAAACCCCAATCAATCAGCATATAAACCTCTTTATTCTACAGAAACAGCCTTGCTAAAAATTCACAATGACATCTGTATGAACATGGACACTGGCAAGACCACAGCATTGCTCTTGCTGGATCTTTCCGCAGCCTTTGACACCTTGGACCATAGCAGCATCATTGAGCTCTTGTCCGACTGGTATGGTATTTCTGGAACAGCTCTAAATTGGGTCCGTTCCTACCTATCAAATCGGGTGCAAAGGCTTAAACTTCTGGATACACTTGGGGATCAGTTCAAGACGGATTATGGTGTCCCCCAGGGCTCTGTCCTGGGACCACTCCTATTCACTCTATATACAACGCCCCTGAGTAGTGTGATCAGTAGGCATAACATCTGCCACCATCTGTACGCTGATGACACACATATTTATCTTTCGCTTTCCAAAACAGATCCTGAGATGTCACTGTCGCTGGCCCAGCAGTGCTTGCAAGACGTCTCCGACTGGATGATAGCTAGCAAACTCAAATTGAATCCTGACAAGACAAAATTTATACTAACCGGCACTAAAGCACAACGAGACAAATTTAAGAAATATTTCCCTACAAAATTACTTGATCAGGATGTAACACCAACTAATTCGGCACGAAATTTAGGGGTAGAATTTGAAAAGGATTTCAATTTTAAGAAACATTTATCAAAAGTCTGTCGATCATCACAGGAAAAAAAATCATCTGGTTGTTTTCTCAAAAATATTAACTGGCACGTTCTTTCTTAAAAAAAATGTTCATCTGATGAACAACTAATACTAAAAGCCAATGAATTACAAAATCAGTCACTGTCAGTTAGCCATCTTTAAAACGCAAATGGAAGGACACCACAAAACGGAACTGAAAAAAAACGTCAAAAACAAATTTAGAAAAAAAAAATCTTTTTTTTTCTTTAGAATTCATCCGGTCGGGCAGCCGGTATTTCCGGCACTGTGGTGAACCCTGCGCGACAAGCGACGCAAATCACGTATATGATAGTCTATCATATACGTGATTTGTTTCGCTTGCGCAGATGTTTAACAGCGGCATTGACTAAGACAATTGCAACTTCACTTGTTTCGAGCAAGCTAGACTATTGTAATTCTATCCTCTATAACATCCCAAATCGCGAAATAAACAAGGTGCAGAGTGTTCAGGACTGCTTGGCCAGGGTTGTGACCCGTTCTCCACGATTCTGCAGTGTTACACCTTTGTTAAAATCCCTACACTGGTGGGTCCTTGTTCAATTCAGAATAAAAATATGCACCCTCACATATAAAGTAATACATTCATGTCAGCCAGTATATCTACATAATCTGCTCAAGCCTTTAAACAGAACCCGTAATCTCCGCTCCTCAGATGATGATCAACTGGTTGTTCCCAGAGTGAGTTCAAAGATGGGTGAAAGGGCTTTTTCGGTTGCGGCCCCCCAGCTCTGGAATTGTATCCCTCTTGAGATTAAAAAATCTAAATCTGCACAGTCATTTCGGAAAAAATTGAAGACCTAATATTTCGGCCAAGCCTTTCCATCCTAAATCCTCTGTCTCCCGGCATGCTGGATCTACGAATTGGAATGTCAAATGGACAATGATAATCGAGCATGATTCGGATTTGCAGAGCCTCTGAGCTCGGGACACCGAGGATTTAGGCGCATTAGAAGTTTTTCATTTCATTTCATTTCATGTGTCACCACCAAAACACAACATGTGTTACTATCTCACCACGACATGTGTCACTACCACAAGACACCATGTGTCACTACCACAACATGTGTTACTACCACAACACACTATGTGTCACTACGACACCATGTGTCACTACCACAACACACCATGTGTCACTACGACACAACACCATGTGTCACTATCACAACACAACATGTGTTACTACCACAAGACAGCATGTGTCACAACCACAACACACCATGTGTTACTATTACAACGCAATATGTGTAACTACCATAACACACCATGTGTCACTACCACAACACCATGTGTCACCACCACAACAACATGTGTCACTACCACAAGAACATGTGTCACTACCACAGCATGTGTTACTACCACAACACAACATGTGTCACTACCACAGCATGTGTTACTAACACACTATGTGTCACCACCACAACATCATGTGTCACTACCACAACACACCATGTGTCACTACCACAACACACCATGTGTCACTACCACAACAAACCATGTGTCACTACCACAAGAACATGTGTCACTACCACAGCATGTGTTACTACCACAACACAACATGTGTCACTACCACAGCTTGTGTTACTAACACACTATGTGTCACTACCACAACACACCATGTGTCACTACCACAACACACCATGTGTCACCACCACAACAACATGTGTCACAACCACAACACATCATGTGTCACTACCACAACACACCATGTGTCACCACCACAGCAACATGTGTTACTACCACGACACACCATGTGTCACTACCACAACACACCATGTGTTACTATCACAACACAACATGTGTCACTACCACAGCATGTGTTACTACCACAACACAACATGTGTCACTACCACAACACACCATGTGTCACCACCACAGCAACATGTGTCACTACCACAACAACATGTGTTACTACCACAACACACCATGTGTCACTACGACACAACACCATGTGTCACTATCACAACACAACATGTGTTACTACCACAACACAACATGTGTTACTACCACAACACAACATGTGTTACTACCACAACACAACATGTGTCACTACCACAGCATGTGTTACTACTATAACACAACATGTGTCACTACCACAACACACCATGTGTCACCACCACAACAACATGTGTCACTACCACAACAACATGTGTTACTACCACAACACACCATGTGTCACTACGACACAACACCATGTGTCACTATCACAACACAACATGTGTTACTACCACAACACACCATGTGTCACTACCACAACACACCATGTGTCACCACCACAGCAACATGTGTTACTACCACAACACACCATGTGTCACTACCACAACACACCATGTGTCACCACCACAACAACATGTGTCACTACCACAGCATGTGTTACTACCACACCACAACATGTGTCACTACCACAACACACCATTTGTCACTACCACAACACACCATGTGTCACCACCACAACAACATGTGTCACTACCACAACACACCATGTGTCACTACCACAACACACCATGTGTCACCACCACAGCAACATGTGTTACTACCACAACACATCATGTGTCACTACCACAACACACCATGTGCTACTATCACAACACAACATGTGTCACTACCACAGCATGTGTTACTACCACAACACAACATGTGTCACTACCACAACACACCATGTGTCACCACCACAGCAACATGTATCACTACCACAACAACATGTGTTACTACCACAACACACCATGTGTCACTATCACAACACAACAAGTGTTACTACCACAACACAACATGTGTTACTACCACAACACAACATGTGCTACTACCACAACACAACATGTGTCACTACCACAGCATGTGTTACTACCACAACACAACATGTGTCACTACCAAACTATGTGTCACTACCACAACACAACATGTGTCACTACCACAACACAACATGTGTCACTATCACAGCATGTGTTACTACCACAAAACAACATGTGTCACTACCACAACACAACATGTGTCACTACTACAACATGTGTCACTACCACAAGACAATATGTGTCACTAGTACAACACACCATGTGTCACTACCACAACACACCATGTGTCACCACCACAACAAAATAGTCACTACCACAGCATGTGTTACTACCACACCACAACATGTGTCACTACCACAACACACCATGTGTCACTACCACAACACACTATGTGTCACTACCACAACACAACATGTTTCACTACCACAACACAAGATGTGTCACTACCACAACATGTGTCACTACCACAAGACAACATGTGTCACTACCACAACACACCATGTGTTAATATTACAGCGCAATATGTGTCACTACCATAACACACCATGTGTCACTACCACAACACCATGTGTCACTACCACAACAACATGTGTCTCTACCACAACACACCATGTGTCACTACCACAACACACCATGTGTCACTACCACAACACACCATGTGTCACTACCACAACACACCATGTGTTACTACCACAACACACCATGTGTCACCACCACAGCAACATGTGTTACTACCACAACACACCATGTGTCACTACCACAACAACATGTGTCTCTACCACAACACACCATGTGTCACTACCACAACACACCATGTGTCTCTACCACAACACACCATGTGTCACCACCACAACACACCATGTGTTACTACCACAACACACCATGTGTCACTACCACAACACACCATGTGTCACCACCACAACACACCATGTGTCACTACCACAACAACATGTGTCACTACCACAACACACCATGTGTCACTACCACAACACACCATGTGTTACTATCACAACACAACATGTGTTACTATAACACCACAACATATGTCACTACCACAACACAACATGTGTAACCGGAATCACATAAGGCGTGCTGAATAAAATTAGACAATTTCTCTATTAAAAAAGTGCATTATATTTTACACGTATTTTTTCCAGTCATGCTGCGACAACACATAAATTTGCATTAATAAGTAGTTTGAAATTGGATCATTTGACATGTAATGTTATTCAGTGGCGAAGTTATCGGGTTTTTGAATATATGTCATTTGCTACATGTTGGAGACACTAACTCTCAAACAATATTATATTTTTCATTCAGACTTTCATAGTAGTCGCCGCATCAGGAAAAATAGTGATTGTATAATTGAATTGGGACAACATTAAACCAGTATTGGTTCATTCCCAGCAAGCACGATACACTGACCCAATGTTGGTTCAATGTTGGGCCAGCGTCGCAGGGTTAGTGGGGTATAGTTTTCACGGCGGTGCCTCTCTTTCATCTGATCACATTACAACATGACACTATGACAAAGGTCAGGAGTCTGGCCATGTGGCGATCACTACCACAACACACCATGTGTTACTACCACACCACACAATGTGTCACTACCACAACACACCATGTGTCACTACCACAACACACCATTACAGACGAATCAATCAAATTGACATAAATAACTTGAAAACAGATATTGTTAAATCACAACTCATTACATATCCAAAACTGTCTGCTGAGAGTCTTTATAAGCAATTCCACAATACATTGTCATCCATTTTGAATACTCATGCTCCTCTCTATAGAAAAAGACCTGTGTTGGAGACACACGCCTTACATGTGTTTGGCCAGAGTAAATATTGGTCCTAATCGCTCACTGATAGTGCCCATAACGTCATAATACGCTTAGGAAAAGACACATTCATGCTAAGTTTGAACCCCTGAATGACTGAGGTTCACCATAGTGTTATTTGTATGGTTTATATTCCCACTTGTGTCATCAGCTATTTATGAATAAAGTTTAACACTTTAGCCGCCAAATTATTCAATGAGAATTTTCCCTCACTTGAAGTTGTGTCTCGCTGACGCGATCCACAACTTCAAGTGAGGGAAAATTATTCAGATTTTACAAAATGGTAGTCAACAAATTTCAGATTTTGCTGAATATTGTCACTTTTTATCTTTAATATGTTTAAAAGCTGATATGTAATGTGCTAATAAAAAATGTAAAAAACGAATACGGACGGCACCGGCGGTTAAAGAGTTAAAAAGAAAAAATGTCTTAAAATCTGTGAAGCTGATATAGGAGCCAGACTAGAAAGCCAGACAGCCAGACACATCAAGTGATTGAACTTACTAGCCCAGGGCTGCAGGGGTTAACCCTTGTACTGCTAGGCCCGTATATATATGGTCTATAGGGTTAACCCTTGTACTGCTAGGCCCGTATATATATATATATGGTCTACAGGGTTAACCCTTGTACTGCTAGGACCGTATATATATATATGGTCAATGAGGTTAACCCTTGTACTGCTAGGACCGTATATGTATGGTCTATAGGGTTAACCCTTGTACTGCTAGGACCGTATATGTATGGTCTATAGGTTTAACCCTTGTACTGCCAGGACCGTATATGTATGGTCTATAGGGTAATCCTTGTACTGTTAGGACCGTATATGTATGGTCTATAGGGCTAACCCTTGTACTGTTAGGCCCGTATATATATATAGTCTATAGGGCTAACCCTTGCACAGCTAGGACCGTATATGTATGGTCTATAGGGTTAACCCTTATACTGCTAAGACCATATATATATGGTCTATAGGATTACCCCTTCCACAGCTAGAAGAAAATTTCACAAAATTGAAAAAGAACTAGTTTGTGGCAGATGCCTAGTTAATCAAATAATATATTTCTATTTTTCACAAATGGAACGATTTTTTTGTAATTTTAAGTTGGAAATTGCGCATAGCAATTCCAGCTTTAAATGATGAAAAGCAGAAAAGACAATAAAGCAGACCAAGGACTGATGCGACGTTATGTGAAAATTAAAATGGCTAAATTAATGTTCATTTTTAAGTCACCGAACCAGGTAAAAACTTGCAGTTAGATCGCTTTCCTCCCTTAGGACATATTCTGGCGGTATGACTTATTGTAAAGGTAAGATGGAGGTGTAGACGACACGCAAACTGGTCGTCAACCCTTTCACCGCCAAATTATTCAATTTGAATTTTCACTCACTTGAAGTTGTGTCTCGCTGACGCGATCCACAACTTTAAGTGAGTGAAAATTATTCAGATTTGACAAAATGGAGGTCGACTGTTTTAAAATCTTGCTGGTTACTTTTATATTTAACATATTTAATATGTGGTACTTAATGTGCTAATAAAAAATGACAACCCGAAGATATGCGGCACCGGCGGTTAAAGGAATATATGCTTCAGTAAACAGTGGTAGCATAAGGTAACCAGTGCCTAATAGACACCCCTAAGCTCACTGACTTACTAATGTTTACCGTTTTACCTATATCACTTCCATCTTAGTTAGTTTCACCTACTCGAAGTTGTGGATCACGGTAGATCCATTTCCTTTTAAAAATCGTTCTTTGTTAGAAAATATCTCACCCTTCACAATGTTTGGATGAATGATTTGATTCAATAACTGTTGATGACTTTGAAATAACAACGACTAAAACTGGTTGGTGAGATAGTCCCTTTACTTAATTTTGTCTTTATTTAAACCACAACAAATGAATGAAAACAGATCAGAACGAATACCTGTCTAGAATGATAGACACAAAAATACAACTTTGCTAATTACAGTATACATTTCTAATTAGCATTTTACTTTATAAGACAAGATGCGTAGGTTAAACGATATGAAAAATAGTTGTTCTGATTTTTTTGTCTAAAGTTATCTTTTTATAGTCTTTAGTCTGCATCTGTGCATATTAGCTGAAGAAGATATATATATATATATACTATGTAGATATACGTATTTCACCAGCAGCTTGAATATTCTAGTATAATTAGTCTATATCACTGAGCAGAATACTGAAGGGCGAAGCCAAAAGGCAGTAACTGCTTACTTCGCAAGTAAGCAGTTACTGCCTTTTGGCTTTCCAGAGGAGAATGTATATAATATGACAGCAATTGCTGAATGTCACCACAGGGTTCATCATAATGAGCCATGGAACCTGTTAACATGTTTACCGTTTCCTAAATGGTGTGTGTCAAATACTGTAAAATCATCTACATTTTCGTCAGCTTGAATTATTCGAATTTCGAATGGACGTTAAAACATAATATCCATTATATTGTCGATTTCTGATTAATAATCATTATGAAGCTTTCGACTTATTTTTTTTCTAAATACTAAACAAAAAACGTGGTATTCAACCCATAGGTAGTGAGAAATACCCTACTTGTCAATTTTTGTGAATACATTTTTTTAAAACACACGGCGACGCATATGTGTGACTAGCAGGTGGATGGTCAATAGGTGAGAAAATACATCGCTCTAACCATGGACTTATATTGTGGTGTGTGGTCTATAGTCGAATTCTCTTACATTGCATGTCAAATTATCTAACTTCTGAAATATCTACTAGAACTACAGGTACGATAAATTGGCAGGGAAGTCGTCGCATGACCAGAAAATATAGCGTGTGGAATTTCATGAAAATTGATTTAGAATTGACTGAGAAATCAGCCAAATTCATTCAACCTGTTTAATGTGTATCTGGATGTAGATAAGGCCTACACATTTTCGCGAGCATGGTAAACCTGACGGGGTTAACGGTCGCGTCATTTGTTTTTTGCGGCCAGACAGTAACTCTATAAATAATGACGTAATACGAGAGAACAGTATAAAAACAGGATAACGACACTCTACGGAAAATAGCGGGGTTATGAGGTGCATCCGGTGTCCACTAGTAAACATATGACGCTGGTCCAAAGTTGACTGCAAGCTGAGGTGATGTATCAAACGTTAAAAATTTGGATATGGTATTAATTCATGGTATTCGGTAGCCGGCATAACCGGGTTGACCAACTCACTCACAGACCCGGCCACTTTGACCGCCATTTTATTTACACAGCAAGCTGTGTTAACACGCCACCCTCGCTGCCTACCGAAAAATTCGAATTCCATGAAATTGAGACAAATATCTCGCGTGCCATCAAAACTAAGCCATTTCCAGCTTGCAAAATCTAGTGATATTGGGCTTAACCCTTTAACCACCGGTGCCGCATATATTCGAGTTTTCATTTTTTATTAGCACATTAAGTACCACATTTAAAATATGTTAAAAATAAAATGTGACATCAACCAGCAAGATTTAAAAAGAGTTGACCTCTTTTTTGTCAAATCTGAATAATTTTCACTCACTTGAAGTTGTGGATCGCGTCAGCGAGACACAACTTCAAGTGGGTGAAAATTCAAATTGAATAATTTGCGGTTACAGTGTTAAGCCATTTAAAATCGGAGCCTTGTGATGTCATCAGATATAAGTATTCGGCTTCACTACAACGAAAAAATCTAGACACTTCAGTTCGATCTTTATATAATTTTTTTATCACTTATATGTTATGCAGTTTAGTAAATGCACATAAATGACTAAAAAATAGAAATATAGTTGATGAAATGAGGATTTCATAAAATAATCATGCATGAATGTATTGCAAAAAAATATGTTATGTTATATCAGCAATGTTCATATTTGTTCAGCAATACATATTCTACATGCTCTATGCACATGATGCATGTAGATAAATCTAGGCGTATGTGCATTAACTAGTTGGGCATTAACTAGTTGTCTGGCCAACACAAGCCGTTGACCAAATGTCGGGTCAACGTCTCGTGTTCACAGGAAATTTAGGTACATTTTTCAATGGGTCGAGAAAATATGTCTCGACATCTGAACAGTAATTTGTAAAGTGTGCTATAGAGAAATAAACATTTATTAGGGAATACGTTTTATTATTTATGAGGGTTATTGTTAATTTGTAAAAAAAAACAAATGTGGTCCGATATACCACCCCCTTCATAAATACGACTCTGGTCTGACACAAGTTTAAGTTGTTCATGAATGTTTAATAATAAAGTTGGTAGAATAGGATACCATTAATAATACAAATAAATAAAAGATGTAAGTATAATTATGTTCCCGATGTCTCGTATGAAAAAGTGGGGTTCGTCTTCTGTTTGATTAGATTGACACATGCAGGCAGCAGATACGTTGATCTGCTGTACAGACCTCGTCTCTAACCCCAAACTTTCATCATGGCTCTGTCAGAAAGAATTGATGATTTATGTCAGGTCCAGTCACAACACGACACAACAAAGGACAACTCCGCAGAATTTGGCTCGTTTTCGGTCAATGTTTACTTTGGTCTCGTGATTTGGCCGTATTTTACAGGGAATACAATGCAAATGATTACGATCAAAATCCGATTTTTCCTCTCATTTTCCACCATAATATATCATATCAACACCGCTAATTTACACAGCAAAAGGTAATTATATCATGCACACGACTTAATATAAAACATCTGATTTGTAAATTGATAATACCACGCTTTTTATTGTATTTTATGGATTACCATGATCTCATTCTGCTTGCAACAACACACAATGGTAAAACATGGTTTCTGTTGATGTTTAAATCCTTGATTTAAAAGATAAACTTTCACCCGATTGTGCGAAATGAGACTGATAGTCTTGTATAATTATGTTATATGTTTACTTTACAATATTAATTACAATACACACAACCGAATGGCAGGCGACCGGAACAGCGTTCACTACGCCTCCCCGTTTTACATCTGTACCGCCATGCAGAAACACAATCATTAAATCAACGAAAAATGTCACCATTTATACATATACATTATATGTATACATTATACAAGTACCGGTACCCAATGTGTTACACGCACTGATGTATATTGACTGCAAAGCCAAAACCCAGTATCTGCTTACATGTAATGAGGCTAATACTGCCTTCTAACTTATTCTATTCTTTTTTAGGTTATAAAGAGTATTATATGCATTACTGTTTTTAAAAATCAGGACAGTGTTTAAATTATCAACATGATCAACAATAACGACTGCTCTGTCGCTCGTTATCATGGCTATTTACACGATTTACACCTAGTTATTACAATGTTTTTGTAGTTTTTATAGAATATGTTCAAGGCTGGTTATTAGCTATAAATCGACAAGAATGATACCGACAATATTTAGAAATTGTTAGTTATTTTAGCATTCTCGAGTCTGCGTTCATACCTGATGAATACGTGTACTTCTGGATACATCCCATTATTGTCTATTATTGTAACTAATAAAACAAGTATTATATTATACCATGGTCATTGATCTGTGTGGAGAACCTCGTGTAAATATGAAAGTGTTTTTACTAGCTAATTTACACAGAAAAATCAGCTTTTGAATTTAATATGTATAACTATAGTTATATTTCTATTTACATGTAGAATGAAATAATGCATTTTTTGTCCGAAAATGGTATTCTTTTAAACCACGTTAATGAGCTACAAAGGGGTATTTCCGCCTCCTTGGAATGCCTAGTTTCGCCTCTGGGTATATTTTCCGCACCTTTTACTAGCGTATGGGTGTGGTTGTTATGTCATGACATACGTTCCGGACGTGGGCGTTCAGACACTCGATGAAGACTTACAAACCATTTAAGTACAGAACACGAAAATAGGAGTTGTTAAGCAAGTATCTCGCCAGATAATTACTCATTTAAAGCAATTCAATAATACGCCACGACGTTTGCCTACATATCAAGATATACATTCCAGAAATAAATGCGTTGTATGGATAACAGAGAAAGATAAAGCATTAATGTTGAAACTTTCTTTAATAAGTGTAAGCACGGCAGAAGCATGGCGTATGTTGGCTAATATTCATTAAAGAAAAAAATACAATCTGTCACAATATGTAGATTCTGAGCTTTAATTTGAGATAATATACTGTATATATTAACCAAACAAATCAGGACAATTTGTATTCACAACATCAACCATATAGACAATCAACAGTAAGACAATGTCACAACGAAGCCGTCATTAACGTGATCGCCTAGTCACCAGGGACACATTTTGTCCACAGCAAAACACAGTCCACAGTTATTGAGTGTTTGTGGGGAACTTCACGTAAAGAGGTGATCTATAAATAATGCAGTACTCAGCGATGATTCTGAAATGACACGCATACTCAGAAACACACGTAAGGAAACACTTGACTTCAATAGTTTTGTTGACTCGATAATAATGATAAAATACGATGATGTCATACTGCTGTGCAAAGCCAAAAGGCATTATCTGCCTCGTTGAAAAGTAAGCAGATAGGCCTACTGCATTTTGTTATTCAGTCCCAGCAGGACAAGGGTTAACGTGGACATGTAGCCATAAATAACTACTAAACGTTAATAAAGACTCTTGGTAAGCTTTCTCTGATAAGCTTTCTCTGAAACACAAAAACGTACTATAGACTTTGATCAATTTTTTTCACTTATTATTCTTTCATGCAGTGCGAAAATGTGATCATTATGGAGCACCTCGACACGGGTGAAATGCGAACAACGTGTGAGATGATGGCATTTCAGAACTACCATCCCAGCAAACACGGAGCATTGACTCGATGCTGTTTCAATATCGGCCCACCGTCTTCGACACTGGCCCAACATTGAAACAGCATTGAGTGAATGCCCCGTGTTTGCTGGGATAGCAGCTGAAGACGTTGAACCAATGACGGTTAATGTTAGTCTGGCGTAGTATTCTGACGGCGGGCCGACATCAAAACAGTATTGGTCTTGTGTTTGCAGTGGATAAATTTAAATTGCAATTCGAGTTTTAAATGAAAAATAATAGATCTTTAAAATCGGCCCTTAACCCTTTAACCGCCGGTGCCGCATATATTCGAGTTTTCATTTTTTATTAGCACATTAAAGTATCACCTTTTAAACATGTTAAAGATGAATTGCGACATCAATCAGCAATATTTGAAAACAGTTAACCTCCTTTTTGTCAAATTAATTATCACTCACTTGAAGTTGTGGATCGCGTCAGCGAGACACAACTTCAAGTGAGTGAAAATTCAGATTGAATAATTTTGCGATTAAAGGGTTAATGTTAGTCTGGCGTAGTATTCTGACGGCGGGCCGACATCAAACCAGAGTTGGTCTTGTGTTTGCAGAGAAGTCATTTAAATTGCAATTCGAGTTTTAAATGAAAGAAAAATAATAGATCTATAAAATCGGCCCTTAACCCTTTAACCGCCGGTGCCGCATATATTCGGGTTTTCATTTTTTATTAGCACATTAAAGTATCACCTTTTAAACATGTTAAAGATAAAATGCGACATCAATCAGCAATATTTGAAAACAGTTGACCTCCTTTTTGTCAAATTAATTATCACTCACTTGAAGTTGTGGATCGCGTCAGCGAGACACAACTTCAAGTGGGTGAAAATTCAGATTGAATAATTTTTGCGATTAAAGGGTTAATGTTAGACTGGCGCAGTATTCTGACGGCGGGCCGACAACACACCAGTATTGGTCTTGTGTTTGCAGGGGATTCATTTAAATTGCAATTCGAGTTTTAAATGAAAGAAAAATAATAATAATCTATAAAGTCGGCCCTTAACCCTTTGACCGACAAATTATTCAATTTGAATTTTTACCCACTTGAAGTTGTGTCTCCCTGACGCGATCCACAACTTCTAGTGAATACAAAATATTCAGATTTAACAAAATGGAGGCCAACTCTTTTCAAGTCTTGCTGATTAAAAGTCACATTATATTTTTAACATGTTTAAAATGTGGTACTTAATGTGCTAGTAAAAAAAATAAATATAATCGGGACCGGTGCTTGAAGGGTTAATGGGTTAAACATGCCATGGAAGCACATTGTGAACTATAATGTCACAAGAGTACTCGACGCAGACCACGCAAATCAAACAACACGGATAAAAAGAGGGGGTCTAAGGCAAACAGCAGGGCGGGTCCCCCGGAAATGATATCTTAAACGACACAACCGGTGCTTTATTGTGGACAGTGTGTGCGGATTTGTCTTTCCAGGAGCAACACATGTTTTGTGTATCTTGGTGCTTCAGGGGTTATAGTAAACCAGTTAGATCTAATCTGGCATGGGATATATCTGAAGATATCATATTATTATCAGTAGCGCATGGTTTCCTATGATTTCGTAGTCAATTCTCAACGGATTTTAATAAAATTTACCAAACACCCTTTTTCAGTCCTCCGCAACGAGCCTGACAATTTCACAGGAAAATAGTGTATAGCTTAGACGCTAGAGTCTGTGACATGCAGTAAATGACAGCCCTCTGTAAACACTCTACATTCGTCTCATAATTATATCTACTATACATGTCAAGATGTTCTAACTTCTGAAAGACACACAGAAAATTGACTGAGAAATGAAATGAATAAATGTAGCGCTATCAAACGGGAACAATACTGCTTTCTGACATACGTTGTGGTAAAAACGATAGTAAAGTTGTGTGATTGATTGATTTCATTATTGTATTGTATTCTATTCAAAAAGGTGCAATATTGCAATAGACTGAGATCAAAGTCAGGACAACGATCTATTTTCTTATCTGACCTTCACCATGTTAACCCTTCAATTCCCGCATTATTCTTTCACATTTTATTCATTTAAATCTGACATTGCTGGAACAATTGTCATGTTTGAACTAATGAAAAAACAGCCTAACACTAAATCATATATTATTATTTTTAATTCGGGGTTTATGTGAGTACTGTAAATATATTTATTTAACCATTTTTTAGCAGTTTGTAAACACATCAAGTGGTAATAAAGCAGTTTCTAAATGCGCCACCATCAGTTCGATGGTTGTATTAAAAGCGATCTATTCGGTGTTACTAGACAATACCAATTTTGTAATATATCCAGATATACTTTAGACAATCGATTTTAGATTGACAGGTGTGAATTGGTAAATTTACATTTTCAGCATGGCGATCCACAACTGTAATACGTCACTGCGAAACATGTGACTTTTGGAAAGTGAGCCCAGTAACACGGATTGTATTCACTTTTAACCGTTTAACCGTCTGAATACGGCATAATATAATTTCTGTAAACGTCAGACTCTGACGGCCATTTCTAATGGCCGTACACCCATAACATAGGTAATGAAATGAAACAGAAAGAGCTAACTAAGTCTAAAGACATTAATGATGATTTCCTATTGAAAAACTCGTTGTCTCCTTGGTTTATAGGAAAATATTTCGTTGTAAGGGTAAAGCACTTTTTACATAAGGTTACTTGCTTTAATTTCTCTGTTTTAGATCAGAAAAAATTCAAAATCTAATGAGAGAGGGCGAAAAAAAAATTAAGAAAAAAAAACATTGAACCTAATTTTGGAAAAGTTAATGAGGGTGACGAAATAAAAAAAACATTGGACATAGTTCTGGAAAAGTTAATGAGGGCGACGAAATAATAAATAATTATTAAATAATTGACCTATTTTAAAAAAACGAAAAAAAAACAAGCAAAAAAAACATAGCTGGAAAAATATTTTTCATCTTTCGAAATGAACTTGATTTTTTTTGGAATGTGTTTTTTATCTCCCGAAATTGACTGTTTTTTTCGGCATTCGGCAACAATCTGATGCGCGCGCTGGGCAGAAAAACAACACATGTTTTTTTTTGGTAATGCGCGGCCTAAATCTAATGCGCCTTTTCCACAGCTAAGAATGTAGAGCTCCGGAGTTTTAACTGACTTAAAACACATCCGACCATATATCATGATCCTTCGTAATCAACATCTTGGTCACACCAGACTGATAATAGCACATTAGGCCTACCATGATAATTGGTCTGTACGTGATCAACAATAACGCTCCATTCCCGGCTCAGCATGTAGTGGTCGAAAAAAGCAAATAGTGTAGTGTTTGTGTTTTAATACCACATCAGTGTTCCAGGCGTCACATGTTTCTACAGCTTGTCTACATTAGACATAAATCCACTCTGATCTGCAAAAGCAAACGCAGTAACTGCTCACTTGAAAAGTAAGCAGTTACTGCTTTTGGGCTATGCACGGCAGCATACCACGAATCTGAGGCCCATTGAAGAGGAAATATTCACATCATATCGTTCATAAAATGACACACATACACCTGTTAGGTCTAATATCATACATACCTAACATTAATCAGGTGTTAGTAATAACCTCAGTGTATGCTTAGCTGAACCAATAGTACTACGTGTTATGTCTGACCCTTGTTAAGCCATGATGATATGCTTGTCAATATGTGGCAACCTAAATAAAACTGCACTAATATTATTAAAAGTAGTATGTGTTTCATGCGCAGTTAATCAAATAAATAAATCTGAGAGATTTTTCATCAATATAACTATTTCGTGTTCTTTGAAGCTGCAAAGCTGTCAGCAATTCCACTACAATTTAATGAAAAACTTGTAACTGCCAACTCAGCAGGACAAGCTGGAAAAAAGTAAAGGAGGTGAGAAAGGTAAATTCCCAACATCTCCCAATATCGCTACATATTTTAAGGTCACGATTAAAACTAGCAAAGTTACTAATTCACAGCATAATGTTTAACCCTTTAACCGCCGGTGCCGCATATATTCGGGTTGTCATTTTTTATTAGCACATTAAGTACCACCTTTTAAACATGTTAAAGATAAAATGTGACATCAATCAGCAATATTTGAAAACAGTTGACCTCCATTTTGTCAAGTCTGAATAATTTCAACTCAGTTGAAGTTGTGGATCGCGTCAGCGAGACACAACTTCAAATGGGTGAAAATTCAAATTGAATAATTTGGCGGTTAAAGGGTTAGATTAATTGAGTAAAGTGAGACTACAGGGCAAGAGAGTGTCCGACATATATAGAGGATCAGGCCACACCTCAGACTCAAGCAATGGCCGAATCAAATTGAATAATTTGGCGGTTAAAGGGTTAGATTAATTGAGTAAAGTGAGACTACAGGGCAAGAGAGTGTCCGACATATATAGAGGATCAGGCCACACCTCAGACCATTTTTTAGCAGTTTGTAAACACATCAAGTGGTAATAAAGCAGTTTCTAAATGCGCCACCATCAGTTCGATGGTTGTATTAAAAGCGATCTATTCGGTGTTACTAGACAATACCAATTTTGTAATATATCCAGATATACTTTAGACAATCGATTTTAGATTGACAGGTGTGAATTGGTAAATTTACATTTTCAGCATGGCGATCCACAACTGTAATACGTCACTGCGAAACATGTGACTTTTGGAAAGTGAGCCCAGTAACACGGATTGTATTCACTTTTAACCGTTTAACCGTCTGAATACGGCATAATATAATTTCTGTAAACGTCAGACTCTGACGGCCATTTCTAATGGCCGTACACCCATAACATAGGTAATGAAATGAAACAGAAAGAGCTAACTAAGTCTAAAGACATTAATGATGATTTCCTATTGAAAAACTCGTTGTCTCCTTGGTTTATAGGAAAATATTTCGTTGTAAGGGTAAAGCACTTTTTACATAAGGTTACTTGCTTTAATTTCTCTGTTTTAGATCAGAAAAAATTCAAAATCTAATGAGAGAGGGCGAAAAAAAAATTAAGAAAAAAAAACATTGAACCTAATTTTGGAAAAGTTAATGAGGGTGACGAAATAAAAAAAACATTGGACATAGTTCTGGAAAAGTTAATGAGGGCGACGAAATAATAAATAATTATTAAATAATTGACCTATTTTAAAAAAACGAAAAAAAAACAAGCAAAAAAAACATAGCTGGAAAAATATTTTTCATCTTTCGAAATGAACTTGATTTTTTTTGGAATGTGTTTTTTATCTCCCGAAATTGACTGTTTTTTTCGGCATTCGGCAACAATCTGATGCGCGCGCTGGGCAGAAAAACAACACATGTTTTTTTTTGGTAATGCGCGGCCTAAATCTAATGCGCCTTTTCCACAGCTAAGAATGTAGAGCTCCGGAGTTTTAACTGACTTAAAACACATCCGACCATATATCATGATCCTTCGTAATCAACATCTTGGTCACACCAGACTGATAATAGCACATTAGGCCTACCATGATAATTGGTCTGTACGTGATCAACAATAACGCTCCATTCCCGGCTCAGCATGTAGTGGTCGAAAAAAGCAAATAGTGTAGTGGTTGTGTTTTAATACCACATCAGTGTTCCAGGCGTCACATGTTTCTACAGCTTGTCTACATTAGACATAAATCCACTCTGATCTGCAAAAGCAAACGCAGTAACTGCTCACTTGAAAAGTAAGCAGTTACTGCTTTTGGGCTATGCACGGCAGCATACCACGAATCTGAGGCCCATTGAAGAGGAAATATTCACATCATATCGTTCATAAAATGACACACATACACCTGTTAGGTCTAATATCATACATACCTAACATTAATCAGGTGTTAGTAATAACCTCAGTGTATGCTTAGCTGAACCAATAGTACTACGTGTTATGTCTGACCCTTGTTAAGCCATGATGATATGCTTGTCAATATGTGGCAACCTAAATAAAACTGCACTAATATTATTAAAAGTAGTATGTGTTTCATGCGCAGTTAATCAAATAAATAAATCTGAGAGATTTTTCATCAATATAACTATTTCGTGTTCTTTGAAGCTGCAAAGCTGTCAGCAATTCCACTACAATTTAATGAAAAACTTGTAACTGCCAACTCAGCAGGACAAGCTGGAAAAAAGTAAAGGAGGTGAGAAAGGTAAATTCCCAACATCTCCCAATATCGCTACATATTTTAAGGTCACGATTAAAACTAGCAAAGTTACTAATTCACAGCATAATGTTTAACCCTTTAACCGCCGGTGCCGCATATATTCGGGTTGTCATTTTTTATTAGCACATTAAGTACCACCTTTTAAACATGTTAAAGATAAAATGTGACATCAATCAGCAATATTTGAAAACAGTTGACCTCCATTTTGTCAAGTCTGAATAATTTCAACTCAGTTGAAGTTGTGGATCGCGTCAGCGAGACACAACTTCAAATGGGTGAAAATTCAAATTGAATAATTTGGCGGTTAAAGGGTTAGATTAATTGAGTAAAGTGAGACTACAGGGCAAGAGAGTGTCCGACATATATAGAGGATCAGGCCACACCTCAGACTCAAGCAATGGCCGAATCGTACAACACATTGTTTCCCAGTAAACACTACTCGTTGGATCAATGCTAGCTTACTGTTGGGCCAGCGTCGCAGACGGTGGACCAACATTAAAATAACATTGGTTCAACGGATAGTGTTAACTGAGTAAATGATGTTTGTTATAATATCCATCATTAAAATTGTGTGACAGGTCAAAATTATAATGTAATAAATATTGGCAAAAACATCATAGCCACTTTTCATTGGTTAATATGCCTTTTATGCGAGTGATCAAGGCCTTGATGAGGCTGCTTATGCAGCTCGGGCGGAATAGCTTTGTATTCAGGGCTACCATAGGACTGGTTATTTAATGTTTATTTGTAGTTCTACTGTACCGCAGCTTGACCCTTTAACCGCCGGTACCGCATATATTCGAGTTTTCATCTTTTTATTAGCACATTAAGTACCACCTGTTTAACATGTTAATGATAGAATGTGACATCAATCAGCAATATTAAAAAACAGTTGACCTCCATTTCGTCAAATCTGAATCATTTTCACTCGCTTGAAGTTGTGGATCGCGTCAGCGAGACACAACTTCAAGTGGGTGAAAATTCAAATTGAATAATTTGGCGGTTAAAGGGTTAAGGTCATATATATTTACCAGCATTGTCCACAGACTGGTCCTGTCTGATTATAACTGTCAGTAATCAGTCATGGATTGATTGATTTGTTTAACCATGCAGGCGCAAACATTAAACACGTGATTTTACATTCGAACCCTGGCTGTTTGAGGTCGAGCAGGCGATTTATCGGCCAACTAAGATTTCCCACACTATTGAATCTTTTTGAGTGACCGGAGAAGAAACACTACGCTGCTTGAAGAAACATTGTGTTTTTGAATGCCACGGGGCTGATAACAAATCCCCTATCGTGCCATGCGGCAGAGCTGACTACTACATCGGGGCTGACAGACTATAATAATACTAGTGTGAGATATTTGACCGCAATCTGCTTGCTGTTGACCAACGTTTATGATGGGCATCAGCTTGTGTTAATCAGTCGGACCAAAAGCGGTCTTGTGTTGGGCCGACGTCATCGATGCCGGCCCAGCAATAAACCGATGTTTGAGGACGTGTATTTTGTTTGTTTGATATTGCTACAGGGCTGACTGTTTGGAGGTACAGTCTGAGTGAGTGCAGGCAAACATGTATGGAGACATGTAACTATCATGTATAGGATAAAGCCCGAGGAGCTGTACATTTTTAGCTGTGGAAAGAATGTAGAGTTCGGAGGGTTTTAACTGACTTAAAACACATCCGAACATAATGAGGATCCTTCATAATCAACAGCTCGGTCACACCTGACTGATTATAATACCATTATGCCTACCATGATAATTGGTCTGTAGTTGGTCAACAATAACTCTCCATTCCCGGTTTAGAATGTTGTGGTCGGACAAAAAAAATGATGTAACGGTGTGTTTAAACAGCTATAAAAGACATCACGTAGATCACAACTAGTAGAACTCAGATAGCGGGCGTTATGTCGTGTTCTGCACTCTTATGTAATATAACGGCAGAACCATATACGACAACACACTGCTCTGGTTTGTTCAGTAAATAATCAATATATCTTCATATGTAAGAGGCGATACATGCGTCGACATCATAATATATACAATATTTATATGGTGATTTCTATGTACATCCTCAGATCAACCTGAACCAATGCTGATGTAATGGCTAAGTATCATAAGTCATTACATAAGCATAGGTTCGTGATACTAGCTCCAGTGTTTGTACAGTTTGGAGCACTGTCTATATCACAACAGCAAATATGCACATCCTATAAAGAGTAGATTGAAACTGGGTGATAATAACTTGGTGATAATAATCTAGAACATCAAACTATATACCCCAAATCAGTGATCCACTACCAAGATCATTGATCACATATTACAATCAGTGATCCAGTACATATATCTACAATCGCTGATTTACTCCCCCAAATCACTGATCGATCAATGCCCATGCATTTCAACAGTTTTGACCATTTTGACGATATTATCTTCTATGCTACACATCTGTTAAGTATGTACTTCCTATAGGTAATGACAAGCACCCTATTTATTCATACCAGCATCAGATATATTATGTACACAACATAAGCGTGTAACCTCATTATTTTTAACGCTTTAACCGCCAATTATTCAATTTGAATTTTCACTCATTTGAAGTTGTGGATCGCATTATTCAGATTTGACAAAATGGAGGTCAACTCTTTTCATATCTTGCTGGTTGATGTCACATTTTATCTTTAACATATTTAAAATGTGGTACTTAGGGGTCTTGTCAAGTTGAAAAAAATCCAAACATCTGAGAAAAACCACCCATAAAAAATAAAACCCCGAATATATGTGGCACCGGCGGTTAAAGGGTTAACGGGTTAAATAATATTATTCTATCATTGTGGAGCTCTGTATATGACAAGTCATGATACAAAACGCCAGTACACGAAAATATTAGGTCCATGAATACTGAAACACCTAGCTTGAGGAACCACGTAGGAGTGCTGAGAACACAAATAAAGATATAATATTATACGGTTATAAAATGTACGAGGCGGATCAAAGTGAATATAAAGTAAGTGCAATGTGAGCGCCAATGTTTGGGGCCACATTTTATTAGTCGGTGCAGTAAAAAGTGCACGACACAATAGTCTACATGGCTAATGGTAAACCAGGAAATATAATGTATTAATATCACCACACAAAGCCAAAAGAGCAATAACGGATTATTTTTTTAGAGCCCAACCGGGGCTTATTTTTTCATTATATACAGTACGAGTGCTGTACCTTTGTAGTCTGTATATAATGTGGGTTGACACAGTAAGTTCATATATGCCGTGGGACTTGACAGTGCTGTAATACCAACTTCTTGTCACTATGTCCGGATGTAAACAGCCTGATCTCTATCCGACTGATCATCACAGAGTTACCTGGGCCCGGCCATCACAAGCACCTGCATGGTTGCTAATCATCTCCCAATGGGTCATAGGTCCGAGACGCCCCCCAAGGTCGCATCCTTCTAGTGGATAAGTCTCGGTCTGTGGCTTGACCTACCCATTGAGTCTGTGCCGAACTCCCCGGGTTGGGCCATGTCGCCATCGTGTCCGATGCGGGCTTCGAACCCAGGACATAACGGCTTTGTGCCCGCCGTTCTAACTACCAACCATACTGAGGAGGCCGGCAATAACCGATTACTTGTACATTATGTAGTTATCGTTGTTCATCATTTCCCTGCAGAACAGTATTGGGTGCAGTATTGAAATATAGCTGTTTTATGTCAGCCCATGCCCACTGAGCACACGACGTTGTTGCTACGTTGAATCAACGTCATTGACGTTGATTCAACGTCGCAACAACGTCGTGTGTCCAGTGGGTGTGATATGGCTCTAATAATAACGTGTGCTGTAAAATTATCAAGTTAGATAGATAGATATTTATTGACGACAGGAAGTCTATGTAGACTTATTATCAACAGTATTAACAGTTACTTAATTAATTATAGGAAATATACATGTTAATAATACTATACAGAACAGATATATATTTCCCGCCCCAAAACCACAGATATAATAATTACTAATAAAACTATCATTATCAAAAGTAGGAAAGTTGATATAACCATGATAACTAGAGTATGTATTAAAAACAGGACATGTTCGGTATGTAGTAGAGCCCTCATGACATGCTTAAATAATCCAATATTTGTGACAAATCCGAAAATAGTGTGTACTTAGGCACTACATCGAAGTATACATACTATTTTATGGTGTGAATAGTGTTGTAGAATTGATATGAATCAATATTTAGAAACACGCATATCCAGTGGTCTTACAAGATGATATGTTTCTCAGTTACCAATCTATTACAATAATTTATTTAGGTGGAAATTAGACAACAGAATTAAGATTTTGCTCCCATTTTTCACCAAAAAACATGTTATGCTAATATTAGTCATAACATCAATTAATGTAGCAGTATTTAAACCTATTTATGCATGTAGGCCTACACACAAAATCAAAACAAAGTCATTTTTGAAAACATTTCTAGATGGTGGGAACATATCACTATTGCACTTGTCCATCTAGCATAGCTTTATTGCTAATCACTTCAATTATTTTGAACTGTGAATCGTATTGAAGTGCGTCCATTTATTATAAGGGGGGACATTTATTACCCATGTAAGCGTACTTCCCTCATTTACAAATGTTTATCAAAGAAACAACCATACCATTTATTGTTATACACATCTGATATAAGACGTTCATCATCTAATAAGTACAAATGACAAACGCTCGTTCATGTGGAAATGTCTATAGAGAAATATAGTCCCTATACAGTAAATCAATGTCCATACCTGATTTAATATTCGAATATTTCTAATAATCAGCATCCACCATGCATAACGTTTGCTAGAGTAAAAGGCCACTGTTAGAATGCCACTGTTTTTTGTGACCTCATAATCATATTTTGTGTTTACGTTCTCATGGTAATATTCGGTTCGGATGAAATAGGAGCTTATGGAATGATAATAGAATGATATTCACATGGGTGAAATAAATGTTGATCTCAGTTAACAATGGGAACCTCTCACTAAACAACAATATAAGTGAAGTAGTAAACACATATCTTATACGGTACACTATAATAAATATGGTACATTGTGTTTTCATGATTGCAATTTAATATTATTGGATATCTTTCAAAAACTGTATATTTCTAAAGCATCAAGCACCTGTGATCTGGAGAAATCTAGCCAATATTGTTTGTAGTGTAGGGTCTTATGGCAGTAAATATGGTTCCGTGGGAATTGCATGTTAATTCTTCACACCTATGTCCAATTTAAAGAAAAAATAATACTGAACAAAAAAAAATGGGGTGTCATTCTTTTCTGAAGCTCCAAAGGTCATTTCCGGGGTCTTAAAGGTCATGACCCTAAAAACACACGGGGATTTTTTAAAACGTTTGTATTACAAGGTAATATAGTCGTGTAATATAGCAAATTGAAGGAAATTACCACGAAATAGTCAACATTCATAATTAAAAAAATATTCTGAAGCTTTAAAGGTCATTTCCGGTCTCTTGAAGGTCATAACCCTAAACACACATATAGTCCATAGACTACTCACCCACACCAACTTTTTGTTTAGCTTTGATATGTCCAAAACATGAAATGAGATGATACCAGTGAAAAAATAAGGACGAAATATATATTTTGAACGCTTATGGGGGGTACGCCAAACCTAAAATTTGGGGTTAGTGTTACGCAAAGATCTGTCGTTGCAGTTGTAGCTGTCCAATCACACATGCAATATGCCATTTAAAAGATAACTAGATATCCGTTCTACAGACGTATTGCATGATGCAGTGGATTAAAAAGTTATCTCTACACATACGTTTAAACATTTGTTTTAATACAAATAATCAAAATCGACAACAAAACAAACTATTAAACATGGTCAATGGAAACGACTTAATAAAGTATAATTATTGGCCATATATATATTTGACCTATGTTTTCTAAACCCAGATGTTTATATCCTTAAAACTGAGTGGTATTTAGATTTGTACATTGCACATTAAATATACTTTTAAACGAAAGAATATTGCAGACTTTTTTAAAAATGTGTGTATTTATCCTGGGTTGAAATATGAAACATTGAACTGTGCTCTGCAATTAAGACTATATTTTTGTCCCGCTTGTTTTTACATAATTGGTGTGTGCTGTATTAGAATCTGTCGAATAAAATGATATATTTGGTGTCCTTCACCTTTAAATAAACCAAACAAAAAATGGCCGCTAGAACCACATCTTTTCTATATTTTTGTTACAAATTATTGCACGATTTCTGGTTTCTGCGTGATTTTGAATTGATAAATTTATGTCGCATGTTTTTCGATCAAAATACCTTTATTACCTTTATAATTCAGCACACACCAGACAAATAAAAGTGTTTTTTATGCACATGAACTATAATATCATAAACAACATTTGTTTAATGGAAATCTAAAAAGTAGACTACGTATTACGGTAGATTGGGTTGCAAGGCATTCGAAACTGTGTTTAAGTACAGTATATTCTAACATGCTTAGATGTGCTTAGTATTGAGAATGACATCATTATTTTAATAGTAAATATGCGAAATGACGTCCATCTTGGATTTTACGAAAAACAATAGGTCAGACGATGAATTATATACGCCAGAAATGCTTGTTTCGGCCCCCAAGTCACACAAAATCAATAAATTGAGCAATTCCGAGCCACAAATTAAAAAAAGTGGTTAAATTTACATTTTGATAGCCATTTTGTTTCTTGTTCATATGAAGATAAATTTCGCGGCCATTTTGGCTTTTTCCTTTCAAATTTACTCGTCAGTAACGTTTAGTCCTAATCCACTATGTTACCACAAAAAAACATCATATTATTGTCAACATGTTTAGCAGTATACTTATAGTAACTGTAAATACATGAAAAACGGCGGATGTCTTGAATCAAAAGGTCAAATAAAGGTCATTTCTTTCCAAAGACACAAGAAAATTTTTTATCAATTAAAAATCTTGCAGAAACCATAATTTGGGCGTTTATGTGCGACAAACTCTAAAAATATGGCGTTTTCTTAACATTTTGGTGGTCATTTTGTGTTTTGCTAATTTGTTTGTGAAGGTCTCCAAATACAGAACGTTATCCGACAGATTCACATTCAGCACACGCAAATTATGTAAAAGCAAGTGAGTACAAAAGTATACACTAAAATCTCGAGCAAAGCTCCATGTTTTAGATTTCAACCCAGGCTAAATACTTATTTTCTTATTTTCATGAAAGGCTACAATATTCTTTCAATAAGAAATATGTGTGACATTTATAAATACAACTAACGCACATTTTTAAGCATACATATATCTTGGTTCAGGAAACATAGGCCACATATGAATATGTTCAATAACTCTCATTTAATATGTTGTTTTTAATAACCATGTTGACTAGTTTGTTTTGCTGTTCATTCTGATTATTCTATACTAAAAAAACATATTTGAGCGTATGTGGAGAGGCGACTATTTACTCTACTGCAATGGGTGATGTATTGATAGAAAGGAAATTTAATTATCTGTTATATTATATATTGCACATGCAGATTGTTAATCAGAACATCAACGACAGACGCTTACGTAACCCTACCCACTAATTCCAGATTTGGGGGTACCCCCATAAAAGCGGTCAAAATATAAGGTTCGTCCTTATTTTTTTACTGGTAACATCTCATTTCATGTTTTGGACATATAAAACATTAAAAAAAATTGGTGTGGGTGAGTAGCGGGAGGGGGGGGGGTGCATGGTGACCGATTCTGTCCCATGGATCAATAGGCATATTTGCAATTGTTGACCCTGAAATGACCTCTCGTGGGCAGAAAATGTTATTTCATTTTTTTTTCAAATATGATGATATTTCCTAAACAATTTCGGTCATTTTGATGTGTTACACGACTAGTAAGACATGTGTTTAAATAAATAAATAAATGAATAAATCTAGGGGTCATGACCTCTAGCGGTCAAAAAATGACCTTAAGCTGATCTAAAAAAAATGACACCCTATTTTTTTAGAATCAGCATAAAATTCTGAACAAGAAAAACGTAGGTGGCAAGAATTAACATAAAATTCCCACGGGATTACATAAGACCATACACTATTGTTTGTGAAGTAAGCATGGTAAGTATTCTACTGCGTCACATTCTGCACAATCATTGGAGTATAACGACAAAAGGAAGCCCGAAATTACACTGATCTCCAAAGCCAGAAGCGGTCTCTGCTTACTTGAAAAGTAAGCATTTACTGAATGAACGGCGGCATAGTGTATAGTACTATATATAGCACTGCACACTCCATGTCTTTGAACAGTTTGAAGAATTGTATATCGTCGCCTCGGAGCTAAAGGATCCTATCTGACACTCGTTAGAGTGGCAGATAGGATCCTTTAGCTCCGAGGCGACGATATGTGCAATGAAAAAAAGGTTACAAACATACGACTCTGCCAAGATTCGAACCCAGTACCTGTGAGTTTCGATCAGTTTGTGTCTCATCTGCTGTAGTGGGTATATAGCTGATGGTTTGAGCGACATTTGCATGACAGACATGGATTCGGTTAACAAGTTTGCGTCAAAAAAAAGGAACAAGTCGCAAGCAAAGTGGGCGATTCAATCACTTTTTAAGTTTTCCCACACCACAGATAATTTATTCACACGATTTTTCAGGGAAGTACTTTTAGATACATGTGTATGAAGTGCACCAACATATATCATGTATGTGCATAGCTTGCGGATATGTAATAATTAAAAAAAGTTATGTGTGTGTACGCCCAGGAATGACTGATTACTATTGTCATACAGAAGTGGGCGAGTAACATGTACTGAGCTCGAAAATTATTTGTAGCCCACAGAATACAAGGCATTGGTCCAATGTTTATTCAATGTTGGAGCACTGTCTACGACGCTGGCCCAGCAATAAATCGACTTTGGGTTAAGATCTTGTGCTTGTTGGGATACTCACCCAGGAGTTATCTTAGGGGGTAGTACTCACGATGAGTACGTGGGAGTGCACCAACTTCATTCATATGTGTATATAGCTGGAGGATAAAATATTTCATAAAACTTGTAAGTGTGGGTGGCCTTTCTGAACTCTGTGGAGTGTGCGTGCTAGAAGACGTTATTGACTGTAAGAAATACACCTAGTTGACACTAGACTAGACAACCGCGGCTGCTTCAATGTTGGTCCGCGTCGCAGACGGTGGGCCAATATTGAACCGACATTGGGTGAATGTTTCGTGGTTGTTGGGTTCTGATTCAAAACCTGGCATCTGCAATGAGATAAAAAGGTTAAGGTTGTGTATTAACACACCTGGGCCATCGGAACTTCAATTTGAAATATTACAGTTTAGCTTGTTTTGCAAAATTAGTCAATTGGACAACGAACACATGACATTCACCATGTTTATCTTACATTAGTTTAAAATTGCAGAAATCGACGTAAAAGCAATATTCACTATTCACTAGAACCATTATCATGATTATGCAACTTCTAATGTCACTATAAATAATTGTACTTCTTTTGATTTTTTGATCAAATATAGCAAAGATGTAAAAAATAAAATGAAACATCTGAAGACATTGACTTACTTATATGATTTATTCTCCTGGTATGGTTTTATTTATTGATTTAACCTTTTAACCGCCAAATTATTCAATATGAATTTTCACCCACTTGAAGTTGTGTCTCGCTGACGCGATCCACAACTTTAAGTGAGTGAAAATTATTCAGATTTGACAAAATGGAGGTCAACTGTTTTCAAATATTGCCGATTGATGTCACATTTTATCTTGAAAATGTTTAAAAGGTGGTACTTAATGTGCTAATAAAAAATGAAAACCCGAATATACGCGGCACCGGCGTTTAAAGGGTTAATGTTGGTTTAACATCAAAGACAACGGGCCAGCATTAAATCAATAGTAGTTCAGCATCTCCCGTTTTAGGGTGTTTCCAGTAAACACGTACATTGAACGAATGTTGTATTAAAGTAGGCCACTGTCTGCAAAGCTGGCCCAACGTTAACCCACCATTGTGTGAACGTATAGTGTTTGTCGGGTATATCATACTCCATGACTAGATTGTTCGTTCTAATGGTGTGGTCGTTTGACCTCTATTGTGATATAGCGCATTGTATGGGGCTTCTCATTGTCACTAAGCAGGCTATTTGTATGTAAGACATAATGCAAGTAGTCACTGCATGGTAGTGACAAAACCATTGTATGACCACCATTCGAAGGGGAAATATGTATATGCGGCAAACACAAGGCAACGATTCCATGCTGGTTTAATGTTGAACCAACGAATACATTGACCAATATCACAACGGCATGCATATAGGCACAAATCCTATCCAGACGATATCTTAATATAAGACACAAGCAAAACATTCTTGGTAATCTTTTGCTCAGACATGACCAATTTAAGTTACCAGCGACATAAGACAAGTGATGTCTCCAGAACTAATCTGCACAAATTATTTCGTCATCCTATTTAGTAACAGATTGTTTGACGTTCGGGGCTGTTTTTTAACGTAAAGTGGCGAACGCATGCCTGACTGTTTTTTTTTTTACCTGCACGTACACATGTAGCTGTTTTTGTACCACACATCTTGAAATATTTCGACCCCGTTCAACACAAATGTTCGCTAAGCTTAAGTCACTTCACCCGGACATGCTGATCGGTACTAAACAGGTACTCGATATTCACACTTTCGTTGAACATGCTAAAGTGCCTAATGATCTAGCAAAAAGGAGAAAAGTAAAAATCTGACAGCACCATAGCCTAATATTGATTTTTCATAAACGACTCAAGTCGCGGCTGCTTGGCACAATACCAGGTTAACATTCTAGCCGCCAAATTATTCAATCTGAATTTTCACCCACTTGAAGTTGTGGATCGCGTTAAGTGAGTGAAAATTATTCAGATTTGACTAAGTGGAGGTCAACTGTTTTCAAATATTGCTGATTGATGTCACATTTTATCTTTGACATGTTGAAAAGGTGGTACTTAATGTGCTAATAAAAATGAAAACCCGAATATATGCGGCACCGGCGGCTAAAGGGTTAAAAAGGTAAATATAGTGTGAATGATCGGATACCTGTCACCGTTAGTACTTCAATTAATCAAAGGGCGTCATTTAACCACGTCACATTCTATGAAATGACGGAGTGTGTTTTGAGGAGGAGTAGTGTACTGGGGCCGGATGTCAGCTGTTTAATCAATGATACTATCTAGGTATGGATCTGTACAAGTATTCTTACTTTACATTATGGTTTTATGTTTTCATTCTGTGAAGTATGTGCGGTATAGCTGTAAAATACTTTATGTGTGACAACAGTATAATAAGGGTGAGAGCAGTGGGTAAGAGCAAACAGGAGGCGGCAAACCAATGGCATGACGTCAAGTGCTTTTTGGGTACGCCCTAAAATAATGACGTCACACGCCCTATCACGTGACATAACACACATACACACAGATGGATGACGTCACATCTGTTACCACCGCACCCTACAACACCTGTTGACCATGTTAACTAGCTTTTCTATGCAGCTGCTACAAATTACCATAAATAAGAAAACAAAAATCAATAAACTGATGCTCCCAATTTGAAATTGGCGGCATCACAAAATTGTTTTTTTTTTGCATGCAGCTTTTATTTATATAATTGTATACAACAAAAAACAAAACAATCTTTTACAGAAATTTCCGTTACGAACAAATATTTTTAGAATTCTCATATATCAATTTCACTTATGTACATTTAGATGGCACCATGCACAAGTGGGCTCACTCACATTAAAAAAACAATAAAAAATGATGTTAATGATAGCAACAACTTGATCAATATACGAGTTTCACATTCAGGGTTGGACCATTTGGTCACTGATTTTGTTACCTATTTGTGTTAATTTGTATTTATTCGTTTTATCCTGTCTCAAAATCGTCGAAATGTGGGTTAGCCCACTTGTGCATGATGCCATCCATTTGTAAGTGCAATTGCTAGGAGGTAGTGTCCCAGACCTGATCTGCGCCGAGTCCCCCAACAGTTTATTTTAAATCACTTTTAAAATCACATCAGACTGCTCTGCCGGCCGTTTCAATCAGCTTGAATACTTTTTTCTAGTCAGCAATAGCTGGACGCTCGGCCACCCATCACTGTTCTGTAGCCAGTGGATGGATATTATATATTGTTAATAAGTAAGGAAAAATAAGACTGTCGCTGTGTAACGTGGCAGTTTAGAACCGTTTAACCAGAATACTATCTAAATTAAACACAGACGCCGGTCCAAAATTGTTCAAATATATTTGCAGCACATTTCAATACGTTTAAGTACACTATTTGTTTACCATTTAAAGTATAACTCAGTTTTGCATATAGACCATATTTTGATACTGTGAACTTACATCACCTCGGTGACTTGAATTAAAAACTGGACAGTGTTAACTTAACTGTTTGAAATATCTCATGAAATACTGTAGCCTACATGTCAATATTCTATTTTTTTAAATAAACAAACTTGTTTTGATAATATAAGAAAATGAGAATACCAACATTAACCTATCAAGAAAGGTTGTTTATTTTATTGTTGATGTATTATGTATACAGTTGGGCTATGATGGACCACAGTGAGTTGATACATGGCTAGAATAGATACTCTGCCATTATTTACTTTCAGATTGACGGGATGGTGTTATTGTTTGGTGACACATGGCGGCATGCCAATATGTGTAGGCGTATCGGCGTATCACATCTACATTCAAAATGAACTTCTTTATTGCCTCAGGTTAAAGTATTTTTATTGTCGATCTTACATGGAATCTGTGACTGCATTTTCACTTCGACGCTAGCCCAACATTAAACGTACAGTGAGTCGTCGGGATCGCTGGGATCGTCATAATAATGATAACGACACCAGGACCAGTATTAGCACTTCCATGGATCATCTTGCATCAGGCTGAATTCTGAAATGCAGCACATCTCACTTCAATGTTGGAACTGAGCTATCAAAAATATACAATACGCTTCTTTAAAAACAGCAATATTCTGTCCTTTTCAGTATTTTTCCCAAATGCAAGTTCAATTATTTTAATTAACATGATAACATGTTCTAATTTATACTAAAATCATTTGTTTGTTTGTTTGTTTTCAAACCAAAATGAGAAATATATTGATAAAATCTTGTGAAATGTATTGGATGTCCAGTATTTATTAGACATAATAGGAGCATACAAAATCCATCATACATGTATACTTTTCTACAAAGCAAAACAACTGTAGTCATTTACTTGTAGTGTCAGATTGATAATTGAGGTTGTATTTGAAAATAGTCTCTGTCAGTTATTTATTTAAGTTGGATTGCAAACGCAATTTCCGGTGCAAAATAGTTTTACATTATTTATTCACTTGAATTATTCGAATAAGTGTACATCTTCTCATATATTTTTACATGGCTTATATGGCTTGAAACACAGATAAATACTGGCTACCATGATATAGTGGTTACAGGTCATCTTTATTATTATCATATAACAATATTCAGATATTGGAGGGCGGTGACTATTAATCTTTGATGTCAGAGAGACCATATTTATGGCAGTATATTTCAGCTTATTATTGCGCACATTAATTTCGCCATATACGCATAAAGATATGGTATTACGTTATGATTATAAAGCAATTCGTAATGATTGAATTGATGTGGTTCCAATTGATATAAATGCAACTATACCTAGGAAGACAATCATTTTGCTGTCACAATATGGTAGTATATGGTTATGACACCATCTAACGACTGAGGTGATCAACTTAATGATATGATCCACGTAAATGTATGGTATGTCTCTTAGTAGTAAATCATTGCTTTACGTCATTTTATGGCACAACTGGTCTTTTAACCCTTTGAGCCCTCACGATGCATTAATGCATCATTTTACATGCCTGAAAACAGGCTTAATTTCCCTACAACTAAGGGTTTTAGAACGAAAATGTACATGAAAATGGTTTACCAATACATGGTAATTTTCTTTACTTTACCAACCACTTCAAATCATTTTCATCCACTACAAGTCGAGAATTGCGGCAGCAATTCGCGGCTTGTAGTGGATGGTGATAGGGCATGATGGGTTTTTGAGAGCGTTTCCCCCAGACATGCCCAGATGGCCAGAGACTTGGGTTTCCCTATGCAATTTAATGCTGAAACTCCGCGGCATTTTGCACAGCTCCGCTATCCTCGGGTTGGATAGTCCCCGGAGTAACAATTGGAAGGGTAACTCCATTCATCTTAAGGCTACCACAGCCTACACCAGCGCATGTACTGATGCGGGTGCTGCATTGGCTCCGCTGTTGAACAGAGGAGCCAGGATACGTCACTTGCAATCCGCCCGAGGATTATGCCCAGATACGAGGAGGCTGCAGCTTCCCTTGGATCATTGTTGTAGACTAGTGCTTCCGTACAATGCCGTACAGCATTCAACAGACGGAACAGATGCCTATTGACCCTCCCCGGATGCGGCGATGGTATGTGTCATATTGAGTCTGACAGTAAAGATGAGCAAATAATAACAGTCACACTGCTCTTTCTCCAGCTGCAACATTTTGAATATTTTCCTTCTTATGTTGTGTTTATTGGTATTAATTATATTACTAAAACCATGTGTTGGTGAATTGTGCGTTTCTATTTTCCATTAGCCCAAAGCTGCAACTGCTAACACAATGTCCATCTCCAAATAACGAAAAATAGGTTTCACAATAGATATCTCGCAAATTGAAATATTTGATGCAAACATAACATTATTTTTTTTGACCATGAACAACGTGTAAACGCTTTACCAACCTATCTTTTTATTCATTTTTTTCATGTAGACTTCCCAGTCGAGCGTGAATATACAATCGTTTGAATTGCTAATAATACTAGAACAGGAGTTCCCGAACTCGAAAGTCCGCCTTTAGATTGTTTGAGTGCTATATGCAAACATTTGGCTTGACATTTTGTAAACATAATTGTATTGGTCTTTCTCATGGGCCAGAATCTTAAATGCCCAGGATGTACTTGAGGAAAGAACCAAGGAGACAAGTTAAAATATATCTTCAACGTTTATTCCTTCCGGCACCATAGCCAGTGAATCGAGATGCCTCGTGTCTGTACGAGATGCCGTGTGTGCTGGGACTGAGTTTATTGCTATGAGGGTGATACTTTACTCCCTCGTTAGTCAGGAGGCCAGAAGCTGAAGCTGGAAAGTGGGTCCAAAGTTTTTTTCTCAATGTTTTTATATTATATAGGTATTGTTCTCTATGAAACCGCGTGATGGCATTCTCACAGCATTGAGCATTTTTAAATGACGCGTTTTACATTTTTTCGCCTATCGCGGTACAAAATAGTGGTTTAAGGTGATCGGGAAAAACAGAAAATCCCGGTATATATTCACATAACTGATAGCTATTAGTTTGATTGTTTTATATTGATGTATATTAATAATAAATATCATTGGGTCAAAGGTCAAGGCTATAATTCAAGGTCAAAGGTCAATAATTCAGGTCCATCATGCATAACTCATTATAGTTTGTATATTACACCCTCCACATTTTTATATGTTTATATAGCTGAACCTGCATTCATTGTCTTATAATTGAGGTTTTTGTTATGAAGTTCCATGCATCTTGATAAACTAGATAACCTGTCGCTCACCTATTCTCGTTCCTCTAGGCCCCACTCCTAATGTGGCCTATTTTACCGTATCCATTTGCTGGGATGAAATATAATGGTAACATTATATGGCTTGAATTGTGTAGCAATGGATTATACGTTGCCATTCTATTGCATGGGCCAGTCAACATGATTCACTAACCCAATGTTGGGTCATCATCTGCGACACTGTCACACCATGAAATCACCATTAATGCGCTGCATTGACTCAACGCTCCCCCAATGTTTAGATGCCCGGTCGTTATTAAGACACTCAGACAAAATTTGTGAGCCTTAATAAGGTAAATTTAAATGCCAATTGGCTGGCCTCTGTGTCAGGCATATGCTTAAAATAAATTATAAATTTAAATTAAATTTTTTTTTCAAAAAAATATAAATTTTGTTCATCGATGACAATGCGGTTTGCATTTAACTATGACGTAACTATGTTCCATTCTTGTGGTATGAAAGCTTAACAGATGAATAAATAATTCATGATTTTTTATTTTTTTAAAGTTCCAATATCACAGCATATCTATATCTGACTATATGGATACATCAATTATCAATAATGTGGTGTAATAATTGAGAGGTTGCTGTAAACTATCAAAATTGCACGTAATCGTTATTTAAAAAAAGTTCTTTATCTTAAACAAGTTAAATGATCAGCAATGACAACACCGCCTTTGCCATCATTTTGTTATTTGCTATATATAATATTAAAACTGCTACTACCTTACTGTTCATTGTTTGTTTCACCTGAAAGTTTGTAAATGTTATATTTTCAAATGTTCCTTCAAGGCTTTCTCAGTTGATGCAATCAACATAATTATGAACAGGTGGTGCTCCCCGGCCGACTTACTAACCACAGAATAAGTTCCTTACTACATCAACTGATCAAGCTAGAGATCATAATATCCCCAAGAAGCCTTGTTGGATGATATTCAACATGATTCCATTACCAATGCATCCAGCCATAGCATCACATCGAGATAAGAAGGGTCCTGGCAGCAGGTTTGAAATGAGGTCAGAATATTCGGCAGTGACTAAGACCAGTTTGTTTGTGGCCAAGATCACCTTTGTGGTGGCTGAGATTTTTTTAAAGTGACTCTGATGGCGTATTTAATGGTCAAGTTTACTTCTGCAGTGACCTAGATCACTTTTTCAGGGGCTGACATAAGATTGTTAGTTGCCAAAATCACTTTTGTAGCGGCTGAGAAACTATTAAAGTGGCTGTGATCACTTCTTCAGAGCCACTATCACTTTGTAGTGGCTTAGATATTTTTTTCAGTGGCTGAAACCAGTTTGTTTGTGGCCAAGATCTCCTTTGTAATGGTTGAGATAACCTTTAAAGAGGCTGTGATCACTTCTTCTTTGGCCAAGATCACTGTTGTAGTGGCTGAGATAACATTTAATGCGGCTGTGATCACTCATTCAGTGGTCAAGATCACCTTTCTAGTGACTTAGATAATTTTCAAAGTGGCTGTGACCACTTCTTCAGTGGCCAAGATCACTTTTATAGAGGCTGAGATAACTTTTGAAGTCACTAAATCTTCCTCAGCGGCGGCTGAGATAGTTTTTAAAGTGGTTGATATCACTTCTTCAGTGGCCAAGATCACTTTTGTGGACGCTGAGATAACATTAAGAGTTTCTTTAATCACTTCTTCAGTGCTCAAGATCATTTTTGAAAAATGGCTCCATAGAATGTAAAAATAATAACAAAAATCTGTACCTTATTAAGTTAACATGAGAGAGAAGTCCTGCTGGTATTCACTAAAAAACGTTGTAAATTGTTCAAATGGAGGGATGAAATACAAACTTACCGCTGTGTTGTACATTTTCGTATTTAACAGAAATACAATATTATGCATCCACGTTAAAGCCCTTGATAGTAATTTTCAACTGATATCAAAGATGCTGGTACATTGTTTAAATTTTGGAGCTCATTGGGCAGAAATATGAGACACAGTCTATTTTCCTGAGCCGAAAGAAAAGTGCTCAAATTTTACGTCCAACAAAAAAAAGTGTGTAATATGTTGAAATAGCTAATTATTTTTTACTTCCAAATGGGTTTATTTTAAGTCAACAATAGTACTAGAACATGTTTGAATAACAACTAAACATATATACCATACAAAAATGGGCTAAGAGAAAAGTATTTTGACTATTTACTGAAAAAGTATGAAAAATAGGTAAAATTAAGGGTTAAAAAACCAACTTAAAGCTTGTGCATTTTTTAAAAATCGGACAGAAAATATGTTACATCCACGGGAAAGCCTGTTCCAGTAGCTTTCTGTTGGTATCAAATATATTGTTATAGCTTCACTACTCAGTGGGCGAAAATGTTTAATACGCTAGTTTTTTTCCAAATCGGAAAAAATCGCGCATAGGTCATGTACACCTTTGGCCATATTTCAGTAAAGCAGCTACTGTAACAGTGACCTGTACAGGTTGATTCTGCCCCCTGAATAGTCCAACTATGAGAAAATAATAGTGGCCTAAATTCCTATTCCGGGTGACACCTTACCCCCAGCCACGTCTGGTCTAATAATACCGCTGACGGATAAACAAACAGACAAACCATCCCGACTAAAAACATAACCTCTTATGACGGAGGTAATAAACCACACAATGATTTCTTTCAAGAAAATGTATAAATCAATAAACAAATATTTCCATGTTAAGTGTTAGCATCATTGGATGACGTAATATATATAAAATTTTAGAACGTATGGCCACAATTACACATTATATTATCTCGTCGATTTATATATAAACAATAATTATTGCGGTACAAATGTTTTATAGTTCTTTTGCGATATCACATTGAGGTTCGTAATGAAATTCCCTTCATTTTGATATGTCACACGCTTATATTATTATAAAATTTGATAACTGGTAATTGGGTTTATGCAAGACCTTGGGGTCAAAGGGTTCACATAACTCAAAACTTCTGGTTCAATCAATTTATACAATTATGAAATCACTTTTGTTAATACTGAATACATACTATTTCAAATAATGGCAAATATAGATTAGGTTAGTGCTTTATATAAATATTTATATTTTTCGAACCGTGGGAAACCATTATTTGGCATCCCGATTGACGTGATTTTATAAAACGTGTTATATAAAAATGTTCAATGTTGTGAGAATGCCATCATGCAGTTTCATGGAGTACAATACCTATATAACATGAAAACACTTAGAAAAAAACTTTGGACCCACTTTCCAGGTTCGCCCAAAAATATGCATTTGACCCCCTGACTACTTCTCCAGAAAGGCAACTACCCAGATAACACGATACATTGGCCCAAAGCTGATGTAATGCTGGGCCACCGTCTGCGACGCTGGGCCAATGTTATATTATGGCGACATCAAACGTTATATATGACTTGTTCATAAGGACTGTTTCACAGAAATGTCAACCGTTTCCGACACACAGCACCCCTCGAGGTTTCCCCTAAACAGGACACAAACTCAGGCGCAATAAACTTAACAGGCTCACGGACTCCGTCCGGGCCTAATATCCCAAGTGATATATACTGTGTTCTAGCAAACACTAGATGTTCACCCATTATATCTATAATGTTGACATCAAACATACAAAGGGTGAACATCTCGTGCTTGCTGGGTTGGGGGGGGGGGGGGGGCATAAGGCACCACAATCAGTGTACACTGATATTAATAATGCTTTCTTTTATTAAAAAAATGAAACTACTATTTTACAAAAAAATTCTAGTGTGAAATTTTATGATAGGATATAAGGCTGCTCCATCATATTCCCCGTAGACCAGTAACCTAGAAGTATCGGATTATCCTCTCCCGGATGATGGCCATTTTGTGAACTAAATTTTTCCAAGGCATAGAAATTGCTGTTTTAATTATGGTACCTTACACTGTAAAGAACGATTGAAGTCTATCGAAAATAGTGGGCATGGTGACATTGGGCTTTACCCTGTCGCAATGTGATCACAGCAACATGTGTCATGTTTCAATGTGGTCACAGCAGCATGTGTCATGTTTTCAAATGGCGGTTTGATCATATCAAAAAGCATTTACTAAGCAACCAAAACCAAATATGTGAATATATGAAAAATATTGTTTAAAATCTCGCCAGATTTACTAGAATATTCATATTGCATGTCGATATTCACTTAATATTGATTGGTTTGCTCAGTGATTTTACCAAGGTATACCTGGACATCTATGTAACCTACAGTTTTTCCACGAACGATCCTTGCCGGACAACTCCTGGATCATTACGGACCCCTGACCCATATCCCAGGCGAACCCGTGATAAGCGATCAAGGCATATTAACCCTTTACCCGCTGATGCCGCAAATACTCGGGTTTTCATTTTTTTAGCACAGTGACATTATGTACCACCCTTTGAACATGTTAAAGATAAAATGTGACATCAACCAGCAAGATTTGATAAAGAGCTGACCGCCATTTTGTCAAATCTGAATAATTTTCACTCACTTGAAGTTGTGGATCGCGTCAGCGAGACACAACTTCAAGTGGGTGAAAATTCCGATTGAATAATTTGGCGGTTAAAGGGTTAAAGAAGTACGCAGTCGTTCCGTCACGGGTCACACGTGTTACCCCTTACGCCCCAGATCTTTGAACTAATCAACTCTAATTTTCAGCCAATCAAAGCTGTGTTCCGCTACAGCGATTCACAACTTTTAAGTGCCTGAAAATTATTCGGATTTGTAAAACTTAGGTCGCAATGTATATGGTCAGTCTCACTGATTAAAGACACGTTTAGGTTAAAAAAAACTAGTCACACGTAAAACGAATACAATAACAGAAGTCCAAATTACAGTCCTTAACAACAACGACTTTCTGCAAATACGACAATGGAAGTAGTACTAAGCCTCTTTTAACATGATAATCATATGTCCCGCTTTAGACTCGTTTTGTATGGCATAAATGTATGAAGGACATTGTCAATAAAACCGAGGGTAAAAATTACCACAGGAATCTAACCATGCTGACGGAAACATATCCTCTTTCGAAAATTGCATACTTTATGTCAAGGTTTCTTGCAATCTATATACATAGATCGAAGTAACTAGTGACAGTGTGAGTGGTCACCTCATTTTCCAACAATGTTAGGATAAATATGTATTTCAACCAACACAATTATGCGACCATATCATATTCTGGCGACACATAATTTTATATGACCTAGAATAACATAATAGCATGGTCACAAATGTATGTAATAATTCCTACATTATTATACTCAGTACTGTCGTGATTGCTGAACCCAAGTATTCCACTCCCTCACATATTAACAGCCCTACATTATATGATTATAACACGTGGCGGTATAACTATGATAACCAAAGACAACCGATACATTTTTCTACAACCTTACTAGTAGGCATAGTATGTTCAAGCATTAAAATGTTTATATGACCAGAAAAATTATGTCAAAAATTGTGTCAAAAATTGAGTAATAATACATAATTGACATACGCGCTTCTATGTGTAGTGTTGTACCATCTGACAAAATAACGGCCATATGCAGATATGGGACTACTTGAAATACATGACGAATGAAATAAACCTATTCCGTCATTTGTTTCCTAGTGGATAGTATAATACTTTGGACTGATCGCCATTATGCCCCATGGTGTTTTATAGTCGCCTATGACCAGGTTAATCAACCACTTTTCCTGGTTCACCCCTTGTTTGTCACGTCCATACATCACTGCCCATACCTCAATATTACAACACCCAGCCAAACACGAATTATAAACATTACAAAAACATGGATTTCCAGCTAACAGGAACCTTTCAACCAATTATCGCACTGAAAGAGAAATGAGGCATTTTTATTAAAACGTCAAACAAATAATTTTCACGTTATCGTGTAATTCCATAGAACCTTCATTTGTTACTTCTGAGTGTCACAAAAGATGTAGAATTGACAACCACTTTATGTCAAAAAAGGCATTTTCCCTTTTGTGTGACGCAATGCGTTTTATGTTGGTATGTCTTACAGAGTGTTGTGCTATTTGTGACGATAAGCCAGTTTTTGACGATAAACCATTAACATTGACTCAATAGACTGCCACATGCTCCTGTGCATAGCGTGCCATCGTTTCATATAATAACTACAGAAGACGTAAAATATTATTTTTTACTTTGACCGTGTATTCACAATGATTAGTGCATTGTTACAATGTTCCATATTACATGTATTACAGTCTAGTATAATATAATATTATTATAAAATTAAAATATGTCGATATTATAGGCATTGATAATGGCTAGTGCTAATACATGTATCTGAAGATATATTATATTTAACCTCGTATTAGCCTAAAAAATTGTATTTGTTTCAATTGCTCAATTAAATATGTTTATACAATTTTTTTTTTTTATATTTCTTATTTATCAACTGAAAAATAGAGCATTAATAAAAACAACATAATGAAGTAGCGAATGCAACACTTTTTGTGTGTATATACATGTATGCCGATTATTATATTTTAACAAATAAAACAAAGCTGATTTTATTGTTGTCAATAATACACACAAAACAACTGTCCGTCTGTCTGTATGACTCAATACCACAATAATAATTTTCGTTATTTAATAATTTGATAAGCTGTACATACCACTCAAAATGTCATTTATGAGCTGTATCATACAAAAAGGTATTGTTCGCTGATAAATCTGACGATGCATTAATTGTGTGGTACACCACCTGTTACAATGTAACATGTGTAATCTCAATGGAAATACCATGGAATATTATAAACTGTAATAGATGATACAACCAGAGGCCCTGTCTTCCGACTAGCCACACCCGTCCTCCCACAATATATTAATATAACCATAGTATTATCGCGACACCCAAATCGCAATAATACGTACTGCCGTGCTAACTTCTGAACATGTTGAACGTCCTTTACATTTGCAGTAAGTGATTTGCAGTGAAACCGAGAGTTATAGCGCTGAAGCTCTGGTACATCTTTGGTGCTCAAAATGAGCCACGACAATTCCCATCCCATTAGATATAGAATCTGCCACATTCCAAAGTGGCAGACACCTTCTTATCATATTCATATTTAAATGGACGAATTATCGGGGCACTATGTAATGCGCTGCTTCACCAATAGTATTTATTTGTGGTACATTGTCAAGTACACCAAACTGGCTGTGATGGCTCATACGGTTCTGTTGTAGATCTAAAGGTTCCGGGTTCGAATCCGGATCATACTGGTTATATCGCTGTTGTGCCTTGATATTATGAATTATAAAGCTTCTTTAAACATGTTGAAGTCATTGGATATGGTCCCGAGTTCTGTCGCGATATTGCCACAATGATAAGAATGGGGGATAGTACTGACTACTCTCGCGATATTGCCACAATGATAAGAATATGGCATCGTCCAGACTTCTGTCGCGATATTGCCACAATGATAAGAATATGACATCGTACAGACTTCTGTCGCGATATTGCCACAATGATACGAATATGACATCGTACAGACTTCTGTCGCGATATTGCCACAGTGATAAGAATATGGCATCGTCCAGATTTCTGTCGCGATATTGCCACGGTGATAAGAATATGGCATCGTCCAGATTTCTGTCGCGATATTGCCACAGTGATAAGAATATGGCATCGTCCAGATTTCTGTCGCGATATTGCCACAATGATAATATTAGGACATAGTCCCGACTTCTGTTGCGATATTGCCACAATGTGCAGAAAACAAGGTCAAACAAACTCTCTCACTGTATCATGTGTATTATGGACAATCTTGCCATGTACTGCCATGCAAGGCCCAAAGGCAGTATCTGCTTAATTTACAAGTTAGCAAATTCTAGTACTCCTTTTGTCTTTCAGATCAGCAATGTCCCAGCAAATATGAGGCAAAGTTTTTTTAATGTTGGTCCACCGTCTTGGACATGGGCACAACATTGATAACACATTGGTCCAATGTCTCGTGTTTGCCATGTATACCACGTAATGTGGTTTGGGCCACACAGACAGCTGAGGTACAATCAGTAGCTTGTACGACACACACGCGTCTCATAATCACCGCACATTAATATGGTGATAAACACACATAAAAGCAGCAAGTAATTGACGTAACAAGTTTAAATGACACACGTCATAAAAGACTACGTATCCAAGTCATCGTCAAAAAATGATTGCTAATTTAAGTAACAACAAAAACTGTGTCGATGTTGTGAAAAAAAGTGGAGAAATATGTAATGTAAATATAGTGTCCTTTTATTGTAGTTTGATGACATCGCCGAACAGTAAACGTCCACAAAAACTCATTGTAATTATTTTCATGATTTGAGGCTCTTGTGAACTGATGGTGACACATGTTATATTACGCAACAGCTGTGCTTTCTGATGTCTGTGGTGTGTGTGATGTGAAAGTCATCGTGTTTATTGATTTGATGTTAGCTAACTCCAGTTGAACCCCAAAACATGGCGTGCTACAAGCTCACCAATCCCAAGATAATACAGTGAAAACCTAAACAGGGCGTGCTATAAGCTCACCAATCCATAGATAATACAGTGAAAACCTAAAACATGGTGTGCTACAAGCTCACCAATCACCAGATATTACAGTGGAAACCTAAAACATGGCGTGCTACAAGATCACCAATTCCCAGATAATACAGTGAAAACCTAAACAGGGCGTGCTACAAGCTCACCAATCCATAGATAATACAGTGAAAACCTAAAACATGGTGTGCTACAAGCTCACCAATCACCAGATATTACAGTGGAACCATAAAACATAGTGTGCTACAATCCACAAATCACCAGATATTACAATGGCACCCTAAAACATAGCGTGCTACAAGCCACCAATCACCAGATATTACAGAGAAACCCTAAAACATAGCGTGCTACAAGCCACCAATCACCAGATATTACAGAGAAACCCTAAAACATAGCGTGCTACAAGCCACCAATCACCAGATATTACAGAGAAACCCTAAAACATAGCGTGCTACAAGCCACCAATCACCAGATATTACAGAGAAACCCTAAAACATAGCGTGCTACAAACCACCAATCACCAGATATTACAGAGAAACTCTAAAACATAGCGTGTTACAAGCCACCAATCACCAGATATTCGACCAATGTTGCTACAAGCCACCAATCGCCAGATATTACAATGGAACCCTAAAACATAGCGTGCTACAAGTCACCAATCACCAGATATTACAATGGAACCCTAAAACATGGCGTGCTACAAGCCACCAATCAGCAGATATTACAATGGAACCCTAAAACATAGCGTGCTACAAGCCACCAATCACCAGATATTACAGTGGAACCCTAAAACATAGTGTGCTACAAGTCACCAATCACCAGATATTACAGTGGAACCCTAAAACATAGTGTGCTACAAGTCACCAATCACCAGATATTACAATGGAAACCTAAAACATTGCGTGCTACAAGTCACCAATCACAAGATATTACAGTGGAACCCTAAAACATAGCGTGCTACAAGTCACCAATCACCAGATATTACAATGGAACCCTAAAACATAGCGTGTTACAAGCCACCAATCACCAGATATTCGACCAATGTTGGATCAATAGGCCAACCGTGGTTGGCCATCTCATGTTTCTTGATAGCTATTCAAATCGATATATTTCCAAAACTTAAATTATATATTTCCATACCATGCCCTATATGATGCTTATCTTATAGAGTATAGTGAACAAAATGTTTGAGATTTTCAAACCATATTAAATCCTAAGTTAAATCAGTGACAGCAAATTAAAATAGAACACATATCTATTCATTTTTGATGTTCTATCAATAATTGTTTGATGACCATTTTTGATGTTCTATCATTAATTGTTTGATGATAATTTTTGATGTTATATCATGTAATTGTTTGATGATTATGTTGTGATAGATTCACCATTTTAACTTGCTTGTTTCTTTGATTGTTTGCTTACTTGTTTGTTTGTTTATTTGCTAGCTTGTTTGTGTTATGGCTTGCTTGCTTGGGAATTTTACATGCTGGCTTTCCCAAACAAGAGATGAGTTTTTTAATGTTTTATCAGTAGTACATACGACAGTAGTATATATAGCCATTAAACACCGTGCCTTCTTCTATTATTTGTGCCTTGCATGCTCGAGCCCACTCATACATTCTGCCGTGCAACGCCGAAATGCAGTAAATGCTTACTTATCAAGTAAGCAATTACAGCTTCTAGCTTTGCGAGGGAGTATTGGTATGTTATAATCGTGGTAATGCTATTGCACTAAATTGACGTAATGCCGCTTTCATCGTTTGTAGCGCCTATAGAAAGCTACAAGTGCGCGTCAGTGTAATGACTCTATTTTGCTTCCTATGCTTCAGTATTTGCTCTGCTTTCACGTCTTTCTCCTGTTGTATTGATCCGTCGTTTCTAGATCATTCATACTTATATGGCATTCGGCTGTAGATACGAGAACAGTACATTGTTTCGAAATATAAAGTGAATTAAGTTGATCTTTTCAGAATGGCAATCAGCTAATTTTGCCGCATTACTAAAACTAGCTAGTCTGTCAGAGACTGCAAACCTCCGCCGAAATTAATGCATTGTTCCTTGGTCTGAAACACATATCTGGTAAATGTTTCATGGAAGTCCGTGCGATCCGGGTCGTGATCCGGATTATTTCCAAAATGTAAAGGGTTGGTCCTTGACCCAAAACACTTCTATGGTACAAATTCCATGCAAATCCGTTTATTACTTTTTAAGCAATCACTCTTACAGACAAAGAAAGAAACAAACAAACAAAGAAAGAAAGAAAGAATGAAAGAAAGAATGAAAGAAAGGAAAAAAGAAAGAAAACAAACAAACAAACAAACAAACAAACAAACAAACACACAAACAAACAAACAAACAAACAAACAAACAAACAAACAAACAAACAAACAAACAAACAAACAAACAAACAAACAAACAAACAAACAAACAAACAAACAAACAAACAAACAAACAAACAAACAAACAAACAAACAAACAAACAAACAAACAAACAAACAAACAAACAAACAAGTACGACGATAATAAGGTTAAAAAAGGTTTACAAAAAGGGGGGTATATGTATGTGATGGCGATTTTGTACAGATGACTAAATACAGGACACACTGCTCTGCTCCTGGTTTTATTCCTCTATATTGTATCGTGAAAAACGTCATTACATAAAGTTGTCATGATATATACATGTACTCTAACGCTTCTAAAGCCAGACAAGGGCCTGAAATGCCTGTACTGCTGTGCAAATCCAAAAGTCAGTATCTGTTCACATTCCATGTAAAAACATACTATCGTTTTGGCTTCGCGGAGCAGTGTACTGAGCGCACTATGAGCATTTACTATTCCACGGGAAGAAAAAATCAGGTCACTCCCGGATCGATAATCCCCGTGTTTTGTGCAGCTCGTGAAGGAGGCGTTGTTTCCTGGTCTGCGGGGGCGAGGACCACCTTGTAGTGGTTAGGGCTATCTGCCTGTCACGCATGAGCTCCCGGGTTTGTCCCACTATGGCAATCAGGTTCAAAGATTCATTATTATATTGTGCGGAGCCTCCATAGCCAAGAGGTAGCGTGCCCGGTCTCAAGTTGCAAAGGCGCGAATTTCGAATCATATGCCTGGGTGGGGGTGGGGGTGGTGGGGGTGTCATGTGATTCACTTCACCATTTTTCTTGTATTATGGAGGTTGAGCTGCGCCTATAATACCGTGTTATTTTTCTAAAGACAAATACAAATTATTCAAAATTTTCACCCACTTGAAGTTGTGTCTCGCTGACGCGATTTACAACTTCAAGTGAGTGAAAATTATTCAGATTTGACAAAATAAAGGTCAACTGTTTTCAAATATTGCTGATTGATGTCACATTTTATCTTTAACATCTTTAAAAGGTGGTACTTAATGTGCTAAAAAAACAAAAAACCCGAATATATATATTGCCGATAGTCAAGTTTCATTTGCATCTGTATAAACTTTGCTACATACCCCACTGGAAGCTAAAAGACTGTATCTGCTGACTTCACAAGTAAGCAGATACTGTATTTTGGTTTGCAAGACAGTACACACGGAACATCTGCGGTAAAATACTGACACTGTGAAACTCAATTGCCTTGACCTCCAGTATGTTCACCGAGCTGGCTAATACAATGATGTATGGGGGAGGGGTGTTATATAACTTTGTTTTCACAGAGTTGCCATTCAAAACGCTTACTCCTGACGTCACTGTATTTCACAGAATTCAGAAAAAATCTTTTATTGTACGAGTATATCTAAAAACCATGCCGCCACGGTTGAGTGATCTGCGAGGCAAGGCTTGCCAGCCTTGGTTGAATTCTGGTCGTGATGGTATCGATCCAGTATCCCGTCGTGGGATACTTCTCTGCAAAGTCAAAAGGCAGTATCTTATTACTTGGCAAGTGAGCAGGTACTGCCTGTCGGCGCAACATAGCGGAACAGATCGGACAAGCTCACATAGACTGATGTAACCGGGAAAAAACGACGCTGTTTCAATGCCGGATCCATGTTGGATCAGAGTCGTAGAATGTGGTCCAACATTAGAGCACCATTGGCCATTCTCCCCCCCCCCCCCGCAAGGTTGGCTACTCCTTAGGTCGCAGACGGCCTCGCTGTGTCAAGACTTGCTGCCGGGAAGATGCATTAGGTCTGCGTCTCGTGTCTTGCGGGTAGAGGATGACAGGCTGGCACATAGGACACCTAGATAACGTAACACTCTCTGGCGGCCATCATACCGCAGTGATAAGCCAACAGGCAGTATATGCCATCTTCCCACAAAAGGCTCGCTGCTCCCGAGGTCGTAGTCCGAGGGGGGCAAGGAGCTTTGCTATCAGGAAGATGGTATCTGCTTACTTTCAAATGAACAGATACTGCATTTTGGCTTAGTAGATCATCATAGATCAGTAGTGAGGTGTTTTTAACCCTGTACTTCTTCTCATCAAATGATCAGAGGGTTTTTTCTTGCAAACCTCATTTGATTATGTGTGTGCGATAAGTGATTCTAGCACCAATCGCGACTAAAATCATGATAACTCTTTGCAATCGATGGCATTTCGCACAAATCTCACTCAGTGATTAAAGCGACTCAATCAGGCTAAAATCATAAAACAAATCGGTGATTTTATTTTCGCTTAAAATCACCGATTTGTTAATGATATTAGCCTGATTGAGTCGCTTTAAGATTGTTGATTTGTCGACACTTGACCATGTTCACGCAATAATATTCAGATATATGCAGTTAGTGGAGAAGGACCCAGGGCATTAACTTAGTTCACTGGTACATCATGGAAATCTCAATGAACTGTTGAATTAGTGTTGTTTTAATGTTGGGCCAGCGTCACAGGCGATAACCCAACATTTAAGTAACACTTTGTCAACGGTGCTTGTTTGTTGTGAACCATACACACGTAGTGAGCACACGGTGTGATTTGACCTCTAATTGGTAGCCAAGCAACGACCATGACAACCATGTCAATTAACAGTGGTTGTTGTGAAGTACTGAATGTAACATTTATAGGAGATGAGCTCAGTCACCCATGACCCATAGATACTTCGCACAGTGTCCGTCACGCTGCGCTGGTCGAGATAATCTGTATCCAGCCAATAATCCTAATGGCATTGTATCTACGTGCCTTGATTTTTGCATCGATTTCTTCAATGACTCCCACGATTGATTTGTATTTTTCAATGACTCTCGCGATATGCGACTGGATGAAAATCACCCAAAAGTCATCTGTACTGTACATGCCGTAACCATGATAACGTGCCGTAACAACCGAGAAATATTAAAAACCAAGTATGGGGGGGGGGGGGGGGTCACACTGCCCTGCAAACACTGTTTACTTTCTAAGTATGTCCTTCTGGCTTTACAGTCCAGTAATGTTGTAAGCAATGAGGAGGTCTATTATAGAAGAAGGGTACTCGTAATCATAGTACAAGACATATTAACCCTTTAACAGCCGGTGCCGCATATATTCGGGGTTTTATTAGCACATTAACACAATAAGTACCACCTTTCAAACATGTTAAAGATAAAATGTGACATTAATCAGCAATATTTGAAAACAGTTGACTTCCATTTTGTCAAATCTGAATATTTTTTACTCACTTGAAGTTGTGGATCGCGTCAGCGAGACACAATTTCAAGTGCGTGAAAATTCAGATTGAATAATTAGGCGGTTAAAGGGTTAACAAACACAAGACAAAGATCTAATGATGGGTCAATGTTGGTCCACCGTCTACCATGGTGGCCCAACATTGAACCGGGATAACCTGGTCAGATATAAACAACCACTTCTTGGTTGATGTGGATAAAATGCGTCATCTTATAAAGCTATAAATTCAAAAGGAAAATCTCAAACGCAATTAATGAGCTAAAACCCTGAGGAATGAATATTATTACTGAGAGAATAATGACGCATTACAATACTGAATGAACGGGGTTTTATGCCACTTTGTGCACATATAGGCTAAATTGGGCCAGGATAACTTCCTCAGAATGGTGAGATGAATGAGATGACACTGCCCTCTAGCCACAGGATACGGAATTCGAGCCGCGTTGGTCTGAGGCCGAGCACACTACCTCTCAGTCACGAAGGCTTCCCACAATATTGAATCTATACGAGTGAGTCAGGAAGAAGTAACTTTCTGTTGCATCATGTGCATGGGAACCTGAACGGCAGAGCGGGGGACGAACCCGCGATCTCCCACTTTCCAAACAGGCAGCTTTGACCACTGCACCAATGCCCCCACCCAATGCTCATCCGAAAAAGTTTTTTCAGGATCAGCTAATATTTGTTTTGGGAATATGATATCTGCAATGCAAACCAAAGAACATCATCTGATTATGTTTTAGGTGAGCAGATACTGCCTTCAATGAAGAAACATATTTGTTTTTATTAACAATAGACATAATAGCAAGCTGCAAGCACAAAACATATCATCAACATTTTTTTCGGCGACTTTTTGTGTAGTTTGACACTTGCTTGAAACCGAACAAATATACGGTCCTAGCAACAATAGGGTTAATAATACCGACCTATTATGAGGTTAATAGATTTATAAGAGTACTTACAGGCTATGCAGTACGTGGTGCTCCTCTGTTATAGACCAGACTATCGCTGACTGATAGCAGATGATCACGTATATATAGATATGTCTGTTATCTCACATTGATTATACATAGTTATTGATAGGTTATCACTTCACTCAGACGCGCAGGGTGTGTTCAAACTACACACTTTATACTCCAGTCTGACCGTTTATCACGTTCTCGTGTGATATTCTCACTCGAATTTAAACAAAGTTGTATTAGTTCAGTATTCCTTCTGCTACCTTTTGATCACTGGCCATGTTCATAGCTACGATCATGCATATCCAGCTTCCTGTTGGTATTTCATGCTCCAATATTTTTAAAGACCAGCAGAGTAGGGAATATCGTGGCTTCTATGTGTCCCAATATCGCCCACGACTGCACCACCTGAACTCACGCTCACACGTAATAAATGTAGTTCTATATTACGATTTTTCACCAACGTTTGTTTTTTTATTTCCAGCACAAAATGTGTGTTTTTCAATACTGTTATGCGGTGTGTATGTGGTGTCTGTATTTAGGACAGTACATCTCAATCAGTGTCACCTCTACGGTCAGCTCTGCTCTGTTAGGCTTGTTCCACACGTCATGCTATATATATCTGTGTTTGGCAGACAGTCAGTCAGGTGGCTGTACCCCAGCAAACACGGGGCATTCGCCCAATGTTGTTTCGATGTTGGGCCAGCGTCGAAGACGGTGGGCCAACATTGAAACAACATTGGGTGAATTCTTCGTGTTTGCAGGTTTGGTGGTGTGTGGTGTCCTCATCGTCATCATGTCCATCGTCATCATGTCTACTAACATTTTTGCACATTCACTATCGTTATAGCGCGTTGACTGTTCTAACTCTCGTATCTGAATGTTTCACGTTTTTGAATTCTGAGTGCAAAACCGCTGACTTGTCAACCTATAACAACCTGATCATATTGAATATCTTATTATTCGAGCTGGGAAAAATATCATGAATATTGTGTCTAATATACGAAAAAAATGACGTTTCAGTGACGTTTCACATGTGTTTTGTATCAACGCTTGTACTGCTACAGCCGTAGGCCTATATATACGTTCTAACCCTTTCACCCCTGATCACAACTATAGTCGTATTTAATTTGTTTTATTATACGATCAAATCACTGTTATTGGAAATCATGTTTAAACCGTTTAACCGCCAAATTATTCAATCTGAATTTTCACCCACTTGAAATTGTGTCTCGCTGACGCGATCCACAACTTCAAGTGACTGAAAATTAATCAGATTTGACAAACCGGAGGTAAACTCTTTTCAAATCTTGCTGGTTGATGTGACATATTATCTTGACCAAGTTTAAAAGGTGGTACTTAATGTGCTAATAAAAATGAAAACCTGAATATATGTGGCACCGGCGGTTAAAGGGTTAAATTCAAATGAAATGGACCATTATCGTACTTAAGTTATATTTTCACTATGGCAGGTTTTACATGTACAAATATACATATATAAATATACATATGTACATATATCCATATGTACCTATATCTCTCTCATTTCCATGACAAATCAATCTGTAATGACTTCTCTTTATGTCAAAAAATCTATGTGTCTGTGTATGTATCGTTATACACTCATTCTCAGTGGTATACTGTCTCCGACGGGGCAGTGAAGTATTGTTATGGCCTGCCTCGTTTAGTAAATAACTCACTCTCATTCGCTTTCATTCTCACACTCTGTAACGTTACAACGTTTTTTCCGTAAGTCGGTATCAGCCCATATCGCACCGCAGTGTATGACAGTTATGTCATTTGCGATTGCTTGTGTGAGATTGTGTGAGAAAATACAAACGTCGTTCTTTTTCGTGCTATTTGGAAAACACAGCACACGTCCTCCGATAAATGAATAAACCAATAACATGAAAAAAGTGTTCGCCCAAAGGCTCAAACCTTATTCTTTGGATAGGGTGTATTTTCCCTTAGCGTATTTAAATAAACACCGTTTTCATATTTACCGTAAATACACAGCAAACACGGGACATTGAACGAATTTTGGATTAACCCTTTAACCATCGGTGCCGCATATATTCAGGTTTTCATTTTTTATTAGCACATTAAATACCACATTTTGAATATGGTAAAGATAAAATGGGACATCGAGCAGCAAGATTTGAAAAGAGTTGACCACCATTTTGTCAAATCTGAATAATTATCACTCATTAGAAGTTGTGGATCGCGTCAGCGAGACACAACTTCAAGTGGGTGAAAATTCAGATTGAATAATTTAATTGAATAATTCATAGGGTTACTGTTGGGCCGGCGTCACAGACGGTGGACATACATTAAAACAACATTGAGTCAACGTACCTCGCTTGGACTGAAACTCTATTTATCTATTAAATAATAAACCTCTCTCTGTCTGCGCACTGATACAACAGTGCCAAAAATCTGTCAAAATATCCTCAGAGTTTATTCTGATTCAGACCTGTACCATACAGTAAAGTAATTTGATAACATGATAACGACCTGCACGCTGACATTGATCTTTCATATTACAATCATAACAAGTTCGATTCTGCCACACACTTGACAAAGTTGTTGTAATAATATTGCTGTTCACATACTCAGAAAACACAATATTGGTTTAATTTTGGTCCATCTACATAGACAATGAGCCAAAAATAAATTGTTTCAACGTCAATACATTGATTTAGATATCGAAATATCCCACGGCAAAAATAATATTGGTCTCAAGATATGATAGTCAGATACTACGTATTAATTTAAATAAGTTAAAATTTTATCTTACCAGTGCGAGGTTCACTGTGACTGTTGTGGAAGGAGAATATCCAGTTTAAAGTGTCACGTCATCGTATGTCATTGTATAATGACAGGGAGTGACACTGTAGGTGTGTATCTTCTAGAGCCCCTTACTACACTACACGGCCAGTAAGCAGAACATAATGTTTTCTAGGTTGTATGTGCGCTCATCAATGAATTGACTCAGGGTATGTGTGTCTGAGCAGCGCAGATGGTCACAGTGACATGTGGTCTCTAGACCCTGTGACACCTGACTGTGTACACGCTCTGCCTGTGACACTGACAGTGACCAGGTGACACTGTCATCACACCAGGCCCTGTGACAGTGTCAGTGTGTGTCGGTGTCGCTGTGATCCTGATGCCTTGACTACCAGCAGCTCCTGGGCGTCCGTGCGGGGGGGGGGGAGGGGAGAGGATCGGGGAATGGTATCCCTGTGCTGGCATCCCAGCGAACACCAGACGCCAACAACAATGTTGATTTAAATTAATCATTTAAAGTTAGATTAATCAATAAATCAACATCGGGTCAACGTCTCGTGTTTACTGGGAAGGGGCGGATCTAGCTTTTCATTGAGGGGGGGGGGGGGATTAAAATTTGACAAAAAAATATTTTACTGTAAAAGGGTCGAGGGGTAATTTTTGATTTCCAAAGGCTTTCTCATGCAATCTAAGGCATATTGGGCACTGTTTCTCACTCAGTATATCCCCAAATCATAAGGAGACCCTTAAATAAGGTGATGACATTTTTCTGAGGGGTGGGTTGGGTTAAACTTCCCCCCCCCCCTTGGATCGGCCAGTGTTGGAATCCTAAGTGCTGGCATTTTTAATTCCCAGCAAACACGAGGCGATGGTCTAATGTTAGATTAATGTTGGGCCAGGGTCGGAGACGATGGCCAAACATTGAATCAACATTAGCTGAGCGTCTCATATTTTCTGTGATTGTCCAATGTTGGCTTTACATGAGGGGCATCTGTGCAAACAAGAAATGGTGACTGTGTTGGGTTAATGTTGGGCCAGCGCCGCAGACGGTTGTCTAACTTTATCACATATTAGTGTTTACCGGGATGGTAGCCTAGTGTCCATTCTCAACAAATCCAAATCAAAAGTGTATGTGTATCAGCGACCCAGCCAATGCCAGAAGTACTATATCAATATCAGCGACCCGGCCAATGCCAGAAGTACATTTTCAGCAACCCAGCCAATGCCAGAAGTACAATATCAATATCAGCGACCCGGCCAATGCCAGAAGTACAATATCAGCGACCCGGCCAATGCCAGAAGTACATTATCAGCGACCCAGCCAATGCCAGAAGTACAATATCAATATCAGCGACCCGGCCAATGCCAGAAGTACATTATCAGCGACCCAGCCAATGCCCGAAGGACAATATCAATATCAGCGACCTGGTCAATGCAAGGAGTACATTAACAGCGACCCAGCCAATGCCAGAAGTACAATATCAATATCAATGACCCGGCCAATGCCAGAAGTACAATATCAGCGACCCGGCCAATGCCGGAAGTACACAGCGGGGGCCTTTCACGTTACAGTTCAGGGCTCGTTTCCCGGTCTCGGCGGTTTAAAAGAAACAAAAATGTTTCTTACCCATCCACTCATATAACTCAGTATTGTGGGGAGCCTCCGTGACCTCGAGGTAGCGTGCTCGGTCTCATACCTCCAGGGTTTGAATTGGAATCATGTATCAGGATTGAAGTGTTATCTCACTCATCCCACCATCCTCAGGAGGTTCTTCTGGCCAAATTTAGCCTGTATATGCACGAAAGTGGCCTAAAGCCTGATTCATTTCATTTGCCAGAAGTACAATATCCTTATCAGCGAGTACAATATCAGTGACCCGGCCAGTGCCAGAAGCAAAATATCAGCCACCTGGGCAATGCCAGAAGTACAATATCAATATCAGTGACCCGGCCAATGCCAGCAGTACAATATCAGCGACCCGCGGCCAATGCCACAAGTACAATATCAATATCAGCGACCCGACCAATGCAAGCAGTACAATATCAGTGACCCGGCCAATGCCAGAAGTACAATATCCTTATCAGTGAGTACAATATCAGTGACCCGGCTAATGCAAAAGTACAATACCAGCGATCCGACCAATGCTAGAAGTACGGTATCAGTGACCCGTCCAATGCCAAAAGTAGGCTACAATATCTGCGACCCGGCCAATGTCAGAAGTACAATATCAGCGACCCGGAAAATGCCAGAAATATAATATCAATATCACCGACCCGGCCAATGCCAGAAGTACAAAATCAGCGACCCGGCCAATGCCAGAAGTACATTATCAGTGACCCGGCCAATGCCAGAAGTATAATTTCAGTGACCCGGCCAATGCCAGAAATACAATATCAATACCAGCGACCTGGCCAATACCAGAAGTACAATATCAACGACCCGGCAAATGCCAGAAGTACAATATCAGTGACCCGGCCAATGCCATAAGTACAATAGGCCTATCAGTGACCCGGCCAATGCCAGAAGGACAATATCAGTAACCCCGAAAATGCCAGAAGTACAATAGGCCTATCAGAGTCCCGGCCAATTTCAGAAGTGTAATATTCA